>CM031236.1:30862511-30980011 GCA_018340775.1 Taxus wallichiana var. yunnanensis | reverse complement strand
GATGGGATCCATGTACAATTATTAAGGTCTATACATATCATTTCACTAAAATGAAAATTTATGATCGCATATTCATATCACCAACTCAATTGCTTTCACCATATGTTATACAATGTCTAACACATGAAATATGGTTGTGTACAATGTAAATGTCTTGTCTATTTTATATTTGTAACTTATTTTGAATAATTTTCCATATATGTATTATGGTCACAATATTTGTGGAATGAGTTTTTACTAAGTGAACAAAGTGTAAGGAGAATATTATGTTCTAATAATATTTTTTAGATAGAGCGATATACAAAAATTATGAAATCGAAAAAAGAGCACTAAGAAATATTTATAAAATTAATAAATAAGAATAAATGTTATCCCCCCAAAAATATTGCTATAAGGAAAAATTTTAGTGGTGTGTAGATAACACATTATGCTTTTAAGTTTTCTTACACTAAAGTTGAAAACTATTAATTATCGTGACGATTCTCTTTTTTTTTTCAATACTCATGGGTCGCATGACACTTCCATCAAAGAAAAAGAGCAATATGTTTGGCAACAACCAATGAACATATGAATTTCTAAATAAAATAAAGTTTGCACCATTTTAGTGCATTCAAAGTTTAGTAATAGATCATAGTTATCATATGAATGTACCCATTTTCTAAAATTATATCCACCATTATAATGTGCTTTACAAAACGTGATGACTTTTGGGAAAGGATTTCTATCAATCATTATTCACTTTGGTGGTCTTCATTAATGAATTTTCATGTTATTCCCGTAGTTGAAGTCCCTTGGGAAAATTCGGGATTTTGATAAGGGATTCACATAGTGCTTGATACTTTATGTAGACAAACCAAAAGTTTTTTCCTGGATTGAAACCAAGAACATATTTCATTTAGCTATCAATGATCAAAAGTCAGTAAACCCAAATATGGCACATAAAGGATCTTTCATTGGGAATTCCTTTGCTATGATTGTTTTATCAAAGCACAAATTTTGGTTTGGTGGTATGAATATGGAAACACAACAACACACATGTGATATAAAAGAAATACAAAATATAATATAAATATGTAGTAACAAAAATGAAGCACAATCAACAATTATATTACTATCAAGATAATGTTATAATCTCACTCAACAATCATGATCCAAAAATGGGCAATTAAACAAACTAACCCAATTTTCCATTTCTAAATAGTGATACAATTTCTCAATTGTCCCGCATTACACATTCAAATTGGTTTAACTGGATTCAAAAATGATGTGAAATGTAAAATAACTCTACTTCACTAATCCCGCACTTTTAATAACTCATTTCTTAATTTTCCACATTTTATGTAAAAATTGGCACAATAATTAAAATAAACATTAAAAACTAAATTTAAACAATGGGTGAGAGATGAGAACAAAGAACAACACAAACCATATTAATAACAAATTTCACCCTCGTTGGGTGTTGGTCTAAGGAAATTGGCTAGGTATGAGCCACACACACGAAGGTGTGCATGATAACAGAAACAAGAAACGATGCAAATATGGAACAATATGCGATGGTCGGTGCGCATGGGTTAAATAAGAGGACATGCGAAGGTCCGCATACGTAAGAAAAATAAAGGAGTTAGGAATATTTTAGAATGGGTTAAAAATAAGAGAAGAGAAAGAGATGGCGTGAGTGGCAAGGAAAGTACATAAATAGACTCAACAAGGATAATGAACTCGAAAAGGATGAAGCACATACAGGATGAACAAGGATTGTGCATGGACGAAAAAATATAGGATAAGCGTGGATAAGAACAATCTATTTATAACATGAGAGGATCGATCCAACTAAGGATTTCGCGGATCAAGACTAAAGTAGGAGTTTATAGCATGCACTCTATAATTAGGGTGTATATTGTTAGATTGTAAGTGTGTGTTATGCAAGGAGTTTGTAATAGAATTGATTATGTGATCGTAATGGTTGGTTTAATATGAGTTGCATAAAGGTTAAAATGCACAACATGGTGTAATAACTATACATGTTTTGTTGTTAGCTATCTATGATGATGAATGGATGAAGCATATATATTTTTACCCGCTCCTTGTTTTTTTGTATTGTTTATCTTCTACCTATGATATAAATGGTTAAGTGCATAAACCACATCTTGACAAGTTAGATAAAGGGACTCGGTAGGTCGTGGGCGTGCTTTGGGTGAGCACTTGGACATTAGTCTCGAGTGAAGTGCCAACACACTCGACTAGATAAGTGCCGATCGCTAGACTCCAACATTTTGGTTCCATTGCTAGGACCTTATTTTATTTTGACCCTTGGGATGTGTGCGCATGGCATTTTAATTGTCTTTGGAGAATAGTGATCCTTGGGCACATGAAGACTAGGACGAGTTCGTGTAGAGGTATAACACCAATGGAAAATTTGATCCACATAAATGGGTAGAGGAAAAATTGGACAATGCATCTAAGAACTCGACTTCCTTTTTTGGAAGGTACACATGTATAATTTTTTAAAAAAAATTAAGATAGCAAACCACATGAAATAAGTTTTGTTTCTTTTAATTACAATATATATACTCCTTTTTTTTAATTCACTTTTTTCCCCTTTTTGGTTTGGTTTTGTTTTTTTGTGTGTGTCTATTTTTGTGTGGTAAATATATAGATTTAAATGTACAAATTATGAAATCAAAATAAAATGAAGAGCACTAACAATTATTTATAAAAATAATAAAGAATAATATATGTGATCCCTCCCAACAAATAATAAAGTGAGGAAGAATTTCGGTGTGTAGATAACACATTATGATTTTAAGTTTTTTACACTATAGCTGCAAACTATTAATCATCGCACGATTCTATCTCTTTCCCTCATTCAATAATCATGGATCACATGACACTTCCATCATAGATAAAAGAGTAATATGCTGGCAACAACTTATGAGCCCATGAATTTCTAAATAACATACAGTTTACACCATTTCAAAGTGTAAATAATGTTTATTGATAGATCGCAATTATTTTCTAAAATTATATCCAACATTATAATGTGCTTTACAAAAAGTGATAGCTTTTGGGAAGGGCTTTCATCAATCACCATCCTCTTTGCACTAACATGCCCTTATAATTGTTGATATATCTTGACATATATCATCAGATCCTTGTACAATTATTAAGGTCTATACATATCATTTCACTAAAATGAAAATTTATGATCTCGTATTCATATCGCCTACTCAATTGCTTTCACCATATGTTATACAAATTGTCTAACACATGAAATATGGTTGTGTACAATGTAAATGTCTTGTCTATTTTATATTTGTAGCTTATTTTGAATAATTTCCATATATGTATTATGGTCACAATATTTGTGGAATGAGTTTTACTAAGTGAACAAAGTTGTAAGGAGAATATTATGTTCTAATAATATTTTTAGATAGAATTATATACAAAAATTATGAAATCGAAAAAAAGCACTAAGAAATATTTATAAAAATAATAAATAAGAATAAATGTAATCCCTCCCCCAAAAAATTGTTATCAAGGAAATTTTTTACTGGTGTGTAGATAACACATTATGCTTTTAAGTTTTTTTACAATAAAGTTGTAAACTATTAATTATTACACAATTCTCTTCTTATTTTTTCAATACTCATGGGTCAGCATTTGACACTTCCATCAAAGAAAAAAGAGCAATATGTTTGGCAACAACCAATGAACATATGAATTTCTAAATAAAATAAAGTTTGCACCATTTTAGTGCATTCAAAGTTTAGTAATAGATCATAGTTATAATATGAAGTGTACCCATTTTCTAAAAATATTATCCACCATTATAATGTGCTTACAAAACGTGATGACTTTTGGGAAAGGATTGCTTTTGGGAAAGGATTTCTATCAATCATTATTCACTTTAGTGGTGGTCATTAATGAATTTTCATGATATTCCTTTAGTTGAAGTCCCTTGGGAAAATTTGGGATTTTTAGATAAGGGATTCACATAGTTTGCTACTTTATGTAGGAAAATCAAAAGTTTTTCTTGGCTTCAAACCAAGAACATATTTCATATAACTATCAATGATTAAGATTTTAAACCCAAATATGGCACATAAAGGATATTTCATTGGGATTTCCTTGTGCTATGATTGTTTTACCAAAACACAAATTTTGGATTTGATGGTATGAATATGGAAACACAACAACACACATGTGATACAAAAGAAATAAAAAATACAATACAAAGATTTAGTAACAAAAATGAAGCACAACCAACAATTATATTACTATCAAGATAATGTTATAATCTCACTCAACAATTATGATCCAAAAAATGGGCAATTAAACAAATTGACTTGATTTCTCCATTTCTGGATAGTGATACAATTTCTCAATTTTCCCGCATTACACATTAAAACTAGCTTCGCTGGATTTGAAAATGATGAGAAATGAAAAATAACTCTACTTCACCAATCTTGCACTTTTAATAACCCACTTCTCATTTTTCCACAGTTTATATAAAAATTAGCACAATAATTAAAATTAACATTAAAACTTGAATTTAAATAATGGGCGAGAAATGAGAACAAAGAATAATGCAAACTAGGTTAATAATGAATTTCATCCATGTTGGGTGTTGGTTCGAGGAAATTGGCTAAGTATGAGCCACATGCGAAGGTGTGCGTGATATCATGAAATATGAAATAATGCAAATATGGACCTCCAATCGGAGGCGCGACGATCAACGTGTAAGGTAAAATAAGAGGATGTACGAAGGTCCACGCACAAGAGCAGAATACAATAGTTAGCCATATTTTAGAATGGGTTGAAAAATAGAGAAGAACAAAGATGGCGTGAGTGGCAAGGTAAGTATAGAAATAGACTTAACAAGGAGAAGGAACTTCCGACAAAGGATGAAGCACATGCGGGATGAACAAGGATTGTGCATCAACAAAAAAATAAATATAGGATCGCAAGAGTGGATGAGAAAATATCTTTATAAAGCATGAGATGATCAAGCCGCCTAAGGATAGCTGAAAATTGAAGATTGAAGCAAGATTTTATAGGCACACCCTCTATAATTAAGGTGTCTATTTTTAGAAATAGAGCATGTAAGTGGTGAAGGACAAGCTCCCACCATGTATATATGTGTCGCATTCCTTTGTTGAAAAAGAGAGAGAAAGAGAAAGATGATGCACACATGGATCAGTAATCAATTAGTAAGTGTATGTTATGACAGAGTCCGTAATAGAATTGATTATGTGATTGTAATGGATGGTTTAATATGAGTTACAAAGGTTAAAAGGCATGAACATGGTGTAATAACTATACATGTTTTGTTGTTAGTCATTTATCTATGGTGATGAATGAATGAAGCAGATATATTATTACATGTTCTCCTTATTTTTTTGTATTGTTTATCCTTTGCCTATGATATAAATGGTTAATTACATAACCCACATCTTGAAAAGTCAGACAAATAAGGGACTTGTTAGGTTGCACATGCTTGAGTGAGCACTTGAACATTAGTTTGAGTGATGTGCCAGTACACCCAACTAGATAAGTGTTGGCTATTAGACTCCAACATTTTGGTTCCATAGCCCGGGGCCTTCTTTGATTTTGATCTTAGGATGTGTGTGCATGGTATTTTAGTTATCTTTGAAGAATATTGAGCGTTGGGTACATGATGGATAAGACAAGTTCGTGTAGGGTATAACATTGGTAAAGAACTTTAATCCACGAGAAAAAATGGGTATATAACAATGTGTGCAATGCATTATATGAGACATTTTTTTAGTTTCTTCTCGGTAGAATTATAGGATTGGCTAGAAGCTTACGTATAGACTCGAGGGACCCATTTGAGAAGAAATAAAGTCTGGAGCCAAGACAAGTACCATACACTCTCGATTTGGATGAGTCGTGGAATTGGAAAGTATATCGTTAGTGGGAAGGAGTAATGCACAATTATACTTTGGAATACACAATTTCAACATACTTGTGTCAAGAGGAGCAAGATTTCTAGTTATTGTGTAAACCAAGAGAGGTTGTATCAGATCTATGCACACTACCTCTAGCCACAGAGATCTTGATGATTGAGTTTGGGATGCAAAATTTACCTATGACTAGATAAAATCTTTAAGTGTGTGCAAGGGTGAGGAATGAGCTTGGAAGAATGGGATGGTTTCCAATCATGAGCTGAGGTTAAAGAGGAGACAGAGAGAGAGAGAGAGAGAGAGAGAGAGAGAGAGAGAGAGAGAGAGAGAGAGAGAGAGAGAGAGAGAGAGAGAGAGAGAGAGAGAGAGAGAGAGAGAGAGAGAGAGAGAGAGAGAGAGAGAGAGAGAGAGAGAGAGAGAGAGAGATTTTGGAGGGAGAGAGAGAGAGAGAGAGAGAGAGAGAGAGAGAGAGAGAGAGAGAGAGAGAGAGAGAGAGAGAGAGAGAGAGAGAGAGAGAGAGAGAGAGAGAGAGAGAGAGAGAGAGAGAGAGAGAGAGAGAGAGAGAGAGAGAGAGAGAGAGAGAGAGAGAGAGAGAGAGAGAGAGAGAGAGAGAGAGAAGAGAGAGAGAGAGAGAGAGAGAGAGAGAGAGAGAGAGAGAGAGAGAGAGAGAGAGAGAGAGAGAGAGAGAGAGAGAGAGAGAGAGAGAGAGAGAGAGAGAGAGAGAGAGAGAGAGAGAGAGAGAGAGAGAGAGAGAGAGAGAGAGAGAGAGAGAGAGAGAGAGAGAGAGACTTCACATATATAATGATGTGGAGAGAGGGAAGTTGAAGAGGTGCTAAGATTGAGAGGAATGGGGCCATGTGGAAGTGATGATAACCATGCAAAAGGCGAGGGGCTGCAGGACCATGTCCCTAAGATAATGTGGAAACACAATAGAAGAGTCCCCTTATCATCGATGAAAATGAGTCTGATGAAATATTAAGAATCAATGACACACATCTTACCCACTCTAGATCCCTATATTTTTATCATGGCTAGAATTGGAAGTTGTTATAATGTGCTTTATAAAAAGTGATAGCTTTTGGGAAGGACTTTCATTAATCACTACCCACTTTGCACTAATAGGCCCTTATAATTGTTGATATATCTTGACATATATCATTGGGGATCCTCAGACAATTATTAAGGTCTATACATATCATTTCACTAAAATGAAAATTTATGATCTTGTATTCGTATCGCCAACTTAATTGCTTTCACCATATGTTATACATTGTCTAACACATGAAATATGGTTGTGTACGGTGTAAATTTATTGTCTATTTTACATTTGTAACTTATTTTGAACAATTTTCCATATATGTATTATGGTCACAATATTTGTGGAATGAATTTTTACTAAGTGAACAAAGTTGTACAGAGAATATTATGTTCTAATAATATTTTTAGATAGAACTATATACAAAAATATATGAAATTGAAAAAATAAAGAGCACTAAGAATTATTTATAAAAATAATAAATAAGAATAAATGTAATCCCTCCCAAAAAGATGCAATAAGGAAAAATTTAGTGGTGTGTAGATAACACAATATGTTTTTAAGTTTTCTTACACTAAAGTGTAAACTATTAATTATTACACGATTCTTTTTTTTCAATACTCATGGGTTGCATGACACTTCCATCAAAGAAAAAAGAGCAATGTGTTTAGAAACAACAAATGAACATATGAATTTCTAAATAAAATACATGGAAACTTTTAGTGGTGAATTTTTGTAAACTCACGAAAATCGAGGTTTATGGAAATTTGAATTGGTGAATTTTCATGTGATTCGCAGCCGACTTATTCGCCAAAAAATTCAACCGACATGTCCCTTGTACTATTCATTTTCCTAGATTTTACACATATATAAGAGCTTATGAATGTAATTCACCACCATTTCAAATCATTTCGTGCGCATATTCATCGAAGTAAACATAAACAACCAACACTGTACAACATATGTCAAACCGCAACTTCAAGCCATCCAACCCCAAGTCGTCCAACCTTAGACTCTAAGACCCATCTAACCCTTAGTTGTCCAACCCTTAGCCATCCAACCCATTAGCGGTCCTACCCTCAACCATCAAACCCATTAGCCATTCAACCCTTTAACCATCCAAATTTTCCATCTAATCACTTAGTCGCCTAACCCTCGGTCATGCCTAACCACATAACCATCAACCCTTTAAAATCCCCTAGCCATCCAGCCCTATCCAACCCTAGCCATCCAACCCGTCGTCCAACCACAAATTTGTCTAACCAAAAACCATCCAACCACTAAAGCATTCTAACCCAAGAGCCGTCTAAACCCGAGCCATCCAACCTAGATCCGTCTAACCCTAAGCTGTCTAATCTTAGAGCCTTCAAACATAAGATCCATCCCTAAGTAGTCATGGATTCTAGAAATTAGGTAAAAAGGTTACAAATTCAGCCAGTTCAAAAAAGGTGCAAAGACTTTGCTTGGCTATTTTGGAAAATCACAAAAATGAAGGGGTTTCTACATTAGCTGAAAATATTAGTATGTGCTATTTACAGGTTATTTAGTCTTACAAAATTTGATAATTATGTTTTTCATATTGTTCTTGAACTCTTTGTACTCTTTGTAAAAAATTAACTATATATAAAATTAATACTATATATGTAACAATTTTATAGAATTATATGCAGACATTTCAGAAATTCCTTCACAAAATAATCAATTTAAAGATATTGATGATCCATTATATGTTGAGGAAAACATTTTGTCCCTTGATGACATAGAAGTACAAGAAAATTCATCGAATTCTCATGATACACCAACAGAGGAAGCTTCTACTCCAAGGTCTATTTCTAGAAAAAGGAGACATGAGAATCAAGATATTCCTGCTGAGAGCCTAGATGTAGAAGTTGAACCCCAAGAAAAAGAAAGAAAAAATGTCAAAAGAAAGAGGACAAATCTGGATAATTGGAAGGACTTTCCAGTTCAAATGGGCTGCAAAATATCCGTTTATTGAACCTGTGTACACTAAAAATGGTAATGATGTTCCAACACAATGTCGATGTAAAATATGTGGTGGAAACAGGGGAAGGATCACACAATGCAACTCAAACTAGACATAATTGAAAAGCACAATGTGGGAAAATATACATTTCCCAAAAGTAAAAGGATGGCAACATAGTTAGAACACATAAATGGAAAGATGAAAAAGAGTGTCTACATGTAAAATACGCAGAATAATATGAAAAGGAACAAAAATGTATGAAAAATCTAAATGAAAAAGGTGGCACCATAGTAGCAAGATTGAGCAAAGCTATGGAGGCAGAAATGCATGCAAAAAGTATTCAATTTGCTACCATATTCCATATATTGAAAAGGGGAAGACCCATGTCAGATTTTAGAGAAAATAAATTTTTGTATCAGGTTATTGGTCTATAGAACATTCCTCAATCTCATTGGTCAGATACTAGCGGATGGGAAATTGTAAAATGTCTATCTCTGGTAGAAAAGGAGGAAGTATATTTTCCTTTTAATAGAGGATGAGGTTATCATGCAGTGGATAATACTTCATGGATTTATATTCATGTTTACACATTTGCTAATGAAATAAGAACTCCCCACCTCTTAACAATTCATAAAATGACTAAGAATTGCAATTCTGAAAATATTTATAAATTGGTGGTCTCAAATTTGAAGGATATCACCGAAATGGATGATTTTGTCATTGCAAAAACTAGTTTGTGTTAGAACTGATGGTGCAGTTGTAATGCAAGGAGTCAGAAATGGTCTCTACATTCGAATTGATAATCTGTTGTTCCTTATATGATTGTTATCCATTGCATGGCTCATAGAATGAATCTGGCCTACAAAATTGTGAGCACATTTGAAAATGTAGCTAAAGTGGAGGAATTGATACGTGATTTGCATGCTTATTATTCTAGTAGTCCAAAGAGATTTTTAGAATTTCAGAAATTTGCAATTGGATTGACAGAGGGCAAAAAGCTTCTCAAAGATGTAGATACCAAATGGATATCTATGTATGAACTTGCATGTAGAATATTTTATGAATATCCTTCATTGTGGATTTATGTATAAATACCACAGGATGTAGATAAAGCTAAAGATCTATTGTGTCGCATCTAACAAACATAGAAAATTTACTCACACTCTGCGGTATTTTTCCCATGTTGAGGGAGCTTAATATTTTAATGAAGCATGCACAAGATCGTTCTTTCTACATAACAAACTTCATAAGACTTAGAAGACATGTGTGTTGGAGTCTTGAAAGTTTATATATTTCAGATGGGAGTTTTTAGGGTGTTGCTTTTGAAAACTGGAATGCATTGACAGACTTGAAAAATCCTAGGTGCTTCTTAAAATACAATATACATGATCATCTATGTATAACAACACATGGGAAAGAGATTCCACTTCATACGTTCCAAAAAGAGTTGATATGGTTGTCTTAGAAATGGAAGAAGTAAGAGTGACATAAAATTTATATGATGTAGTATTATTGGAAACTAGGAATAAATTGAGAAAGATATCTGAATCTTTAGCTAAAGAGATCCGGGAAAGATTCAAAAATGATAAAATACTTGAAGCAATGGGAGTTATAAATCTGCAATTTTGAATTTTTCTAGTAAAACCTTATACATCTATCAATCCATTATTTTTCAAAAAAACATGAGTGATCTAACTGACCATTTCTCTAAGACTGAAAAGATAAACAAAGTTTTTGTAGAAAGTATTTTACAAAGAAAAATACTTAGTTCCCTAAATAAAAATTATGCTAATACTATGATACGACAAGTTCAACTTCTACAAAACCCATAGGAATATGGTGCCATCAAAAGGATTTGGAAGGATATTTGTTCTAGTAGTATTCTATGTGAATATTTGAGAGAGTATATTAAGCTGTATGAACTCTGTCAAACAATGATTCTGGGTTCTATGGAAGATGAAAGGGTTTTTAGTGCACTGTCCTTTTAAATTCAAAAGTTTGAAACAGATTGGATAGGAATCTAGAAAGTTGTCTGAGGTTGTATGTATCACGTTACTTAGTGGAGTCTTTTCCTTATGATAGAGCACTCACATTATGGAATTCACTAGTAGAAAGAAGAGGAGTTAGTAATATTCTTCCTGACCCTGGGATCGAGACACATCCACAAATCATGCTACAATTGATTTCCAAGACACGAATGAAAGTGTTTCTCCAGGACTATTCGAATTCACATAGATTTCATTTCTTCTATACATTATTGAGACTATTTACAATAATTTGATGTAATATGTATTGATGTATTTCATACAGAGATTACAACTTTCAATAAATGTAATATTATATTTGTCTTTATTTGATCCATTGCCATTGGAACATTGTCACTATCATTTTCTTGTATCCCATTTGTTTTTATATTTGGTTTTTAGACTGAAATAAGGACATATTTGTCTTTTATATCTGTTAATTGATTTTTTTACATCTGCATGAAATCAGAAATGTAAATATTTTAAACAAACAAAATCATGAAAATTTAAGCACCATTTACGTAAACAAAGAAACAGAAACATCATTTGTATTATGTAGAAATCCATTAACAATAAATATAGTTACAATTCCAAAGTACTCTTGAAATCGTTCTCTCATGTGGCGATTACTTTATGAAGAAAAGTATCAATTCATAAAGCATTGTCAGCCAATACAATTCCAAAAAGGGGGTTGTAAATAACATTTCAAAGCTTGGACAAGTTATATCATATAAGGACCGAAATAACCCTAGAGGCCTGGTAGAAGAATGGGGGGACCATTGTCCACAAATGTCCACCCTCACCTCTTTGACCATATTGTCCCTGTTGCTATTTTCTCCTCTTTCCACATGAGTATCAAACTTGTCCTGTGCTAATCTCTTAGTGAGTTGGCTCAAATAGAGATTGGTAGTCTCCTGTTGCTTTACCATGTTGGTGAACAATTGTTTCATCAGCTTTACCCCTATATCCTCACTGTCTCTATCCCCCATCTTTCAATCCCAACAAGCTAGAGAAACAACTACTCTGATACCACTGAAATATCCCTTATGGGATACCACTTAAAAATGCACAAAATATTGAAAATTGCAGCCAAATAAAATATTGATTTATGCAGATTTTTACAGTAAGGACAACAAACTAAATAAAATCAATATCTCCCAAGATATCCACTCGAATCACTTGAAAATTTAAAGAGAGCTTGATATTATTATAGAGGATATAATAAAACTATTTTTGGAATTTTACACAAATTAAACTGTTGCTAGAAAAAGCACAACATGCCCTAGATAGCTGGAAAACTTTCGAGGTTCGTTACTCTCTAAATACAAGAGCAAAAATAAGGGTCTTTGGAAATAACATTGACAGATATAGGAAATAATATTTCCACCTTCAGATCTGAGAACGACCTGATGGAAAACCCCAAATAAGGGCTGCAAGTCACCTCGCTTGGAATGGGGTCGGAAAATGATGGAGGCACCTTCAACATGTTGCCATGCCCAGCCCAAATGGTTGCCGTGAATCTGATCTGGAGCTCTCTGATTATCTTCCCCAAATGCCCCCAAAACCCTCAAAATCCTTCCTCTGAAACCTCTGTTATTATCTCTATGACATAACCCTGAAAACGGCTCCAAAATGATAGACTAGGGTAGATCTCTCACTACCAAAGAATGCCCTGCTAGCTAGGGACGGGTCTCTCACCACCAAAGCTAGGGTCCCTGTGGGATTTGACTCCACAAGTTGTAGATGCGCAACAACAACAAATACATGTGAAGGAGGCTAAAAATGTATGACAAAAGTGATTTTCTTCCTCCCCGGCTCCTTATATACTTCTCCTTAGAAAATGAGCCCCCATAACCCTAGGCACATTTCATTCCATGGAGGGGCCAATAAAATAAGAGTAACTATAGTTATTTTTTTCCTTTTTGAGTCGTCATGTCCAAAAGTGACCCCCAAACACAAAATTGGGATATTAAAACCACGGGGCCCCTTCCCAAAAGCTTCAACGTCCACAGCCCCCTGGGTCTGACCACGGTTTGGACTCGACTTGGCCCTTGGGCCATTTGGCATAGGAAAGGGGACATTACAAAAAGGGGACATTACAGTCCTCCCTTCCCAAATTTTGCTTGTCCTCAAGCAAATGCAAATTAGGATGCTACAAAATCTACTCTCCCTCCCAAGTAGCATCCTCAAGTGGCAGTCCCTTCCATCGCACCAAATACTCAGTGATTACTCTGCTCCTGAGCCCCCTCTGTCTCGTTTCAATAATGGATTCTGGTTCCAGCACCAACTTCCCTTCCTCATCTAGTGGTGGTAACTCTGTAGATGGTACAATATGTAGTCCGAGTACCTTCTTAAGGCATGAAACATGGAAGACATTATGTATCTTATTGTGCTCCAGTAGCTCTAGCTCATATGCCACTGCCCCAACTCGACAAACTACTCAGTACGGACCTTAAAATTGTGGTTTCAATTTCTCCACACCCTTTACTTCAGTGAGGACTTCTTATATGGTTGTAAACATAGGAACACTAGATCCCCAACCTCAAAAGACCTCTCTGTCCTGTGTCGATCTGTATATACCTTCTATTGATTATGTGCCTTCTGAATATTCTCTCTGAGAGCCTTCAGAATATCCTGGTTCTCCTGTAACCAATCTCAAGCTTTGGGAGCTCGACTATCTAGTAATACCAAATCTACAAATGTCCTGACATCATACCCATACAAGGATGGAAAGGGGTCATACCTATGCTCATCTGGTAGGTGGTATTGTAGCAATACTCACCCATGTGTAACCATTTAATCCATGCCCATTGGTGTCCTGTTACATAACTCCACAAGTAGCCTTCTATCCACTTATTGACTATCTCCATCTGCCCATTTGTTTGTGGGTGGTAGCTAGTGCTAGGAGTCAACTCTATACCTGTTAGTATGAAGATCTCCTGCCAAAAGGTGCTCATGAAGATCTTGTCCCTATTCACTGAAAATGTTTTTAGGCAACCCATGTAGCCTAAAAATACCGGTATAGAAGATTGGGCCACATCCACTACCTCGTGCCCCTTGGGTAGGGAAAATAAATGAGCATACTTAGTTAACCAATCAACTACAACATAAATGTAACTATGCCCATGCACCAAGGGAAGCCCAGTGATAAAGTCCATAGATATGCTTTCCCATTTCTGTTCGGGAATGGGGAGAGGCTGAAGTAATCCTGTTAGGAAAGAATGCTCGGATTTGGTTCTTTGAAAACCATACACTCTTTGACATGATTAAGGACATCGTCCTTCATTCCCTTCCATGCAAATATTTCCCTGATGAACTTGTATGTTTTGAAATACCCAGGATGTCAACTAGTGGTGTATCATGTACTACACAAAGGATCTTCTCCTTCATTTTGGATCCTGGTACAAGGAAAATCCTATCCTTGTAGAAAATGAGATCATCTACTACTGATCGATCATCCTGTATAATACCATCCATGATCTCACAGAAAATGGTTTTGGAGTACTCAACAAGTATATGAGTCTTCCAATCCGCTGAAATCTCAGACATAGAACTAAGCATAGCAGTGAGGTAAGGCCTCCTAGATAAAGTGTCTAGCAATAATATTATTCTTACCTCTAGTGTACTCTATGTCAAAGTCATAGGTTTGCACCTTGTTCACCCATCTTTGTTGGTGATGTTGAGCTCTTTCTGTCCCAGGAAGAACCTCAAACTGTTGTGATCCGTACGAACCATAAATTTTCTACCCACAAGGTACTATCTGAACTTGGCCAAGGCATGCATGATGGCCAACATCTCCTTATCATAAATTGAATACCCTCTCTCCACGGGTTTCAATTTCTAACTCTCATAGGCGATGGGATGCCTATCCTGCATGAGAACTACCCCAACACCCTCTCCTAATGCATCACACTCTAGAATGAATGGGCGGGAGAAGTCTGGTAATGTGAGGATGGGACATGAACTCATCACCTCCTTGAGGTGATCAAAAACCTATTGTGTTGCGTCTGACCAAGAAAAATCCCCTTCTTGGTCAAATCGGTCAATGGAGCAGTCAATCGAGAGAAATTCTTCACAAACCTCTAGTAGTATGTGCACAACCCCACAAATCCTCTCAATTTTGTCAATGTCCTAGGTGGTGGCCAATCCAGGATTGCCCATATCTTCCCTCTATCCACCTTCACTATACCCCCACCAATTACATATCCCAAGTATAGAAGTTCGGTCATGTTAAACTCACACTTAGAGGCTTTAACATATAATGAATTAGCTTCTAATATCCCCAATATCTCACCCAAGTGCCTAATATGGTCCTCCCAAGTCCTATTGTAGACTAAAATATCATCAAAGAAAACCAATACAAACTTCCGCAAGTGGTAGTTGAACACATGATTCATGCAAGACTAGAATGTAGCTAGAGCATTAGACAATCCGAAAGGCATCACCAAGAATTCAAAGTGACCATAATGGCATCTGAACATTTGTCTTATGCACATCCTGCTCCCTAAATTTGATTTGATGATATCCAAAATGCAAATCTATTTTCAAAAATAGATTACACCATGTAGCTCGTCTAATAACTCATCAATGCGTGGTACGAGATACTTGTTCTTTATTGTCTTCTTATTCAAGGCCCGTAGTCCATACACATCCATCTGTAGGGTCCCATCCTTCTTCTTCACCAAAACCACCAAAGAAGCAAAAGGGCTGGAACTCGGTCTAATATGCCCCATATCCATGAGCTCCTGTATAGTCTTCTTGATCTCATCCTTAAACCATTTGGGGTGATGGTAAGGAGAAGTGACCACCGGTCTAGCATCCTCGAGCTCAATCACATGCTCAAATCCCCTATCTGGAGGTATGCCTGGAGGTATGTCACCAAACATGACACTGTGTCTATCCAATAGGCCCTGTATATCCACATGGTACTGTTGTTGTCCATCCTCTGATTTCTTGGTGAAACCAAATAGTGTACTGCCCAATCCACCCCATCATGCCTATAGATCCTCTCGATCCTCTTGGCCGTAACAACTCGGGGTGCCCTCAAGATAAGCCCCTCAAGATCACATTCCTCCCTTCGGACTTAAACTTCAACTCCATCATCTGGAAGTTAGTCCAAAACTCACCAAGGGAATGGAGCCACTGTACCCCAAGCACTATGTTGGTCTCTCCAATACCAACAATATAGAAATCATTGGTAACTGTATAGTTACCCATCGTGATGCTCAATTGGGGAACCCGTCGTGTGCATCTCATAGAATCTCCATTGGCTACAACCACGTTGAAGCCCTCAAATTCCTCTGTCTGTAACCCTCGCCTCTCAACCAATGAGGCATCAATAAAGTTGTGGGTTGCCCCACTATCAATGAGTACCACCACTCGTTGTCCCTGCAAAACTCCCCTAACTCTGAATGCCTTGTACCTCGGGGTACTAGACAAGGTGGTGATAGTCTCCTGGGGGAAAGTCTCACTATCCTGCTCCACACCCGCACTATCTAATGCCTCATCATCATCATCCTCTAATGGTTGTGTGTCCAACTCCTTGTCACCATCACTCTCCTCAAAGACCTCTATGTATTGGGCCCTCCCTCTACCCTTGCAATCATGTCCTGGAACCCAAGGTGCGTGACAATCGAAACATAGTTTCTTTTGCCTCAATTCCTCCTTGTCCTCTCTAGATCTGAATGGTCTCAGGCTGTATCTTTCCTAGGTGGAGGTACCTTATTGCTACGAACCCTCGGTTCTAGAAGGGAAACCTTTGGGTGCACTCGAGGTGGAAACATCGACTTAGAGTGGATAACTCTAGGTCACGATCTCTCCTAATAGCCTCATGCAACGAAGAAGGCTCAAATGCCCTCACAAATCCAGTGAGAGCATTTATCAAACCTGTTGTGAATAGGGAAATCAACCTCATCTCTGTAACATCAGGTACCATAACCGATAGTCTTTGAAAATCAATGATATACTGATCCACGGAACCAGTCTACCTTAGATGAGTCAAGCTCTCTAAAATACCCGCCGGGGTCCCTCTTATCAAATCTACTCACTAGCCTCTTTGTGAACTCTGCATAAGTCGTGATGTATATGTGTCCCTATGTAATCAACCCATGATGCCACCAATCATGAGCGTCTCCCTCTAGATGTAAGATTGTACAAACTTAATTGCATCTTCCTCACACATAGGATTCAAGTTGAAGTATGTCTTCAACTTCTGCACCCAAGACTGTGTAGTACACTTCTTAGAACTATCAAAATGTGGAAAAAAATTTCCCAACCTCCTTTGCATCTCTGGTACTTGTGCCTGGTAATCTCTCCTAGGCCTGCTACCAATCTTCATTTTGTAATATTCCTAGAATGGCATGTTGTCACGAAAGCCATCACTTAAGGTCTAGTACCTTTCCCAACAAGACTCCTCATCTACAATATCCCATGGCTTCTATACTGTGAAACTTTGGATCCTTCAAGAAAGAAGGTTCGTGAAACCCTAGAGGCCTGGTAGAAGAATGGGGGGACCGCTGTCTTGAATGTCCACCCTCACCTCTTTGACCATATTGTCCCCTATTGTTATTTTCTCCTCTTTCCACATGAGTATCAAACTTGTCTTGTGCTAATCTCTCAGTGAGTTGGCTCAAATAGAGATTGGTAGTCTCCTACTGCTTTACCATGTTGGTGAACAATTGTTTCATCAGCTCTACCCCTATATCCTCACTGTCTTTGTCCCCATCTTTCAATCCCAACAGCTAGAGAAACAACTGCTCTGATACCACTAAAATATCCCTTATGGGATACCACTTAAAAATGCACAAAATATTGAAAATTTGCACCAAATAAAATATTGATTTATGTAGATTTTTATAGTAAGGACAACAAACTAAATAAAATCAATATCTCCCAAGATATCCACTCGAATCACTTGAAAATTTAAAGAGAGCTTGATATTATTATAGAGGATATAATAAAACTTTTTGGAATTTTACACAAATTAAACTACTGCCAAAAAAGCATAGCGTGCCCTAGACAACTAGAAAACTTCCAAGGTTCATTACTCTCTAAATACAAGAGCAAAAATAAGGGTCTTTGGAAATAACATTGATAGATATAGGAAATAATATTTCCACCTTCAGATCTGAGAACGAATGACTGGAAAACCCCCAAATAAGGGTTGCAAGTCGCCTCGCTTGGAATGGGGTCAGAAAATGATGGAGGCACCTTCAACGTGCTACCACGCCCAACCCAAATGGTTGCCGTGAATCTGATCTGGAGCTCCTCTGATTATCTTCCCCAAATTCCCCCAAACCCTCGAAATCCTTCCTCTAAAACCTTTGTTATTATCTCTGTGACACAACCCTGAAAACGGCTCCAAAATGACAGACTAGGGTAGATCTCTCACTACCGAAGAATGCCTGCTAGCTAGGGACAGGTCTCTCACCATCGAAGCTAGGGTCCCTGTGGGATTTGACTCCACAAGCTGTAGATATGCAACAACAACAACTGCATGTGAAGGAGGCTAAAAATGTATATGACAAAAGTGCCTTTTCTTCTCCCCCAACTCCTTATATACTTCTCCTCAGCAAACGAGCCCCCATAACCCTAGGCGCATTTCATTCCATGGAGGGGCCAATAAAATAAGAGTAACTATAGTTACTTTTTTCCTTTTGAGTCGCCATGTCCAAAAGTGACCCCCAAACACAAAACTGGGATATTAAAACCATGGGCCCCTTCCCAAAAGCTTCCAACATCCACAGCCCCCTAGGTCTGACCACGATTTGGACTTAACTTGGCCCTTGGGCCATTTGGTGTAGGAAAAGGGGACATTACAAAAAGGGGACATTACAAGGACACATTACGAGGGCATCCTCTTTTCTGCCTATGATTCTGAATCATAGTTGTCCTTATATGTGCCACACAAAATAAAAAGCAAAAAAAGGTTGGCCATTATCTTTTAATTCCTACGCCAATGTTGGAATTGTGACAACACACTTGTCACATGGTGAACTTAACTAACATATTGAATTTTTTATGTTGCAGGGGAAGCTTGATATTTTTCTTGCATAAGAGGCGAGAGGAATCTACTCTATCTATATAGAGATATCTCGTTATAACTCACGGATGCCTCGAAAATCTCATGTTGCGGTATTGATATTTTAAAGAATATTCTGCTCCTCCCTCGCTACATCTCTGTGAAAAAAAAATTGCCGCATCTACGCATCTTTATTTTCCCTTGATTGACTTCTCTGGATCCATCTTATGCTCCTTGATTATCCTTCTCAATGTATTATTTTGTTTATTTAATACTATGAGTTTTTCCTTCAACTATACAAATGAATTCAGGATTTTGTGGGCATTCTTCAAATGTGCTTCAAATACAATTGCTTCTTTCTTTAAATTTTCATATTTTTCTTGTAAAACAAAAATATAATTTTTTTAGTCTATTAGATAAGTTGAAAAAATATATTGTAACACTTATAATATTAGGATTTTGCATGTAAAAGATGACTCACCACAACTTTTTCTTTTTTTGCATTTGTTATTAAAATTTTTTCTTGTCTTTAGCCCATTTGTTATAGTAAGCCTATGCTTCAACATTCAGATTCTCTAACCTGTTTAACATTATGTCTATAATATCATCATTGTAATCATTAGTATATGAAATTGTCCTCGATTGAGCTTTATTTAGCAAAAACGTCCTACCTTGCCAGTTGGCTCTCTATGATGAACAATGAATGCCTTTGAGCATGATTATGGTATCATGTATTTATTTCTTTTATCAAAATTTTAGATCTCCTCTCCCAAGACCGCACAAATCCACATCAGACATTACAACTTCTTGAATTGTTTCCCCCATACTATTTGATATCATATTTTATAATATAAAATGTGTCTTTTCATCATTTGTTTGTGGAGATTTTCTTGGAGGAGGAGGAGAGTCTTGTCCTGTACTTCATGCACATTTTGTTGTGGTTGTGGTGGAGCGTAGAGTAGATTGAATCATATCATGGGTGTCAAAATAGTTACCCTTGTCTTCATTGCCACTATTGAAGCCCAAATACTCCTCAGTAAAGGGCGATGTTGTTGAAAATTTATGTGGCGTTATAATTAAAACACCACCTAGTGAGAGTCCAGGAAATTCTATGGTTGCAGGATGAACTATTCTAGCTGAGTCTACAGGAAACCTTATATTCTTTCCTGAAGATCTTCTTTTTGTTTGGACTGTACGTGTTGGTGGTATTGGTGGCCTCCTTGCAAGTGGAATGTGCTCAGAAGCCATATTACTTGCAAGAAGCAAACAACAAATTGTTAGAAAATTATCATTATACGGTTGGGCCTTGTAAATGCTAAAAATTGTAACTAAACAAAACATGCTAAATATTAAATATTACAATTTACCTTGTATGTTCATGACATTTCGATCTTGACCATCGGAATGAGTTTGATCTTCATCACCAGTTTCAGTAGTTTCTGAATACAATAAATGTAGAAAAGAAGAATAGAAATATTAAAAAAGTACTACTTACATAATCTATACTTGTTGTTTGAATTAGTTAATTATATAAAAATAAAACTTCATACATGTAGTTAAATGTGATGGTAGACATGATGCACATACTGACCCCCTAGGTCACTTTTGACGAGGAACTTGTATTGGTGTTGATTCTGTTGAATCCATGTCAGAATCCATGAGAGACCTCTAGAGGGGCTTTACCTCGAGCAATTACCTCCTTATGAGATGTTGCAACTATAATTCTTCTCTGCAAAATAAAATCTTACAATTATTATTTTTTTAAAATATTGAATAAGAAATCATTATAACAAGAAAACTGTAAAAGTAACTATTACATGTTGTTCTTCAAGAGTGAGACCAATCATTTTATCATTAATTGTAGTTGGAATTTTTGCTTGTTGCAATTCGAAGAAAGCTTCTTGATAGAAAGAAAGAATATAATTGTAACAAGAGAATATAATCTTGGATTTATCAGATACATTGCAGGTGTGGGAGACATCTTTTTATTTGGTTGGAAAATATGTGCACCAATCGAATTTTTGACTCGCCATTAAGTGTCTCCTGATATATATTGAACTTCCCAATACATAATGTCTACATATCTTCCCTGTAATACAATCCTTTCCTAAAAAAGTGATGCAACTGTAAGAAAGAATTGGTTTGTAATACCCTGTAGAAGAAGGCCTCTTGTTGAATGATTAAGAGGAGTTGCAATAACAGAAAAGAAATGTTAGATGCTTGGGTGGTTGAGTAATGTTAAGAAAAAAACATTTGAAAATAATAAACTTACCATCAACCTACACATTGTAATGAGACTCCAAATTTTTTTGTCTTCATATGTAAGGACAACCTTTGTAGTAACGAGTGGCTTCTTTTTGAATGGTAACCTAGTTAACCGATGTACGTATGTGGATCAATTGTGAAAGAAATTTGACGATGACTCGGATGCACAAGGAGAATGAAAAATTTCCCTCATTTTGGTTGTAAGAGGTGAGAAGGTAATCAAGGATGGAAGTATCAGTATCAAATTGGGGCATGTTGACAAGCCCAATAAATTGTGATTTTTCTAGCCATTCCTTTTGTGCATCTTTTAGTTTCATTAGAGCTACAATCTGTGGGCACATGAGGTTTTTGTATTAGAATTTGGGTGTAGGAGAAGATGTGGTGCTTGTCATTATTGAAATTTGGGAGAACTTTGAAGAATGGAGAGCTCAGAGTCGTTAGAAATGTTCGTGGAAAAGTGAAGAAATGAACCCTGTAGGGGTATATATAGGGGTTTGAATGGTTTAAGGGACACATGTGGCGACAAACTATTGGCTAGATATGATGGCCACCCAACCCACATTGGATGTATGACCAACCCACTTGACCAATCAAACCGACCAACCTAATGATACAACCCGTCAAACCCAAATGTCCAACGCACACGGCTAACCCACCAAACGACTCTTGGGTTAGATAGCTAGTGGTTGGAAGGCTCTTTGATTGGATGACTTGAGGGTGTGTCGATTGTTAGGTTGGATGGATAATGGGTTTCCCAGTGAAGGGGTTGGATGACTAAGGGATTAGATGATAGAGTTGGATGGTTACAAGGTTGGACAACTAAGGAGTTAGACGAATAAGTGGTTGGGCGGCTAAAGGGTTTGATGGCTAAGGGGTTGGATGGCAAGGGGTTGGACGAATAAGGGGTTGGAAGATAGATTTGGATGGTTAAAGGGTTGAGGGCTGGCTAAGGGTTGGACTCCCAGCCAGTCTACTCATCTAACCCACCTGCCAGCAAACACCCTCCCATCCAACTTATCCAACCAACCACCGGACCAAGTTGCGCCCAACTTGCCCGACTAAGCTGCCTGACTAACCTACCCGAATAAGGTACCCGAATAACCTTCCCGAATAAATTTCCTGACAAACCTACCTAACCAACCTACCCAACCAACTTACTTGACCAACTATGTGAAACCTCAAGAAAATTTCTCCATGCGAAATCGCCTTTCCTTGAAACATTTTTTTAGAAATTTCACCAACAATTCAAAAGTTGATTTTTGAGATTCACCACAAATTCTAAAATAATTTTTCATTAGGGCTTCTTAAAATGAACCCTGATTAAATAAAGTTTGCACCATTTCATTGTATTCAATGTTTACTACTATATCATAATTAGAATATGAATGTACCCATTTTCTAAAATTATATTCACCATTATAATGTTCTTTACAAAACATGATGACTTATGGGAAAGGATTTATATCAATAAGTATTTACTTTGGTGGTCGCCATTAATGAATTTTCATGCTATTCCTTTAGTTGAAGTCCCTTGGGAAAATTCAGGATTTTTAGATATAAGAGATTCACATAGTGCTTGATACTTTATGTAGACAAACCAAAGCGGTTTTTCTTGGATTAAAACCAAGAACATATTTCATTTAGCTATCAATGATCAATAGTTGTAAACCCAAATATGGAATATAAAGGATATTTCATTGGGAATTCCTTGTGCTATGATTGTTTTACCAAAGCACATTTTTGGTTTGGTGGCATGAATATGGAAACACAACAACACATATGTGATATAAAAGAAATACACAATACAATATAAATACGTAGTAACAAAAATGAAGCACAATCAACAATTATATTACTATCAAGATAATGTTATAATCTCACTAAACAATTATGATCCGAAAATGAGAAATTAAATAAATTAACCCAATTTCTCAAGTTTCCGCATTACACATTCAAATTGGCTTAATTGGATTCAAAAATGATGTGAAATGTAAAATAACTCTACTTCTCTAATCCTACACTTTTAATAACCCGTTTCTTAATTTTCCACATTTTATGTAAAAATGGCACAATAATTAAAATAAACATTAAAAACTAAATTTAAACAATGGGTGAGAGATGAGAACAAAGAACAACGCAAACCATATTAATAACGAATTTCACCCTTGTTGGGTGTTGGTATGAGGAAATTAGCTAAATATGAGCCACACACGAAGGTGTGCATTATAGTAGGAAAAAAGAAACTATGCTAATATGGAACAATGTGTGACATTCAATGCGCAGGGGTCAAATAAGAGGACATGCGAAGGTCTGCGCGCAGGAGCAGAATATAGGAGTTAGGAATATTTTAGAATGGGTTTACAATAAGAGAAGAAAAGAGATGGCGTGAGTGGAAAGGAAAGTCCATAAATAGACTCAACAAACATAAGGAACCGATAAAGGATGAAGCACATGTAGGATGGATAATGATTGTGCATGGAAGAAACTAAATATAGGATGCAGGCGTGGATAAGAACAAGCTATTTATAACGAGAGAGAGTTATGGTTGGTTTTAATATGAGTTGCAAAGGTTAAAAGGCACGAACATGGTGTAATAGCTATTAGTTATCTATGATGATGAATGGATGAAACATATATATTTTTTCTTGTTTTACTTGTTTTGTTGTATTGTTTATCTTCTACCTATGATATAAATGGTTAAGTACATAACCCACATCTTGACAAGTTAGATAGAGAATGGAATTGGTAGGTCACGCATGCTTTTGGTGAGCACTTGGACATTAGTCCGAGTGATGTGCCAATGCACTGACTAGATAAATGTTGACTGCTAAACTCCAACATTTTGGTTCCATTATCAGGACCTTCTTTTATTTTGACCTTCAGGATGTGTGTGCATGGAATTTGGTTGTCTTTGGAGAATATTGAGCTTTGGGTACACAAAGACCAGGATGAATTCGTGCGAGAGGTATAACACCTAGGTAGAAAATTTGATCCATAGAAATGGGTAGAGGAAAATTGTACGATGCATTGTATGAGACATTTTTCAATTTCTTCCCAGTGGAATTATAGGATTGGCAATGTGACTTCCGTAAAGACTTCGAGGGAGTTGTTTGGGTAGAAAGAATGTTTGGATCTAGGATAAGTACCAAGCACTCTCTAATTTTGATGATCAGTGGAATCGAGTTGTAGATTGTTGGTGGGAAGGAGTGATTCAAAATTATACTTTTGAATATGTAATTTTTAGTGTACTTGTTTCTAGAGGAGGTAGAGTTCAAGTTCTTGCATGAAACAAGATGATCATATCTACGTGCACTACCTCTAGCCATGAAGATCTTGATGATTGAGTTGGGGATGGAAAATTTACCCATGATTTGGATAAAATATTTCCATGTCCAAGGGCAAGGAACGAGATTGGGAAGAATTATGTTTGTTGAAACATAAGAGATAGAGAGAAGAGATACTTCATAGATATAATGATGTGTGAGAGAGGACAGAGTTGAAGAGGTGCTTAGACTGAGAGGAATGGGGCCGGGTGGAAGTAATGATAACCCTCTAGAAGTAAGGGGCCATAAGACCATGTCCATTAGATATTGGATAAGCATAATAGATTAACCTCCTCGACATCGATGAGAGTGAGTTTAATGAAATATTAAGAACCATTGGCATGCATCTTACCCACCCTAGATTCCTAGCTCTTGCGTATGGTATTTAGACTCGGAATTTGTTATATAAGATCATCACAATGAAGGGGAACAAGAGGGAAATCAAGGATCACTACATTGGGTTAGAGATACATGTAGGCACGTCCTAAGTAACAACACAAGAGACACAACATATCAAGGTCGTGCATATAGCATAGCAACAAGATCATGTAGTTGGACAACAAAGTTTATTTAGGAATATTCCAATAGGTGTAACAATAAGAAAAGGTTGGCTCTCTACTTATGGGAAGTAATCTCATTGGGGAATATCGGGATAAATGGATGGACAACAAAATTTATTTAGGAATATTCCAATAGGTGTAATGACAAGACAAAATGTTAGCTCTCTACTTATTGAAAGTAATCCCATTGGGGGAATATCAAGATAAATGGTTGGTTTGTAGACTAGTTCTTCTTTGGGACCATGGTTAGTCCTAGTGACACGAGGCTGGGAGGCTCTGGTCCTACCATGAGTGGAGGAAACTCTAGTGGAGGTTTGAGGTATGGATATAGTCCACCCCCATGAAATCTAGGACAAGGGATTAATCCACCACCACAACAACCCCTTTATATTTTCTTTGATATACCACTTCACATGCCGGAGTATCGGGGTGTGGAAGATACAATAGAGCATGTGCACAAGTGTGATATTTTATGGAGAGACAAGGGCATCACAACCTCGGATAGGTAGGAAATCTAGTTCGCAACCACTTTACAAGGATTTTTACATAGTTGGTACATGAAGTATGACCCTCACAAGACAATGGTGGAATACTGATGTGTTGCACACTACCTTTTTGGAAGAATTTCACATCCCAAAGTTTGAGCAAAAGAGTATCAACATGCTCAAGTATATAAAGAAAGGCTTGTCCTAGAGTGTTCTGAGAATATGACGCGAGGTTTAAGAATTTATAGTCTAAAATCTCTTAGGGAATCCATAAAATCAACATGCATAAAGGTCATAGGTGGTTTGCTAACACCATTTCAAAGGAACTATCACATAAGGCATTCACTAACCCATGTAAAGCCTTAAAGCATCCTGAGCGAAGAATCAATATGAGGTATGGATATTAGAGTGATTCCATTCCTTGAATCCCAAATTATAGTAATAGTCACTTAGTTGGAAAGCTTATATGCCAATTCCATGCATGAAATTACAAAGTGGACTCGGTGTGCAGACAATGAAGTAGAAGGGCATACAAAGGATAATTGTCTATGCAAGAATGTGCACTCGCTACTAACAACCTATGAAATATGCCACAAAAATCATGATGTCCGTAGCTTTCCACTTTTACAACGTGCGAAATGTAGAAAAATGTTTCCTTATATTGTGAGATTTATGATGTGCACATGCATGACACAACCAATTTCATCGATTAACCATATAGATGAGGCTTGTGAGACAAGGGTGTACTAGACTAGTGCAAAAAGTAGCTCACAGGTGCATGATGGAAATAATGATGGGAAAAATAATAGAAATGGAGGCTTTAGAGGTGGATAATAAAGAGGACGTGGTGGTGGAGGTTCACTGGGGAACATGTTATACATGTGGATCACCATCCATTGTTAACGTAAATGTACCAAAAACTAGTGTTGCGCATATTGTGGAAAGGCACATAAGGTGGAGGATTTTATGGATCTCAGTATACCCATATGTGTAAGAGAAAGAGGATAGGGGATCAACTATGATACATGTTGAGCATTGTAAGTAGGGACAGTGAAAACCTAAAACTTTTGTTGTAGTAGAGTAACAACCTTTATTCAAGTTACAACGAGGGTAGAATATTCACACGTGTGAGAACAAGGAGAAAAAATCCACTCATCATATGGGATGAGAATGTATAGCCAACTAAATATACGTATGCATGATAACATAAATAATGTTTCTAGGAGACCATGTGATTAATTAGAGAATTATAGGGGGAGATATAATGCCTAAAGGAGCAAACACAAGATAGAAAATGCACCAAGCAAATTGAGGTACCTGATAAAGATGTGGATGACCTCAAGGAAGTATGTAGAATGCTTAGACAAGAGAATATCATCCCCATGTTAGGAGAATGGTTTGGGAGAAAACCATGCACATGAACAAAGAATGATAGGAAAATATTACATATTAATTTACCACCCCAAGACCATGAGTATGACAAGGAGATCACTTTAGATGCGGTTATAAATGGATGGTTAGTAAGTAACATTTTGATTGATACAAACACATAAGTTAATGTACTTACACTTGATTCTGGAACCAAATGGGAATGCCACCATTACAACCATTTTCAAGTGTGTTGTATATGGAAAACAAGACAAGGGCCATGCCCATTAGAGTATTGAAAAATGCTACTATCACCATACATGGAGAAAAATTCAAAGGTGACTTTGAAGTTTTGGAGCTAGCTGAAGAAGATAACTTCTTTGAGAGACTAGCACATCCTTGGTGTTATGATAATAAAAAAACTTGCTCTTTAAAGAATGCTATGTAAGTTTCAAGAATAATGAAGAGTGTGGTGTGATCCCAATGGACGATGAAAATAATGCACCTTACATAGATCTAATAAGTGAGGAAGACCATAATCAGATCTACACACATATGGTGCGCAACGCAGAAAATATTGATCCATTAAAGGAGGGCATGCTTCAAAGTGGGGGACACAATCAATAAGCGGCACTACTAGTATTGCTTGTGATAATTAGGCTCATAGAAATTATGAGATGGTTAGTTGATAGTTTCAGGGAAGAGTAACAAGAGTGATTAGATCATGGATAGTGAGACGGATGAGAAGGACCAACTTGTCGAGGTTTATTGGGGAAGAGAAGCCTCAAATCTTTCCTACACACAATGGAAGCACATATACTGAACAAAGGGGATAGAAGGAATATGTTGGTATACTCCATGAGAGGAAAAACAATGCGCTAATTGTTTACATATATAGAGACAGAGTGCTAGGTTGGCGCGAAATAAGAATTTCTTTCTTGACAAGGTTTGTCAGGAATAATATTCCTTCACAAATACCATATTATGACGGAAGACCTATCCCATGGCACACATTCAAAACTATGAAATAAATTGGATGCAAGGCCAATATGCATTGCCACCATCGTTGTGGGTTCATAATTTCTAATATAAACTATGCGGATGCACGTGTTATATACATGCGGAGTTAAGGAAAGAGACCGCGAATTGGCGCAACTTAACTTCATGTATTGTGCACACTTTTGATTATTTTTCTACTAAAACCCATCTCAATGAAGCTCTAAAAATAATGAAGTGCATCAATATAGGTGATGGAGGGAAGGCAAAAGAGATTCTAACTGTTGTAAGGTAAGAATCCTCTGGATGAGCATGTGAATGCTTGACTTGATGATTTCGATGAACAAATCATGGGGCACACTTGGAAGGAAATGGAAATAGGAAGCTTGTCTATCTCATTGATGACGAAGAGGTCAAGGACCTTAAAATAGAACATGTAAAAGGAAAACACAAGGTTTTAGACATTGCAAATGAAAATGAATGCACATACCATGTGCCACTAAAAACCAAGAAGGTAAACATTGGGATTGAAGATGCGCAAAAGGAGGCGATAATTTGTGACTATTGGTCTGAGGGAGAGGTTGCAAAAATAATAAAATTTTTTTATGTGATTTTCAAGATCTATTCCCAAGGGGATATCACGAGTTGAAGGGTGTTCATTTGTATTTGGGTGAGATGAAGATAAAGCTTAAGGATGGTGCATGACCGGTTCGTAAGAGGCCTTACCTTAGATGAATCCTAATCTGCATGTCAAGGTAAAAGATGAAATTGAAAAAATGTTGAAGGTAGACATTATTGATCCCATTGAAGAATCAGAGTAGATCAGTCCAATGGTTATCAACATCAAGAAGGATGGGAGGATAAGGAATTTTTTTACTATAGAGTTTTAAATTCTTCATGCGTTATTGATCTTTCCCCACACCATTCACTGAAGAGATCCTAGAGGGTATTATAGGGCGCAAGATTTATTATTTCACTGATGGATTCTCAGGATACCATAAGGTTAGGATCACGCACGAAGATCAAGATAAAACAACATTTACAACTGAATGGGGATGTTTTTTGCCTACACATTTATACCTTTTGGAATGAATAATGCGTCAAGAGTAGTGTTCTCACGCATTTTGTGCAGTGTTTCAAGACTTCATCCATAAGTTCCTTCAATTATATTTGGATGATTCGACAATGTATGGTCCGGTTAAAGATCATTGTGATTCTCTATGACTAATTTTTAAAGATCCGAGACAACTTAATATCATAATTATGAATTAGTAAACCTTAGCGAATAAAATATCCAAATAATATGTTATAGCATAAGCTAGCGGTTGATAAGCTCAAAATATCTTAATTTATTAAATCCTAACTACTAGTAGTCTCCAAATATTATGTTATGGCATAACCTAGCAGGTGCTAAGCTTGAAATATCTTAATTCCAAATGTTATAATCATACAAAAAAATTAAACTAATTTATATAGGTCTTGATTATTATAAAGATCTCCAAAGTTAATGTCGTTGATTAACTTAGAGGTCACTAAGCTCAAAATAACTTTATTTAATTTTTCAAAACCTAGCGACTTTGTTAGGTTATGTTTAAGCATAACATAGAGGACATTTAATTCAAAATGTCTTTCTTTTGTTTGTTAAATTCTAGTGAATTTTTACCTCGAAATATTATATTTTTAAGTACAAGCACGCTTAGCTCAAATTATGTTGATTCAAATTTGTTGAAACCTAGAGACCGCTAAGATCCAAATATTATGTTGTGTCATAAACTAGCGGATGTTAAGTTCAAAATATCATTCAGTACCTTGATAAATGATAACGACCACTAAGCTCGAAATATTACATTGTGGATGTACCTAGTGTCCGCTTAGCACAAAATATGTTAATTTAATTTGTTTAATGCTACCAAACGTAAGCTCCAAATGTTATGTGGGTGTTTAACCTACTAAGAACAACTAAGTTCAAAATATCTTCCTCTAATTTGTTAAATGTTGTAAAATATTGTAATTGAAATTATTAAACCATAGCGAATGAAATCTCCAAATAATATGTTGTGGCATAACCTAGCGGCCGTTAAGCTCAAAATATCTTAATTTAATTTATTAAATCCTAACCACCGATAGGATCCAAAGATTGTGTGGTCGCATAACCTAGTGGGAAGCTCAAAACATCTTAATTTAAAATCTTAAAATCATACAATAAATTCAAATAATATATACATATCTTGTTTGTAACTTTGAAGATTACAATATCATTTGTTAGGTTATGTTGAAACATAACCTAGTGGACACTAAACTCAATATGTATTTATTTAGTTTGTTAAATGCTAGTGAATCTTTAGCTCGAAATATTATATTGTTTAAATACCTAGTGACCGCTAAGCTCAAACTATGTTGATTTAATTTGTTAAATCCCAGTGACCACTAAGATCCTAATATTATGTTTTCACGTAACCTACATCGCCACTAAGCTTATAATATCTTACTTTCTTTTGTTGAAACCTAGAGACCACTAAGATCCAAATATTATGTTGTTTCATAAGCTAGCGGATGCTAAGCTCAAAATAACATTCAATAACTTAATAAATTATAGCGACCACTAAGCTCAAAATATTATATTGTGGAAGTACTAGCGTCCGCTTAGCTCAAAATATGTTAATTTAATTTGTTTAATCCAACCAACCATAAGCTCCTAATATTATGTCTTGGGCTAACCTAGTGGCGTTAAGCTCAAAATATCTTTCATTAATTTGTTAAATCCTTTCCATAAATATTATGTCGGCCTAAATAGTGTCCGCTAATCTCATAATATCTTAATTGAAATTGTTAAATCCTAAGTGACTACAAAACACCACTAGGCTCCAACTTTTATGTGTTAGTATATCCTAGTGGCCGCTAAGCTAAAAATATCCTAGTTTAAATTCTAAAATCCAAACAATAAATTTTACTAATGTATATAGATCTTGCTTTACCTAGTGACCACAGAGTTCTAAACATCAACCTTTTATGTGTTAAACATGTATACATATATATTTCTCTATTTCTTATGATATTTTGACAGAATTATATAAGACGTTATCTACTCATTGCACCCTAGTGGATGCTAAGCTATTCTTAAAAGTAAATATATCATGTTTATAATGAAGTTGTGTTATGAATCTAAATTGTTAATATTTGCGTATAAAACAAGAGACAAATAACAAAGCAATCACTAGGCCCAAAAAATAGTGTGTTTCCTATATCAAAAACAACTGATCCATGAGGCCAAGGTAAATGAAGACGACCTCTAAATAATAATTATAGCCTAGTGGTCGCTAGGGTAGGAAACATTTTTCATGTAGAGTGTATTCATACAGGAGTAATCATATTGAAAAGCTATAAATGATAACAAATAAATCTAGAGTTTATATAATGGATACATAAATATACATGTAGAATCATGTATTTTATGTGTTATATAGGTATACATATAGATTTCTCTATTTCTTATGAGATTTTGGTAGAATTATTTTACATTTATGACAATTAAAGAAACTTAGACTAGCGACTGAGAAGTTATACAAGTTTTAGATACGACACGATCTACTTCAGAAACCCAACGACCACTAAGATATTCTTAAAGGTAAATATATCATGTTCAAAATGAAGTTGTGTTATAAATCTAAATTGTTATATATTTTTTTTTTTTTTTGTTTTTCTTGGAATTTAGAGGAATCATTACATATTACATTTTTAGCACAATCTCTACCTCCAAATGAATTTAGCCTGGTGAGGATGGGAAATTTTAGGTGCACAAGTTTCACACCGCTCCGTCACCTGGTAAGCCTAGGTTTCATACCAATGAATTTGTGTACACTTCATAATGGCACACACTGTGGGATTGGATTGATTACTCCAAAGCAGAAGACCATCGCATACAATTTTACATTTATGCCGCACACTCGTGACATTGGCCTGGACTACTCCTTCGGCACTTAGGACATGGTGGGCTATTCCTCACATCGCCGAACACCGCTAATGGAGATTGAACCTTGGACCTCCTCTTGCAAATGAAGACTTTACCAATCAGCCAAATCCCATTGGTGTTAATATTTACATATATAACAAGAGAAAAATGACAAAGTGATCGCTAGGCCCAAAAAATAGTGTGTTGCCTATATAAAAAACAACTGATCCGCGAGGCCACTAAGGTAAACAAATGTTTTCTCCAAATAAGAATTATAGCTATAGCTGGCGTAGAGAACACAACTTTTTTCTTATAGAGTGTATTCATACAGGATAAATCATATTGAAAATCTATAAATGATAATAAATAAATCTAGAGTTTATATAATGGATACATAAATATATGTGTAGAATCGTGTATTTAATTTGAAATAAATTTTGGGTTTAGTAAATTGGTTATCGAAACAAAGAATTATATCATGGTGGCCACAAAGCTATGTGAATTTTTGGCATAGATTAGCGGGCTCAAAAGGAAGTATATATTAATTATTAAATATATAGTGATTAAAAATTATATTTAATAATGTTTACATATATATAATATGTTTAATGTCCATCAGAGAACATAAAATTATTGAAGACATTACATTTGACTATTTCTACATAGAAACATGCATATAATTGAAAATAATTATCATATAATTGAATTATTAATATGGTTTTATAATTTTAAAGTAATTTGTTAATCCCATATATTTTCCTAAAATGTCTAAGTGGAAACGATATAAAAAATGTAATATGAACTAATTAGTTACATTTCTTTCGCATCATATTAATAAACAACGTTAAAATATTTTGGTTCTACCAACCAAAATAAAATTTAAAAAAGTGAATATGCCACAAGCCATCATTATCCAAAAAACAATCGCAAGAACGAGAACGAAAAATTCAAAACAAAAATACCAGAGAGAGACATAGAATGGTGGAAATGGGAAAGCGTTAAATAGAGATAAATACTAGAGCAGAAAAGGGATTAAATTTTATTTCGTTAATGCACAAAAAAATTGTGTTTTCATGAAGAACAAGGAACTTTGGCATGGATATCAAAAGCAACTGGAAAGCAAGGCTTGACTGTGGACCATGATTGAGGGACAAATCGGGGTAATGTGATGAGATCATGATTGGACTGCCATGCAAAAACACAGAACCGGTCCACTAGAGAAAAACTAATAGATTCCACAATAAATAAGGTACAAATTTACTATAAATGCCTAATTTAGTAATATAAGGGATTATTTTGTGCTTTATGTTGTCTATGAAACCTCCATCTCCTACCTCAAACAAACTATCTGCACGATTCTATTGTAACCTCTCTTTGTTTGCCTCTTTTGTGTGTATCCTCTGTGTGCATCCTTTTTGTACATCCTTTGTGTGCCTTCTATGCAAAAATATTATAATCACTTCGCAAAAACAACTGGGATTTGAACACTCAACCCTACAATCTACTTACATGCGTGTATTTTTTAAATTTGAAGACATGCTTTTCTACGTGACCAAAAAAATCAAAAACCCTAATCAATATTTCTCCGAGATATTTAATAATTTTTTTGACACATTCCTTGAGTTTTTTTAAAATAGAAAAAGAGTGGGATACAAAAATTTGAAATTTTCACTTTCCCCTTTTAAGAAAAATTGCGGGCTATTGAAATTTAAAATATTCAAAATGCAGGGAATTCGAATTTCAAAAATTCTATTTTTCCATGGTTTAAAAATAAACACTAAACATGAATTAAAAACAACACAATTTGTCATTGTCTATAGCCTATAATAATATAAACATAATAACAAATATTTATATAACATATATTAAAACAAGCATAATAAAAATATATATTATAAGAAAACAAAAGAAATAAGTCCTAAACATAGTTTTAAGTTTAATAGAATAATATACAGACATTTAATTTTTTAATTTTTATCAAAATCAATATCGACATTGTTAGATATAGTGTGTGATAATTTAAATTAATTATCAATTAAAATGTGCCACGTGGCAAGTTCAAACAAGCTATTTAGGATACATTATAGTTGACACATATTTCAAATCGACTTATATATAGGAAAACAATTAGTGGTCGTTAAGCTCCAATTACTACAATTTGTTATTCAAATGAAGGATTTAAAATAATAAAGCGTTAGGTCTTTGTGACAGCTAAGCTATTTATTTGTCGAGGAAAAGCCTACCGAGCCAATAGCCGCTATATATTCTAGGATTCCTTTCAAGAATGTATGAAACATTATAGGTTTCGCATTGAATTATAATAGTAGATGGTAAATGAAAAACACTAGTGTTACAAAACTATACATATAGTGTTTATAATGTCAAGAGGTAAATGTAGGTGCCTAGTGGCCGCTAAGCTATACATTGGTTTGTTATTTTATGGCTATTTTGAAAATAAGAAATTGTTGAGCCTAGGGTCTGATATGCCATTTTTTTCAATAAGTAAAGGATCTTAGTGGTCACTACGCATTTTATTTGATAGGAAACGTTGTGAAATATTTGTTCAAAAAAAAATATCTTATGGGAATTTCATAATAAGGCTAGCGATCCAAAGTTGTTATATGATACAAGTATAATAAATGAAAAACACTTGTGTTACAAAACTATACAGATAGTGTTTATAATGTCAAGAGGTAAAGGTAGGAGCCTAGCGACCGCTAAGCTATAAATTGGTTTGTTATTTTATGGCTATTTTTAAAATAAGAAACTGTTGATCCTAGGGTTTGATATGCCATTTCTGTCAATAAGTAAATGAGATTAGCGGTTGCTAAGCATTTTCTTTGGTAGAAAACATTGTGAATTATGTGTCTAAAATAATATATTTTATGGGAACTACATAATAAGGCTAGCGATCCAAAGTTGTTATAAGATACAAGTATAATCAATGAAAAACACTAGTGTTCCAAAATTGTACAAATAGTATTTATAATGTCAAGAGGTAAAGGTAGGAGCCTATGACCACTAACCTATACCATGGTTTGTTATTTTATGGATATTTTCAAAATAAAAACTGTTGAGCCTAGGGTCTGATATGCCATTTTGTCAATAATTAAAGGAGATTAGCAATCACTAAGCACCTTCTTTGATAGGAAACATTGTGAAATATGTGTTAAAAAAAAAAATCTTATGGGAACTACATAATAAGGCTAGTGATTTAAAGTTGTTATATGATACAAGTATAATCAATAAAAAGCAACTAGTGTTCCAAAACCGTATAGACATTGTTTATAATGTCAAGAGGTAAATGTGGAAGCCTATTAATCGCTAACCTATACCATGGTTTGTTATTTTATGGCTATTTTCAAAATAAGAAATTGTTGAGCCAAGGGCTTGATATGCCATTTCACGATAAGTAAAGGAGCTTAGCAGTCACTAAGCATTTTATTGAATAGGAAAGCGTTGTGAAATATATATTTTAAAAAAAAAATTATGGGAACTACATAATAAGGCTAGCATCCAAAGTTGTTATATGATACAAGTATAATCAATGAAAAACACTAGTGTTCCAAAACTGTACAGATAGTGTTTATAATGTCAAGAGGTAAAGGTAGGAGCCTAGCGACCGCTAAGCTATACATGGTTTGTAATTTTATGGCTATTTTCAAAATAAGAAACTATTGAGCCTAGGGTATGATATGCCATTTTTGTCAATAAGTAAAGGATCTTAGTAGTCGCTAAACATTTTATTTGATAGGAAACGATGTGAATTATGTGTTCAAAATAATATATCTTATGTGAAACACATAATACGTCTTGATCCCTCTCAAGGGTATGCAACACATGAGTTTCTCTCCACCATGGATAACCTAACGAATATGGTACAATTAAAATCAAAGGAAAACACTAGCATTCCAAAACTGTACACATAGTGTTCAAATAAGAAAAATATCCTAAGCAGTCCGTTATGCCATTCCATTCAATACGTATAAGTTTTAATGGTTGCTAAGAATTTTATCTCATACGAACATATGTGAATTATATGTTACAAACAATACATATTTTGAGAACTACATAAGTCATGTTCCCTCTTGAGGGTTTGTAGGTAGGATCCTATCAACCGGTAAACTAGACCATGATCTTTAATTTTATTGCTATTTTCAAATTATGAAACTAGTTGATCCTAAAGATCGCTATCTCTGTTACTTTTGATAAGTAATGAAACTTAGTGTTCACTAAGCATTTTCTCCCATAAGAACCGATGTGAATTATATGTTACAAACAATATATCTTATGGGAAGTATAAAGCTTGATCCCTCTAGAGGGTATGTAGTGCAACTATTATCTCCGCCACATACATTCCTAGCCAATATGATACAATTATAATCAATGGAAAACACTAGTGATCCTAAGTTGTACATATAATGTTTACAATGATTGTAATGGTAGGAGTCTATCATCACTCAACTAGATCATGATTTATTATTTTATCGCTATTTTAAAATTAAGAAACTTGAACCTAGTGTCTGTTGTGCTGTTAATTTTGATAAGTAATGAAGCTAAGTGTTCCGTAAATAATTTCTCCCATACAAAATGTTGTGAATTATATGTTACAAACAATATATTTTATGGAAACTACATATGGATTGATCCCTCTCGAGGGTTTGTAGTGTATCACTTGGCTCCGCCATGGATAGTCCATCAAATATGATACAATTATAATCAATGAAAAACACTAATAATGAGCCAAAAGTGTACAGACATTTATTACAATGACAAGATGTAATGGTAGGACCCTAGTGGCCACTAAGCTAGGTCGTGATTTGTTATTTTATTGCTATTTTTAAACTCTTAGTGTTTTTAACCCTCAATCAATGCAATGTATCAAACAGTAAATGTTTTCAACCTAAGAAGAATGACATTCTAAATGTGTTGACATAAGTTCGAATAATTTGGAATAAATTTCTTCAATTAGTATTATAAATCTAACTTATAGTCAGAGTAAGAGATAATAGACCCTTGTTTTAGTGGTACTCAATAAACATTGTTAATAATCAAATATTTTCTCAAATAGGTATAACCCACCATGACCTTCTAGACAACAATGTTTCCACTAAAAGGACTATAGTGACGAGGGCCATACTTATGTTAAGGAAAAATGTGATCCTTCCCATTTTATTTGATAGCTTGTTATGGAATTTCACACCAACTGCTATGCTATAAATATCGTACTTAGCCTAGTTACAGACATTTAATTTTCATGACTACAATATGTCCGATATACCTATATTTCACATTATTTTATATACCAAAAATGTTGAGCTACCACTAAGTTCATTAATGTGATTTTTTTCTCAAACCCTCACCTCAAAATACCAAACATTAGATATTTTGACCGCTATGATTTAAATATCTTCCTTAGTCTTGTTACAAGCATTTAATCCTCTTGACTACAATATGACCGATATACACATAATTCACATCATCTTCTAAAACAAAAAATCTTGAGCTACCACAAACTCCATTAATTTGATTTTTGCTCAAACAATCTCTTCAAAATACCAAACATTAGATCTTAATGTCCTCTACACTTTTCCATTCAATAGGTGTAAATGGCTAAAAATAATTTTTTAAGTTGTTATTTTATATGTCGACTAGAATCCTATCTGCCACTAAAGTGTATATTTTTTAATGTTCCTATCATGCCATCTATGGAATGTTATAGATTGTCGACTCATAGATAATCCTTTTAAAAAGTGCAAATGGTTTCTTATCTTTCAATGCATCATAATTGGCTATTAGAATTTTAGAAAAATTTGTTATTATTGATTTGATCCACAAAATATGTATTACTGTAACCAATTGAATGATAGATAAGATGTCATGTCGAAGCCTAGCATGGTTTCTAACCATTAAGTTAATTACTCTCTAATGATACATAGTAAAGAACTCTAGAGGTTGGTGACCCCTAGCGTAGTATTTATATTCCTTATTACACAATGCGAGAAAAAAATGTAAACTTCAGAAATGACCTAATTATTAATGTATTTTACTCTAATTATAGGTAAAATGTCTTCCATTGTTTGCGTTTTGTTCACGACAATTCCATTCATCGCAGGCAATAATTTTTGGATGAAAAGAGATGAGGAATGGTTTGTTGAAATCCATTCCCTTGAAAACTACCATGTTGACCTGTGGTTATTTTTTGTTATAGATGACAATCAAGAGGAAGTTGGTATTTTTATATCCTCAGAAGTTATTGATTTTGGGTCACTGCGTGTTCAGGTGGAACACATTGAATTTGAAAACAATAAGTGTCTTATTCTAGATATGGAGTTGGATGTTTCTTTATTCAAGAAATGAGAAATGCATGCCTCAATAAACAATAGACCATATTCCTGTTCAAAATATGGTTGGAATTTAGGGATGCTTATAGATTCTAACAAAACTGGCTATTCAAATGTAGAAGAAATTCATAATGGTATATTTATAATATTCAAAAAATTGTATAGAAATGAAAAAACCTCTTTTGTTTGTCATTTCTTGCATAGAAAAGGTTTTCTTTCACCTCCAAAACATGTCAAATTTGTTTACTATGCTGAGACAAATATATTTGACTAAATTGGAGATAGACCCATCTAAATCAAATTTGCATGGGTTGAAAATGAATACTAAATCAACTACATTGTTGAAGAAGGAAACCACTATATTCGAGAAAACATAACATTTGACTATTCAACAATTTCATTTATTTTTTTCAATGGTGAAGTATTTTCAATTGGTGTTTCAAGTTCCATGTAACACTCAGAACATCAATATCATCTAATAAATGATGAAAATGTTGACCTTCTTGTCCACTCCATGTTGATAAATGTTATTCCTACATAGAGAGACATAATTATTCTTCCTTCTTGCAGTCTACAAATAACATTATAGAACTCCATGATCCGAATGACCTAGAAAGTGATGATGTGAAATTTTATATACTTGATGGCCAACATACAATTTGATTTGTGCGCAAAAAAATATTTTGGGCTCATAAAATTACAAGTGTTTACATTCGAGGCTACAGTTTCGAAAGGCTCACATTATATTTAGACGCATCTACGGAAGCCATTTCTAATATTTGTAAATAAGCAAGATGAATTAAACTAAACTTGTATAGAAACCACGTTTATTGATTTGTTGTACAAAGCTAAATCAATTTGGCAATCACTAGGATGTCCTCAATAACCCGAATTGACAAAACAAAGACAAAAGATTGTAAGGTAATGCATTTTAATTATATTGCATTGGTTATTAACATTTAATTTCTTCATATAAAAAGATTAAAAATATATTTTTCCTTTGAATGTAGAGCTTTGAGAATCAATGCCTCTCAATTTTTCAAGTGAAAAAACAAAGAATTTGTACGATAAATGGAATTTTCTACTGTTTCCTGATGACATATGGACTAAATGGACAACAACATTTCAGTTTTTTAGATCATGTGGCTAGCTTGTTCACCTATTAAGGATAATCAAGTTAACTTTAAGCTAAATTCACTTACAAGATTAAAAGTAAATCCATTCAAATGCTGCACAGAGGAATGATCAACAAAGAACTATCGATCTTAGCCGATAAAGTACAATCGTGGGATGTCCTGGGCTAAGTGGGTCTATTGAGGCTGGTGTAATAGTAGAGACATTTGATTCTTACTACCGAGAATAAAAGGAGACAACAAAATGAGAGCAAAAGTTCTACATTATTTGAAAAATAAGCATCTACATAATATTGTATTGAAAACTGCAGTGAATCCAATGTAATTGAAAAATTTAAATTGCATGAATCACACTACCACCAATTTTTTGTACTGTTGGGTAAAGAGAGAAATAGAAAAAGAAAATCGATTCTCATTTAGGGAAAAAAATGGCAAAATGGAAAGAAAAACCATGAGGTGGAAGAAGTTCTTCCCGCCGAGGCTCAGATAATATTAGAAAACTATGTGATGTTAATGGAAGGAAATATACCAACAAGGATAGAAGACACAAAATATTTTTCTTGTAAATTTGCATATCCATTTTAGCTTCATTCAACTTTATCATTATTCCTTGACTAATCCTTTCAATATTGAATGCATGATCGCTGATTTCGCAATTTGATAGCGATATTTCTTCTAATGTAATAATGGAGCTTCTAATAGTTATCAGAACCAGTGTGCTAGATTGTATTATTATTTTTCTAATACCAATTGATTATTCAAAAATGTTAAGAGACACAATAAAAAGATACATGGAAAATGTTAAAGACAATGGAGAATCAATTATGTTAGGATGTTATAGACTCTACAAAAACAATGAGATATTCAAAAGTTTTTGTCTTATGTACACAATAATTAGTGTGCATAATTGCAATACTAATGATGATTATAGAGAAGAGGTCACTAGGGATTGGATGGAGAAACTGCCACAAAAATTGGTAACTGCAAGAGAAATTGACCTACAAGGAAACATCCATCCTTTTCCTTGTGAACGATCTTATGATTTCTAGGCTGAGATGTTCACTCGATGATTTTCCAAAAAATATCTAGTACTAGTGCTTTATGGCGGTAATGTCACAATCATGCATTAGTTGATTCTAATCTATCTATTGTTTTTATTGTTGAGACACATAGTCAAGAAATGTTTTTGAAACATTACTATTCTCATATGAAGAAAGGTTCATTGCTAAAGACAACTTCAATTATTAGGTTACTTAATTATGCATTATATAATTAATTATTTAATTAATGTTATTAATTAAATAATGTTGTTATATGGTTATTGTTGTCGCCAAATCACTGCACCTTCCGAATGGCCAGCATGTGAATAGGACGTTCGGTGTGATTGGGACACATGGGATCACCTCTCAAGCTGTGGGACTTGGGCTCAAGGTGAACCTCCAGAGAAGGTCGGCTTCCTCTTCCTAAACTAAGTGTTGTACTACTCCTAGTGTAACAAAAATGATTATCTAGTCCTACGCTAACATTTTCATGGGGTTTTAGGGAAAGAGATTTATGAAATGAAACTATACTAGGGATGGTGATGCACCAAATAAAGGGTGTCTTTAGACTCAGGAAGGGTTAATTTGAAGAGGGTGTGTGCACCACAGGTCAACTTCACCTACTGCAACTTAGAGAGGGTACAGGATACCACAAACTAAGAGACACGCGTTCCCTTTGTTAAACTTTATCAGACCGAGAATATACTAGTTTCCCAGTGAAGAAGGATGAACTCAAGAAGGGTGAACAAACACCACAACTCAACTGCATGCAATACTTCACCACTCGATAAGCACAGAACTCCAAGAACCTGCAATAGAACTTAAACTTGCACAGTGTACCTGCAAGTATGAGAAAGGCACAAAGAAGCACAGAAGGATGAAAGGACCGAGATTAGTCACAAAACACACACTTTTATTGCTTCAATAACATGCACAATGCATCATACATTCAGAAGAGGCAATAGTTGCCATTACAGTCTTGAAGAGGAGGCTTGAAAGTTCTCTCAACACACAAGAACAACTTGCAGAAGAGAGAGGATTCTTGAAAAGTATACACTTGCCTGAGATATCTAACTGTCCAACTTGTCTGAACTATTGGAACCCTTTGAAATGAGCTTCCAACTTACATTTATAGAAGAATATGTGAGAAAGAAGAGGAAATGGTCATAATTACATTCCTAAAATGAAGGCCCATGATGTATTTATTACAGTTAGTTGAACCACCTGAGAAGGTTCCATCATGGGTCATTAATTGCCTGATGACCTAGTCTTCTCAATTAATTAAAAGAATATTTAAATAAAATATTTAAATAATAATAATAAATATTATTATTAAAATATTTAAATAAAAATATTAATTTAATTAACATAATGTTGGGACCCCCCCGTTGACCCGTTTGACTTGAAGAGGAGGGGGGTCCATGTGGATAGAGTCTGCACAAATCTCAACTCGGTGAGTTTCGAATCCTCTAACTCGGTGTTGCAATTGATTTTGAACCCCACACCAACTCTTTCCTCGTCTTGGCAATCGGGCTCTTTTGCATTGAGTCCTTCGAATGGTGAGCTATCAAACTCGATTCTTATCATTTTCCTCTGTTAACTCGAAGCCATTTATGCATTCCACGTTCAAACTTCATGAAACATCACCACGAGCTCCCTGCGAAGTCACCGAGCTCTTCATCCAGCAAACGATCTTACCTTTCCTGGGCTCAAACTCACTTGAATGTCGAGCTTAACCCAACATTTCTGAAAAGAATGGTTTTACCACAATGCTCACATGGTTCTTCCTTATCATATAACACTTAGCCAAAGTAAGAATGTTTTAGCTTGGCCATAATAAGCACAATTGTACCTTCCAAACGATGAGAAAATGCCATTACCAATAAAGACCTAATGTCGCCATGATGATGACCTGTGCTCATGCCCATAACATGTCGATAGACACCCTTAAGACTCCGATTTTTGGCCAAAGAGCCCCTTCGGTATTTTGGTAGTGCACTCAAGCAATCTCGGCTCCAATAAAAATTATGCCACTATTGGGATCTTAGTATGGCATAGGTAGGCATGAGCTACACCATATACTCATTTTCCATAAACTAAAAAGATCCTTCATGTTACAATCAGTAACACATAAAATAAGCCCTTCAAAAAAAATACATTGAACAACAACCTGGGCAACCAAGAGGACCTTGGAAAATGTATAGGTAACAACCATATGAATTCTTCCTTAGTCGTGGATCAAAGCTAATAGAAATAAAGCTAGATAAAATTAGCTTGAAACTACTGAAGATAATCGTCCATTTGTTAAAAACAAGTTTCTTTGAACTGGTAAAGGAATACTTTTATTGTCTGATTGGATGCACATAATGGAAGGGTATAAATATTGCCTACTGCCCACAGAGTTTCTCAAAGAGACCATTTACAAGTGACAAAGATGTGGCATACAAAACGGCCGACCAGGTATTTTCAGAGTTGACCTTCACATTCAATTCGCTTCTAGGAGAAGAAGTGCTGAGCAATATGAATCGTTTCATTCTGCACCATAATAAACCTTCATCTCCTGATTCAGGAAATTTTATGAAGCCTTGAACAATGTGACTCCAATCCATCGTACATGGCAGTGAATATTTGTTTCCTGCAGCTGCCATAGATCCGAGTTCAGAATAAGGATAAGCCAGTTGACAACCTACTTGTTGAAAGTGCTCAAAAGAAAGGCCTCTCTCGTAATGCAACATGCCTCAACGCTCCCGTGCGGGAGTTTCTCACACCACCAAATGCTCGAATGTGTTTTCAGAATTACTTTCTGTCGCCAAACACTCCACACATGAGCCATGACCGAGCCATTAATGCATCGCCTTGGTTGGCTGAGATACGAAGCCACTTTCTTTCCTCACAGTGGTGAACCGAGTGATTCTTCAGGCTAGATTCTGAAATGTTCTCCTTTTCCCATGCATTCGAACTGCAAGCACTGACCCCCACTCACCATGTTACTCGATATCATTTGAAAAATATCTGCATAATGAGATGAGCGGCCTGTAGCCTCCACTGAAATCGGTATCACGTCGCGTTGTTTTCTCCATGACCCACTCCAATTCACAACTATCTTATTAATCCTCCTGGCGACCCGCACAAAGACTCGGATCCTGTTCAAGCTGCATGAAATTCTATTTACATGGCCCGTGCGGAAGTCTCATGTTGGATAGCCATCGTAATTTTTCCACTTGGCAATCTGATCCAATTTCTCCCCTGCACGGAGGTTTGATCATGGTTTTCCAAACCAATATTTCCACGCTTGGCGGTGTTTGCCTTATTTTCCATGTTCATACCTCAGCGCGGGATTAACAGCTTGGACTGCCATCGTAATATTTCCACGCTTGGCAGTTTGATCGGATTTCTCCCATTTTTTGGCAGTAGACTCAAACTTCTCCCATGCCCGGGATTTCTTCTTTGGCTTGACATCACGTCATTTCCCTTGGCAATGCTCACCTTATTTTCCACGTCCCCCCCCTCGCATGAAGCTTGCGACTCGTCTCTACGAGCCCCGAGTGTTTTCATCACTGAATAACTCCCACCGAGCCTTGTTTATCCTTACCGGGCTCCATTTCCTCTGAATCGGCGAGCTTCTCATGAGTTTTACCAAGCTCTACGCATCGAGCAGATCTACCCTCGACTGAACTCAGTCACTAGATTGCTTCAATGCAGCTGTGTTTCCCATAACCCAAAGTGCTCTGCGAGCTCGTGTTAATGTCACATTCATGTGGTGAACATCAGCTATAAAACCAACCCCATGATTTGCAGCTCGGACACAAGACATAATGATTATATCACGCTCCTGGCCCTGAAAGGCATCTACCGTATTGATATATAAACCTTTTCCTTCATCAAATTTGAGGACAACATCAAACTCTCGGTGCAAACATTTCAGCTGTAGCTTGTAAGGTGTGATAATTTCAACATAAACCTTTATGCTTGCCAACCTAGTGACTCATTGAAGATGCTCATATAATTGCAAAGCAAATTGTGCCTCATGAATATTCTGATATGAAACAGTTCCACCTCTATGAGATTCACTTCCATGAGTTGCATCGTAAAACAAGTAAGGTCTCGATAGAGAATCTTTGTAATAAATTTCATCAAGTCTCCCGGTAACACTCTCACTGTCACTTAATCGATTTTCATAAAAATATCTTGAGGGAAAATCCTAAATTCGAGGATGCATTCGATGCTGAATAGATAAAAACATAGTTGGACGACCTGCTTGCTGGAAGTGCTCAAAAGAACTTCTGCTATACTGCAACATGTCAAACGCTCGCGCATCAAATGCCCTGGCCGAGGAAGGTCTCGAACCAAAAAATATATATATTGTATTCACTAATACCCTAGCCCGACATTCTTGATGCCTCTGCGAGCTTACCATTGTAAAATTATTTGAGTAGGCCTCCCAGTTTTGCATTAATCAATGAGCCCTGGAATTGTATCCTAGAAACCATCTTTAATGCATCCACACGAAACGAGTTGCCTTGAATTATCCATCATGCTTGATGAGTCCCATTGATAGGGCTCCATCACGTATCTCTATTTACGCAATGATCTCCATTCATTTTATGGCACTCTTGATGCCTTGGCTTGCATTTGAATCACCCTAGCTCTGCAGAATGTGTCCTAAAAGAAGCTCACCACATGATCTCCAAAATGAACAAGTCGCTAAGATGAGAGTCAAATTCCTTATTTCTCGCCTTCACTTGCCCGTGGCTTGAACCTTTCCAATTCATTGAGACTTTATTGATAGCTCAAACTTTGACTCTCCCTGACTCGGCCTTAACTTCCGCCTGCATCGATCTCTACCGAGATCCTTATAGAGTTCCCTTCATTCGTCAATTTTCAACGAGCTATATTTTGCATTAACAAGACCTCATCGAGCTCTTACAACTGAGAGTCTCTACCGAGATGACTATCAATTTGACACCGGGTTCTCTATCAACTCGACCCCGAACTCTTTACTGAGTTGAGATCAACTGGGTGCCTTTTGATACTAGGTGATCTCTCATATGCAATTTAAGAATTATTTTTAATTATTGCATCTCGATAATAACCGAAGGTGGGTTCCTGGGACTATTTTTTTCATTTTGAACGTGATAGGACCCCATTGTCCAATCTTGCCATGTGTGCAAAATTGGATAACATTTTTGGCGACCTCTCGGGGATGATTGCTGCTAAGCATGATTCCAGTAGCCTTAAGTCATCCATTGGGCATGGAGTCTATGTTGGAATCCTGAAAGTAGTATGATTTTCTTTGACACATCCCGAAATCTCCTTGAGCATTGCCGATATCCTGGACCTCCCTGGAATGCTAAGCATGAAGTATACTGAATCTATTGAATGCTTGACATCCATGGAACACTGCAAAATTTTGAATGAAGCAGATTTTGAAACTCTTATGGAAACCTTGAACCTTCTTCTCCTTGACACCTTCCAATGATGAAACAATGTGCAGAACAACACAAAACACAACAACAAGGAAAGCAAAAAAACAACACACAACAATGTGCATAAGCACTTGGAGGAAAACACCTAATTTAACTGTACAAGGGGGAACACTTCTCAAAAACAAGCTTTGAGATGTATCCCATTCACATGAATGGGTAGTTCTTCTCCATTGAGCCTAGATAGATGGAATGAATTTGCCTCTTTGTAACTTGTGATGATGTATGGCCCACTCCAGAGAGCGTCAAACTTGGCATGCCTGCCTGGTTTGGCCTTGTCTTCATCCCATTTGAGAACTAAATCTCCCTCTTGAAAATGCCTGTCGGACGCCTTCTTGTCAAAAGATTTCTTAACTTGAGCCTGATGTTGCTCCAAAGTTTTCATAGCCTTGTCTTGTACTTCCTCTAACTCCATGAGTTCAACAAACCTTATTGTCAGAGGATCACTCTCTATAACTTCAAGTTGATGAGCTAACTCCAAAGAAGGTAACTCTAATGAGAGTGGGAGTTTTTCCTCTCTTCCATATACAAGAATGAAAGGAGAATTTCCGATGGCCCTTTTAGGTGTGATCCGATCTGCCCATAAGGCAGTCTTAAGCTGTGTATGCCAAGTCCTCTTGTTAGTCTCCATTGTGCGCTTAATAATCCTTATGAGGTTTTTGTTGCTAGACTCAACCAATCCGTTTCCTTGAGGATAGTAATTGGATGAAGTTTTGAGGTATACCCCATTTTTAATAGCCCATTCACTTAATTTCATACCAATAAAAGCTAGCGCATTGTCTGAAATGACTGTAAACGGAACACCGAACCTCATCATTATACCCTCCAAAAAATCTAGAACTGCCTTTTCATTGCTCTCTTTTAATGCTACCGCCTCTGTCCATCGAGTAAAATAGTCTGTTGCGGTAAGGACCCACTTATGTCCATCACTGGATGGAGGATTAATCATTCCGATGAAGTCCAACCCCCATTGAACAAAGGGTTGATCCACTTGAATTGGATGCAATGGAAGAGCTGCCAGCTTCTGCTTACCTGTGAAAAAGGCACATTCTTTGCATTTCCTTACCCAAAGATGGGCATCCTTGAATAAATCTGGCCAATAGTAGCCAGCTCGCATGATCTTGGTAGCTGTTGTTCGTGTGGAATAATGTCCTCCAGATAGGCCATTATGAAATTCTTCTAGTATCTTACTTACTTGTTCTGGTCCTACGCACCGAAGGAGGATGTCATTCAAATCTTTTCGAAAGAGAACGCTATCTACCAAAACATATGGGATAGATTGAAGATGGAAAGTTCGCCTTTGGTTTTTATCCATGTTTGTCGGGTATGCTCCTGAGAAGATGAAATTCTTCATTTTGGATAACCAATCAGCTTGATCAACATCCTCATCAGTATTTAGGAGTGTCACGTCCTCATTACTTTTTGATTCCATGTCTGTTGCAAGTTGCTGACATAAACCCTTACCTCTAACAAGTTTAGTGACTTTGATGTGCACGTCATACTCCATTACCTTTGTGATCCATCCAGCACGCTTTTCGTTCATTTCTTTGTTCAGCAAAAACTCCTTGACACCTGGATGAGACACCATCAGATGAATCTTGTTGTTGGACAACATGTGCTTGAATTTCTTCAAAGCTCGAATAACCACAAAGACTTGCTTTTCAATGAATGAGTATTTGAACTCGTAGTCTTTGAGGGATTGACTGAAGAAAGTGATTGGTTGCTCCATCAAGTTGTTGTTTTGTTGGGTGAGGATCCCTGAAATGCTCTCTTGACCTGCAAAAGCATAAAGGATAAAATCTTTGTCAAACCTAGGGTTCACAAGCGTGGGAGCTTGAGAAATGGCTGTTTTGATGGCTTCAAAGCTTTCTCGTCCTTCCTTTGTCCATGAGAATGGCATGTTTTTCTTTAGCATGGTTGTCAGTGGTTTAGCCAATGTCACGAATTGAGGGATGAATCTCTACACGAAATTTATGGTTCCCAGAAAACTCTGGAGGCCCTTCTTGTGACTTGGGAGAGATAAGGACATAATTGAATGAATCCTAGCTAGATCGATTGATAATCCTTCTGCTGAAACCACATGCCCCAACAATTTTCCCTCGTGCACTGCGAAAATACATTTCTTGGGGTTAAGTGAAACCCCAAATTCCCTACACCTTTGGAAAACTTTCCTTAGATGCGTGATGTGATCTTCTGCATGCTTAGAGTATACAGTTATATCATCAAGGTAAACTAAAATAATATCATTGATTAGTCCCTTAAATGCCATGTCCATGGCTCTTTGGAAAGTAGCCCCGGCATTGGACAATCTGAATGGCATTTTATTATAGGCATACGTGCCCCACTTGGTAGTGAAAGCCGTTTTGAATTGGTCGGATTCTTGGACTAGGATTTGATTGTAACCTGAATATCCATCGAGCAAAGAAAATATTTGAGCTCCTGCCACCGTTTGAAGGATCTGCTCCATCGATGGAAGAGGATAATGGTCTTTTAATGATGCACGATTCAAATCCCTGAAATCTACGCATATCGGATCTCTCCATTCTTCTTCCTCACGGGCACCAAATCGGCTACCCATGAGGAATTCTTGATGGGAAAAATTATACAGGCCTCGATGACCTTGGTTAGCTCCTTTCTCATTAGTGGCTCAATTTTGGGATTAATTGGTCTCATTTTTTTAACTAGCTTAGCATTAAGGATCCGGTTCGATGGTATGTTGTGCTAGACACGGATCAAAACCACGCAGATCTTTATAGCTCCATGCAAAAATGTCATGATACTCTTGACAAAGTTTGATGAAAGCTTCTTTCTCCTTCGAAGCACACACTTTTCCGATCTTAAGGAATTTTTCATTTGATACTTCAACTTCCTCAAAAATTCTTCTTGACCACCATGTTAGGGCTTTGTCTTGTGGCTTGGTCATCTGAATTGAAAATGGATTCCAAAGTGACTAAACCTTTTGGTAACTTGTTGCTTTTCAATTGGATAATTTTCTCACCATATGACTCCTGCAACTTATCTTGATTCTTTGTAGCAAACTCTGCCTCTTCTTGTAGGAAGAGGACAATTTGTTTGTCACTATCAAACACTTGCCAACTACTCACATTATCGGGACTGCTGGTCTAACCACCATTTTAACAAATTGCTGCCCTTCTTTCATGATATCAACTGGTATGTTGTATTGTGAACCAATTGTAGCAAGCCTATCTGCATCTTGATTTTGATTTCTAGGGATTGCATGGATTCCAAAAGCTTCAAAATCTTCAATCAGGTCCTAGACTCGGTTCTTATATGATCTTAAAAGATCATTTTTGGATGCACTACATGCCGAAACTTGATGAAAAACTAACTCACTATCTCCAAAAATAGTCAGGGCCTTGATTCCCTTCCTTTGGGCTAGCTGAATTCCTTGCACAAGAGCCTCGTATTCAACAACATTGTTAGTGTCTGTTGAATCGCAAGGAAAGATGAGAAGTACTTATCTCCCTTTGGAGAAATTAACATAACACCAAAGCACTGGATCCATTCTTACTTCTTGAGCCATCAAAGAACAATTGCCACAATCCTTTAGAATCACTTGGTGTTTTGACAAGTTGTGGTATGATCATATCTTCTTCATGGATACAGTAAGTACCTAATCCTGTTTCTTCCAAGACCAGCAAACCAACTTCTTCTTCTGCCAATACATCAGCGTAGGGATCGTATTGATGATCTCTACTTACTTCATCTAGTAAAGTATCAGGAACTTCTTCAACAAGGGTGGTTGGTTCATGATCAACATCTTCCTCTTCGGGATCACCGATGGTGTAATTTCCATTTATGGGACTAGTAGTGTAGGGTTCTACATGATTATGGTAGATTGGTTCTGCCCTTATAGTTACTTTGGTTCCGTATCGAGTCCTGAGAATCATATGCGACCAATCGGCTGATAGGTAACCACCCATCTTGGCAGTGAAATCCCATGATAGGCAGATGGCAAAGAGAGGAGGGAGATCAATGACCGATATGTCTTGGGTGAATGACAAACTTGGGCATGCATGAATGGTAAGTTGAAGTCCTTTGATAACCCCAACAGTCTTAATAGTTGTGCCATCCAAATTTGAACAACCCCTCTTTCATCGGTGCATATTGTATGCCTAGTACATCTGTAATTTGTTTCGGCATGACAGAGCTACTGGCACCAGAATCGATCATGCAATTATGTACCAGGTGGTCACCAATGATTAGGGAAATGTAGAATGGCGGTGGTTTGTTTGCCGTAGGAATGATTTTCCCTTCCGGTTGACACAAACTTGTAGCATTTGTCACTCCATGGCTTGGTGATCTGCATTGGTTGTACTAAAACTATTCAGAGCTTCTCGCAACAGGTTTCTTTGGGAAGGGATCGAGAGTGCATCCCACATGGTAACGCTCAGATTGGTTTTCTTCATTTGTTCTACTATGCTGAAGGGAATTGCTCCAAATTTGATGACACTTTTTTGGGCATTGGGGTCCTCCTTTGGAAAATGTTTGTTAGGTACCGTGATGCCTGGAGAACCATCTTTCCCTGCGGTGTGGCTAGCCGGTGTTTCTAGTGATTTCTTTCCCACATTTTTATCAACTGCCATTTGAAACCCAGGTTGAGAAGTGGATGCCAGATCAGCTTCGAGGAGGTTGAGGCTCCATTTGCTCTCTTTCTTGGAAGCAGTGTTTGTTGCCACCGATGAAGAATCTATATTAATCCATAAAAATCTTCTTCTTGCCGGTTTAGCAGCGTGGATTCTTCAAAGTGCTGCGGTTGATCTCTTTACTTCTTACGTAGATGAATTGTTTGTTAACTCTGAAGGGGTAGATACACTTTGAACCATAAGGGCCTGGCTAAGAACCCCATTGGGACAAAGATTTTGATTGTGAGGTTGAGAGCAAGGATAACACCATTCGTAGTCTTGAACTAGATTATTTTGAATAGGTACTATAGCTCTAGATGAGCTAGCTGCAAGAGGGTTCTGAAAGTTCAAGGGCCTGACATTTGCAACTTGACTTGTAGTTTGATTTCGAGGCTGATTGTTTCCTTGAAAAGGAGGATGTTAGCCTGATACTGCTGATTTTGTGGCTGATACGGACGATTGTATTGAAATTGTTGCCTTTTGAGTGCAACGAGCTCATTTCCAAAATTTTGCAGTAGTGACTTGACTTCAAATAGGTCATTTGAAGAGGCAAGGGAAGATTGAGATGGTTTCTTGGAGTCTCTTTGGAATAGGAGCAATGATAGGTGATGATTTGTAAGATCCGGAGAAAAGGGCATTGGTGGTCGTGGAGCTATCTTTCCGGCTGAATCAAAGAATTCTTTGCACTTATGGCAACTTCGTAAGCATCGGGAAGTGTAGTCCTTCCCATGGATGGATCATAACCGCTACATCCGCTATTCAAGGCTCGCAAATAGTACAAGAATGCATTATGTGCGAGAAGGCTTTACGAGCGCTAGGAATCCTATTCCAGTTCGTGGAATCGGAAGTTGAAATAACTCATGTATTCTTGGGAAGCTCTCTTTATAGTAGTAAGTTGTTCCAAAAGTGATAGGTGATCACTTTTGTCTTCAAATTGTTTACATAGTTTTTCTCCCAACTCGTCCCAAGTGGTTATAGTGCAACACCTAACCCACGAAACCATTGAAGCGCTTTTCCTTGAAAGAGGTAGCAAGAAGTCTAACTGCAACATTGTCTTTGGTGATATTATGTACGCATGATGATCTTGGCTACATCAAAGATATGCTCCATGGAGTAACGTGAGTTTCCCCGTGTAGAAGGGTAAACTTTTGAGTGCCGCAATAGGTATCGGGTCACGTTGAGCCAACATAAGAACCTTTGCTTGCATTGAAAGGGGAAAAAATTGGTTCCTCGCCATAAGCAACGAAAGGTTGATTGTTCCTGGGTGGAGGAAATCTTCCGTAAGGAGGAGTTGAATGACCCCTACTAGGTAAATCTGCAACTGGGGATGTGGAAATGCCTCTTCTTCTTCTCTTTGGAGGAGATAAGGAAAGTTCGATATCTTTGATACTTTCCATTCTTTGAAGAAGCTCTTGTCTGAATTCTTCGCATAAGTTAATGCACTGAGATTTGGAATCCAGAGATATAGAGTCACTAGGTACTTTGACTTGTGTAAGTGAGAAGAGAAGTACCAACTCTCTCTGCCCATTGGAGTGCCAAACACGGTGGCTTAAGATTTCTATTTGAAATGAGACACCGGAAAGATGGAACCCTAACCGAATGGCCTGTTGTCGTGCACCCTCAAATGGCGGGATGTGAATAGGATGTTCGGTGTGATTGGGACACATGGGATCACCTCTCAAGCTATGGGACTTGGGCTCGAGGTGAACCTCCGGAGAAGGCCGGATTCCTCTTCCTAAACTAAGTGTTGTACTACTCCTAGTGTAACAAAAATGATTATCTAGTCCTATGCTAACATTTTCATGGGGTTTTAGGGAAAGAGATTTACAGAAATGAAACTATACTAGGGATGGTGATGCACCAAATAAAGGGTGTCTTCAGACTCAGGAAGGGTTAATTTGAAGAGGGTGTGTGCACCACAGGTCAACTTCACCTACTACAACTTAGAGAGGGTACAAGATACCACAAACTAAGAGACACACATTCCCTTTGTTAAACTTTATCAGACTGAGAAATATACCAGTTTCCCAGTGAAGAAGGATGAACTCAAGAAGGGTGAACAGACACCACAACTCAACTGCATGCAATACTTCACCACTCGATAAGCACAGAACTCCAAGAACCTGCAATAGAACTTAAACTTGCACAGTGTACCTGCAAGTATGAGAAAGGCACAAAGAAGCACAGAAGGATGAAAGGACCGAGATTAGTCACAAAACACACACTTTTATTGCTTCAATAACATGCACAATGCATCATACATTCAGAAGAGGCAATAGTTGCCATTACAGTCTTGAAGAGGAGGCTTGAAAGTTCTCTCAACACACAAGAACAACTTGCAGAAGAGAGAGGATTCTTGAAAAGTATACACTTGCTGAGATATCTAACTCTGTCAACTTGTTTGAATCTATTGGAACCCTTTGAAATGAGCTTCCAACTTACATTTATAGAAGAATATGTGAGAAAGAAGAGGAAATGGTCATAATTACATTCCTAAAATGAAGGACCATGATGTATTTATTGAGTTAGTTGAACCACCGAGAAGGTTCCATCATGGGTCATTAATTGCACGATGACCTAGTCTTCTCAATTAATTAAAAGAATATTTAAATAAAATATTTAAATAATAATAATAAATATTATTATTAAAATATTTAAATAAAAATATTAATTTAATTAACATAATGTTGGGACCCCCCCGTTGACCCGTTTGACTTGAAGAGGAGGGGGGTCCATGTGGATAGAGTCTGCACAAATCTCAACTCGGTGAGTTTCGAATCCTCTAACTCGGTGTTGCAATTGATTTTGAACCCCACACCAACTCTTTCCTCGTCTTGGAAATCGGGCTCTTTTGCATTGAGTCCTTCGAATGGTGAGCTATCAAACTCGATTCTTATCATTTTCCTCTGTTAACTCGAAGCCATTTATGCATTCCACGTTCAAACTTCATGAAACATCACCACGAGCTCCCCGCGAAGTCACCGAGCTCTTCATCCAGCAAACGATCTTACCTTTCCTGGGCTCAAACTCACTTGAATGTCGAGCTTAACCCAACATTTCTGAAAAGAATGGTTTTACCACAATGCTCATGGTTCTTCCTTATCATATAACACTTGCAGTAAGAATGTTTTAGCTTGGCCATAATAAGCACAATTGTACCTTCCAAACGATGAGAAAATGCCATTACCAATAAAGACCTAATCTTTGCCATGATGATGACTGTGCTCATGCCCATAACATGTCGATAGACACCCTTAAGACTGATTTTTTGGCCAAAGAGCCCTTTGGTATTTTGGTAGTGCACTCAGCAATCTCAGCTCCAATCAACAATTATGCCACTATTGGGATCTTAGTATGGCATAGGTAGCTATGAGCTACACCATATACTCATTTTTCCATAAACTAAAAAGATCCTTTATGTTACAATCTGCAACACATAAAATAAGCCCTTCAAAAAATACATTGAACAACTGGGGCAGCCAAGAGGACCTTGGAAAAATGTATAGGTAACAACCATATGAATTCTTCCTTAGTCGTGGATCAAAGCTAATAGAAATAAAGCTAGATAAAATTAGCTTGAAACTACAGTATAATCATCCATTTGTTAAAAACAAGTTTCTCTGAACCTGGTAAAGGAATACTTTTTATTGTCTGATTGGACGCACATAATGGAAGGGTATAAATATTGCCTACTGCCCATAGAGTTTCTCAAAGAGACCATTTACAAGTGACAAAGATGTGGCATACAAAACGGCTGACCAGGTATTTTCAGAGTTGACCTTCACATTCAATTCGCTTCTAGGAGAAGAAGTGCTGAGCAATATGAATCGTTTCATTCACATCGTAATAAACCTTCATCTCCTGATTCAGGGAAATTTTATGAAGCCTTGAACAGCGTGACTCCAATCCATCGTACACGGCAGTGAATATTTGTTTCCTGCAGCTGCCATAGATCCGAGTTCAGAATAAGGATAAGCCAGTTGGACAACCTGCTTGCTGAAAGCGCTCAAAAGAAAGGCCTCTACTATACTGCAACATGCCTGCTGCCTGTGCGTGGGAGTTTCTCGCGACCACCAAATGCTCGGATGAGTTTTCAGAATTGCTTTCCTGTCAAACACTTCACACATGAGCCACGACCGAGCCATTAACGCATCGCCTTGGTTGGCTGAGATACGAAGCCACTTTCTTTCCTCACAGTGGTGAACCGAGTGATTCTTCAGGCTAGATTCGAAATGTTCTCCTTTTCCCATGCATTCGAACTGCAAGCACTGACCCCCACTCGCCATGTTACTCGATATCATTTGACAAATATCTGCATAATGAGACGAGCGGCCTGTAGCCTCCGCTGAAATCGGTATCACGTCACGTTGTTTTCTCCATGACCCACTCCAATTCACAACTGTCTTATTAATCCTCCTGGTGACCCGCACAAAGACTCGGATCCTGTTCAAGCTGCGCGAAATTCTGTTTACATGGCCCGTGCGGAAGTCTCATGTTGGATAGCCATCGTAATTTTTCCACTTGGCAATCTGATCCAATTTCTCCCCTACGCAGAGGTTTGATCATGGTTTGCCAAACCAATATTTCCATGCTTGGTGGTGTTTGCCTTATTTTCCACGTTCATACCTCAGCGCGGGATTAACAACTTGGACTGCCATTGTAATATTTCCACGCTTGGCAGTTTGACCGGATTTCTCCCATTTTTTGGCAATAGACTCAAATTTCTCCCACGCCCGGATTTCTTCTCGTGGCTTGACATCACGTCATTTCCCTTGGCAATGCTCACCTTATTTTCCATGTCCCCCCTTGACATGAAGCTTGCGACTCGTCTCTACGAGCCCCGAGTGTTTTCATCGCTGAATAACTCCCACCGAGCCTTGTTTATCCTTACCGGGCTCCATTTCCTCTGAATCAGCGAGCTTCTCATGAGTTTTACCAAGCTCTACGCATCGAGCAGATCTGCCCTCGACTGAACTCAGTCACTAGATTGCTTCAATGCAGCTGTGTTGCCCATAACCCAAAGCGCTCTGCGAGCTCGTGTTAATGTCACATTCATGTGGCAAACATCAGCTATAAAACCAACCCCATGATTTGCAGCTCGGACACAAGACATAATGATTATATCACGCTCCTGGCCCGAAAGGCATCTACCGTATTGATATATAAACCTTTTCCTTCATCAAATTTGAGGACAACATCAAACTCTCGGTGTAAACATTTCAGCTGTAGCTTGTAAGGTGTGATAATTTCAACAGAAACCTTTATGCTTGCCAACCTAGTGACTCGTTGAAGATGCTCATATAATTGCAAAGCAAATTGTGCCTCATGAATATTCTGATATGAAACAGTTCCACCTCTATGAGATTCACTTCCATGAGTTGCATCGTAAAACAAGTAAGGTCTCGATAGAGAATCTTTGTAATAAATTTCATCAAGTCTCCCGGTAACACTCTTTCACGTCACTTAATCGATTTTCATAAAAATATCTTGAAGGAAAATCCTGAATTTGAGGATGCATTCGATGCTGAACAGATAAAAACATAGTTGGACGACCTGCTTGCTGGAAGTGCTCAAAAGAACTTCTGCTATACTGCAACATGTCAACTACCTGTGCACCAAATGCTCGGCCGAGGAAGGTCTGAACAACGTCAGTGAAAATATATATACTGTATTCACTAATACCCTGGCCCGACATTCTTGCTGCCTCTGCGAGCTTACCATTGTAAAATTATTTCGAGTAGGCCTCCCAGTTTTGCATTAATCAATGAGCCCTGGAATTGTATCCTAGAAACCATCTTTAATGCATCCACACGAAACGAGTTGCCTTGAATTATCCATCATGCTTGATGAGTCCCATTGATAGGGCTCCATCACGTATCTCTATTTACGCAATGATCTCCATTCATTTTATGGCACTCTTGATGCCTTGGCTTGCATTTGAATCACCCTAGCTCTGCAGAATGTGTCCTAAAAGAAGCTCACCACATGATCTCCAAAATGAACAAGTCGCTAAGATGAGTCAAATTCCTTATTTCTGCCTTCGCTTCCGCCTGTGGCTTGAACCTTTCCAATTCATTGAGGCTTTATTGATAGCTCGAACTTTGACTCTCCCTGACTCGGCCTTAACTTCCGCTGCATCGATCTCTACCGAGATCCTTATAGAGTTCCCTTCATTCGTCAATTTTCAACGAGCTATATTTTGCATTAACAAGACCTCATCGAGCTCTTACAACTGAGAGTCTCTACCGAGATGACTATCAATTTGACACCGGGTTCTCTATCAACTCGACCCCGAACTCTTTACTGAGTTGAGATCAACTGGGTGCCTTTTGATACTAGGTGATCTCTCATATGCAATTTAAGAATTATTTTTAATTATTGCATCTCGATAATAACCGAAGGTGGGTTCCTGGGACTATTTTTTCATTTTGAACGTGATAGGACCCCATCGTCCAATCTTGCCATGTGTGCAAAATTGGATAACAGTTATATTTCTTGAGAACCATCTAATTTTCATTATGTCTCGATACGGGTGTGGTTATATTGTTTTAACAATATAATTGTAATTATTCATTTATGCTTCCCGGATGTAATATTGGAAGCTTATGTAATTTGGAATATAGTTGCACTGTGTAACTAAGTTTTTGTTTGTATTCAACTATACAATACCTATAAGTATTGTAACTCTTTCTTGTGTAAATGGTTGATTGAGATGAATATTATTTATAGCTAAGCCCTTGTTGCTCAATATACATTTGGTACAAGAGTGTATTGAAGCTCCTGACAAGGTTAGAGAAGGTTGCAGAGGAAGGAGAATTCATGGAGAAGAAATCTGCATCAACGGAGAGCCAGTGATGCCTCCTATGTTGCTTCCTAAAACCCTTGCAAACCCACAACCCCATGCGTTCTCCAGGTAAACGGAAAGCAATTTTTTTACCTTGGTGCTCTCTCGCACTGGGAAAATTTTCTTCTAGAGCATTTTTTCTGGTTTATAGCAATCATATTTAAAAATAATTTTTTTGTTTTTCCATAAAATGCATTTGTAAAAGACTTGGTTTTTTCTACATTAGCCGGGTTGGCCTCTCTCACAGAGTTGCGGGCTCTTCACTTGTTTCTTTGGATTTCTAGCCCATTGGGCGAGTGGTAGAAAACCTTGTATTGATGTGCATATTGGAGGTGAATTGTTTTCTCTCTCTGAGCTCAAAACCGATTTGCCTATCTAGTTAGAGGGGAGTTGTTTGGTGATTGTTGCAGTAGCCGAGAGTTATTGCCTGACATTGGAAGCAAGCACAAAAAAAATAGTAGAGTGCGAGCCATTCGTGTAATATCATTCACCAATCAATGAATCCTATAGAAACTAATACCAGAGTGAATTGAAGCTCCTTAAAAGGTTGGAGAAGGTTACGAGAGGAATAAGAAGTCGTGGAGAAGAAATTTACATCAACAGAGAGCAGCAGTGCACCGCCTCTAAGCACTTCTCTGACCTCCCTGCAAACCAACAACCTCCTGTGTGATTTGTAAACGTAAAGTAAATTGTTTTTACCTTGGTACCTCATGCACCATGAAATTTTTCTCCCTAGATGTTATTTAAAATAAAATAAAATTCCCCATTAGGGGTTTTATCTCTAATTGAGAGGAGACATTTAGTTTATGTTATTTTTTATTAGACCTCTACATTTAGAGGTGTATCTAGTTTTAACAGAGCTCCTGATTTGTAAATGCATTTGTTGTGAACACCGAGTTCTTGGATTTGTGACTTGACATTGTAAAAGACTTCATTGAGCCCATCGCCGCGTGGAGTCCCTCTAAGCGTGTTGTTCATTAGCAAGTGCATTCACAAGGACAAAGCCCACAAGTAGTATTCCATCTATGGTCGAGTTGAGGCATTTAGGTGTATTGGGCCACGTTTATCACTTCCCACAACCTTTTTACAAGTGTAAAGGGTGAATGAGACCTAGGTGGCTAAGTCGCATTCTCCTAAGCTCAAGCCAGAGATAACTATTCAATGAAGCAACTTACAATAAAAAACAAGAACACAACAAAAGAATCAAGGCAAGCCATCCTTCACACAAGTGAACCCGCAACCACAAAATAAAATCAATGTCATCAGTAGTGGTATGGCATCAACAAAGCTGCGACCTCCTCATGCAGACATGTAACAAATAATGAAGCTTTCAAAGCCATGACCTACACATAGCAATAAACAACGTGAATAAATTAAAAAAATCAGGAGAAAAGAAAAAATGGCGGTAGTAAATAAAAAAGGAGATAAGAGCTCGATCTGGATTTCAAGGGGAACCCTAATCCCATGCAAAGTTCTCCTCCAAGCTCATGCCACACAAGCCTCCACTTAGATGGTTCGCTTCTTTATTAAAAGGTTAGTTCGAATTTCCATATATTAAATATAATATTCTTCATTTTCATTAGCAAATGCTCATATAGCCTAGTTGGATAATGAGAAAGCCTTGGAGTTGGAAGGTGCATGGTTTGAATCACACAAAAACACAAGTTTTTTGAATTTTAAAAAATTTGGAGGCAAAATTAGAAAAATCGCCACATTTGGAGGCAGATATGGTGAAAAAACCTTCACTAAACTTGTTAGTTATAACTAAACAGGTCACTAAATATTTAGCGAGAAAAACCCTAATTTAGGGTAAAATTTTTTTTTCCCATAGGCCTATTTTTTATTTGGACATTTTTTTGCAAAAGTAGGCCTATCTTAAAATTGCATTTTCAGATATATTTTTGCATTTTTGGTGTTTTGGGTCATTTTGGGCTCAAGAGGCCACGGGGCCCGCAAAAAAAAATTTTTTTACTGCCATTCAATTTTTCCAAAATTTTAAATGTAATTTTATACTTCAGAATATTGCACTAATTTTCAGGTTGCCATAGTCAACTACAAAATTTGTAACTACTTAGAAACTGGTAGAATATTGTACTAAAAATAATAAAAATTGGTTCTAAAACACTCACGAGATCCTAGATCTCATTCGCAACGTTCGGTATATACAATGCCTCTGGGAAGCACTTATGAGTAAAGTCATCATGACTACTACTACACTTAACACCTAATATAGCTGCAACAACGTTATCTGGGCATCAACCCTTTAAATCGACGGGAGTAATAAGGTCACAGTGCACACACTATGAGCCATCCCATCCATCTGTGAATGATTACACGACATAAATCTAGGATTGAGAAATTATCCAAGTATATAGTGAAGTTACACGTGCGTATGAGGATATTTCTTTGAGCGTTAGTGTTAATAATGCATGGACCCCTTTCAGTATTGTCTTGGTACCACATATTGAATTCTTTCACGTACGTTAACGCCTCTTTCACGTACCGTTGGGTATATAGAAAGGAAGAGCTTCTTCCACGTATCATCGGGTATATCGGAAGAGGACACATATATAGAAAGGTTTGGTATATTGAAGGTGACGGTATATAGATTGGGAGACCTTATACCAGAGTGATAAGAGCCAAACCCCATGTCGGTGTTTTCTACAAAATGGGCACAATGCCCCCAATTTTTTTCTTCAGATTCTGACTACTTAGAGGAAACAACTATGTTGCATGGAAGACAAAAATCAAGACACAACTTGAGTTTGAAGAGATTTGGCTGTTGTGAATGGTACTCTACCGAGATCAACTACTGATACAACATAACAACGACAAGTTTGATAAAGCAGATCAGAAGGCCAAACTCATCATCTTGTTTAGAGTGTTTAACGATGTGCAACCCCACATTCGAGATGCCAAAACAACCAAAGAAGCATGGGATAAGTTGAGCACAGTATACGAGGCCAAAAACAAGAATGTTATACTGAATTTGTAGAGTCAGTTACACACATTGAAGTTCAAGCAGAATGAGAAAATAGAAGCTTTCTTAAGAAGAGTTACAAGAATTGAGGCTTCACTTCTAGCCCTAGGAGAAGTCTATCAAAGATGATGCTCTCATTCCCATTATTCTGAGAGCACTCCCTTCTTCTTACCATATTTTTGTAACAACACTAAACTTGTTAGATACGACAGTTAGTTTTGACAAATTGGTAAACCTATTACAACAAGAGGAAGCAATGCACAATAAGGATGATGAAGAAGAGCAGGAACTTTCTTCACATCAAAAATGGAAAGGAAAAGGTAAAGGAAAACCTAATTCCTATCAAAATTCCCAACATCAGAATCAATATCACGGGGAAAACAACAAAAGAAGAAATGTCCAATTTGTAAAAGAGGACATGACTTAAAATATTGTTGGTATAATACTTACAAGAAAGGTTCATCAAGAAACTCTAGACCTCCACAACAAAAATCTTATAAGGGAAATTCTAACCAAAATCATGGGAAGAAAAAGGGAACTGGAAAAGAAGACCCCATCAACAAGGAAATATTGTTGAGCAACAAGAACAGTCAGACAATGAAGACTACTTGTTCATTGCTCGATCAAGTGAACCATCCATGTCATCTAGTGATGTTTGGTATGTTGATTCGGGAGCCACTCGACACATGACCAGCCACAGAGACTGGTTTACTTCAATGAGGGACATACCATCAAAAAATCATGTTTCGTTGGGAGATGATTCTTCATATATAGTTCAGGGGATTGGGAACATTTCTCTACCCCTTGGTTCACGCAACTGTAGACTATCAGATGTCTTATATGTCCCTAGGTTGACAAAGAATTTTCTTTTAGTTCAGTCAACTCCTTGATCACAACCTAAAAATTGACTTTGATAGTCATTCCAAAAGAAAACATGTTTGATTCGAGATAAATCAAGAGGCTTGAAAATAGTTGCAAAAGCCTCCAATGTGGGACACATGTTCTAACTTGATTTTGTTCACAGAGATGATCAAGCACTTGTGGCTAAGAACTCCACCCTCAGCATAGTTGTGGCATGGAGACTTGGTCATGTAAGTTTCAAGTATCTTGAGACACTTTTGATGTAATATGGTACATGGGCTACCATCTCTTTCAGAAGGATACAAACAAGTGTCCTCACACTGCCTAATAGGAAAAAAACACGAGCTTCATTCCAAAGAGTACATATCGAGCTCATGGTAAGCTTGATCTCGGTTCATACCGATCTTTTGGTGGTCGATGCATGCAACCAAGTCATTCTGGATTTTAGTACTTCATGCTATGTGTTGATGACTATTCAAGGAAAATGTGGATTTTTTGTCTTCGCAAGAAAAGTGAAGCTTTTGAAACTTTCAAAAAGTTCAAAGTAGCAATTGAGAATGAAACTGGTCATCACATCAGAACTCTCCACTTAGATCGAGGGGGGAATTCACCAGTAATGAGTTCAAAGACTACCTACAAACTCATGGGATTCATCAAAAATGCCTCCTCCACACACACATCGCAACAAAATGGTGTTGTTGAGAGAAGAAATCATACTATCATGGAAATGGTGCGATGCATGATCGATGATTCTGGACTTGCAAAGAATTTTGCAGGAGAGAAAAAAAAACAATAGTGTATTTGTTGAATAGAGTTCCCACAGTTGCTCTTGAAGGAGTACACACAAGAAGCATGGTCAAAGTGGAAACCATCTATTGCACACCTTAGAGTATTCGGGTGCAAAGAAAGCATGCACATACCCAAGTAGAATAGAAATAAATTGGACATGAAGTCACATAAAACTCATCTTCATTGGGTATAGTGAAGAGACTCTTGGGTACAGATTGATGGATCTAAGACCAGAAAAGTCTACACCAGCAGAGATGTTGAGTTTTTTGAGAAGAAGGAAGTAGAGTCTCCTCCTCCAGACTCACAGATGTAGATTTTTCACCAGTTGTAAAAATTGAAGTTGATGTTCCCACAGATGATGAAAGTGATGATGGGGATGATGGTGTTGATCAAGATAGAACCATGACCCATGGGAACATTTCAATGTATGCCAAGTGGTGTACTAGCACATTACGAGATGCAAGAATGGATGCTCCACCGGATACATCCACCCTGGACCATAGACTCATGAGTAAAGCAAGAGAATAAGTTAACTTTTCTTTGATGAGTAGAGTTATTGAATATGATGAGCCCTCTACAGTCCAGGAAGCCCTACAGTCAAAAGCTTGGAAAGATGCCATGGATTCTGAATATCAATCAGTGATGAAAAATAACACTTGGCAGCTTGTCGATCTTCCACCAGGGAAGAAACCCATTGGATGCAGATGGATATTTAAAACAAAGTATAAAGTAGATGGGACAGTGGACAAGTATAAAGCAAGACTAGTAGCAAAGGGGTATGCAAAAAGAAGGCATTGACTATGAGGAGACATTTTCTCCCATAACTAAGATCAAAACGATTAGGATGATCTTTGCTCTAGCTGCATAGTTTGGTTGGAAAGTCCATCAGATGGATGTAAAAAGTGCCTTCCTAAATGGAGATTTACAAGAAGAAGTCTACATGACTCAACCTAAGGGATATGTAGTACTGGTCAAGAAGAAAAGGTATGCAGACTCAGGAAATCTTTGTATGGCCTTAAACAGGCACCCGGGCATGGTACATCAAGATTGATGAGCATCTTGTACAACATGGATTTGTTAGAAATCCATACGATCCCAATCTTTACCTCAAAAATCAGGGGGGAGATTGTGATTGTTCATTGTCTATGTCGAAAATCTAGTCATCACTGGAAGTTCAGTGAGGATGATCGATGTAACGAAGAAAGATCTTAATCGATCGTTCGACATGACCGATCTCGGGCTGATGCATTATTGTCTTGGATTGGAAGTATGGCGAAAGAGAATCACATCTTTGTTTCTTAGATGAAATATACCAAGACAAATGCTCGATAAATTTAGGATGATGGATTGCACACCAATTACTACACCTATGGAGAACAGATTACAATTATCTCGTTTAGATCCATCTCTCTGAGGTAAGTGCCACTCTCTATGGCAATTGATTGGGAGTCTCATTTACCTAACCTACACTAGACCAGATATCAGCTTTGTAGTGAGCTATTTATCCAGGTTCATGTAGGAACCCAAAGTTTTTCATTGGAAAGCAGCAAGGTGCATCTTGAGATATCTCAAAGGATTAGTGGATCTTGGTCTAGAATACAAGAAGAACGACAACTTCTTCTTGATTTGGATATTGGATTCAGATCATGCAGGAAATATTGATGATAGAAAATCCACTTTAGGATTTGTATTTTTTATGGGATTTGGACCAATATCATGGGGAAGCAAGAAACAACACTTTGTTTCTCACTCTTCCACAGAAGTTGAGTATTGTTCTGCAGGAGAAGTTGTATGTGAAGTGATTTGGCTACATCGCATACTAGAAGGACTTGGAATACCACAGGACAAACCAACCACCATGTATGTTGACAATGAAGGTGTTCTCAAACTTGTTCGCAATCCAATGTTTCATGAGAGAACAAAGCACATTGAGGTACATGTTCATTTTATATGTGAGCATGTGTTGAAGCACAACATCCAACTTCAATTTTGTCAACAAGCTGAACAATGAGTAGATATCTTCACGAAGTCACTTGCACATGTGACAAGTTTGAGTTGTTCAGAGAATTCCTCTCCTCATCCCTTGAGACAATGCACAATTAAGGGGGAATGTTAGGTTAATTAATTATGCATTATATAATTAATTATTTAATTAATGTTATTAATTAAATAATGTTGTTATATGGTTATATTTCTTCATAACCATCTAATTGTCTTTATGTCTGCATACGGGTGTGGTTATATTGTTTTAACAATATAATTGTAATTATTCATTTATGCTTCCCGGATGTAATATTGGAAGCTTATGTAATCTGGAATATGGTTGCACCTATGTAACTTAGTTTCTTGTTTGTATTCAAGTTGTACAATACCTATAAGTATTGCAACTCTTTCCTATGTAAATGGTTGATTCAGATTAATATAATTTATCGTTTCTGCCCTTGTTGCTTAATCTACATCAACAAGTGATTTTGTTTAATGGATTTGAACCTATATATGCTACTTATACATTTATTGTTTATTCGAGACAACCATAAAACTATAAATGTTGTTGTCAACCATTTCAACTTGACTCTACATAACTAGTTCAACAAGGTGATTTACCTTCAATAATTTTATAAATATGTTTAATGAGCTCTATTTTCAATTGCCATGGTTTTCAAAATTTTTAACAAACTTATGTTTTTACAATTCGATTTAAGATGTGGAGGATACGGGCACATCCGCCACGAATACGTAATCGAGATCTTTGGTATTTTAGCCATGTGAATTTACAAACAAAACTACTAATAAGACCCAAAAATTTATAAGACAATAAATGATTATGTAAACAACCAACAACTGAAGAAATGTGTAACCGTGGAAAGCTGCAGAGGTATCAACATGAATAAACACTCACAACCTAGTATGTTAGCCATGTTTATTTTAAAACAAAATCATTTATAAGGCCCACAAATTTATAGGAAACAATAACTAACAAAAATTAGTTTATATGCTTGGCATACGGTAGAAGACAAAGTTTAAGGAAATCCATTTGTAAGCTACGCTAACAATTTAAAACAAAGTATAGAGCTTAGTGGAATCTATGCATCCACATTTAATACAATAATGGTTAGACTAAAAACCTTACTTTTATCAATGTCTCGTTGATTTACAATTACATACTTTCTACAATGTTTCACTGATTCACTTCTACATACTGACTACTCACATTGAATTAACATCGTGTTGGCTTCAACATCATCATAAACATAACTACATATGACTTGATCCCACTCTTAGGTATGTATATCAACACTTGGCTAACCTCATTAAAGGTTGTCCAACGAGTGTAGTTTAGCTTGATGATGACATAGCTAGCGGTCACAAATCCTCATCAATAGCCGAGGACTGTTTTCCACCAAAGGGTGGTTTGACGAATATAAGCATATCCTAAAGCGGTGGCCACTAAATTGAATAATAAGACATAAAACAATTGATGTTGTACTTACCATATCACCACAGAAACCACTATGTTTTCCAAATTAAGCTTTCATTTTCCACAACATGAAATAGATTATGAATTGATTAATTTTTATTTTAATTAATGTTTATTTCAAATACATAATGCTCACATTTTTTAATAGCAAGAAACAAATTATGAATTGATGAATGTTTATTTGAAATAGATCTTGCATCAACGGATCTAGTAGTGTATAATTGCGGTGTAATCCAAGCCGCAATCACAATCGGTAACTGGTAGTCGTAATCTAAAATGTTGTTTATTTCAATTGGTTATAATTTATATGTGGCCAATGAAAATAAAATTTGTTTACTTCTATGCAAGTAGCGATAAGAGTTATTTACTTATTTTAGATATGGAGGACTTGTTACATGGGATAAATAAAACATACAATAGGAAGATGCCATTTAGGTTCGACATGAAAGTTATCAACCTATGAGGTGGCTTGTTAGAATTTATAAAATTATTATCACCATATTGTGAACTGGGATTTTGGTCTGACAATCTCATTTTTATTGATGTTAAAAAGATATCAATGGGCTTAATAAAAAAATATCAATTGTATTGAATCCAAGACTCACTTGGGGAAAGGAACATTGCAATATAGTCGAGGGAATAACAATAAGAGACCTAGAAAAGGTTTGGAGTAGAAACAATTTTTCCTACAATTCTAAAAACACTTTGTGTATTACATTAGGTGTAAAGGGAAACCCTCCTGAAAATTTTATGGTGGGGATGAAAAGTAGATGCAAAGATTGTACAAAAGATAAATGGTTGATGGCCGATTTGTACAAAAAAAATCACAAATAGTGTCTCAGGGATTGAATGTGGTAGAGGGCATCAAATATTTGGAGCAAGAAAATGCTAAATAATTATTTATCATTTTAAAATATTTTTATGATGGTAGTAACTACTTAACATTGTAAATAATATATACATTCATATGTTATTATGAAGGTACTACTTAACTTTATATTTTTATGTTGAGATTGTACATTGTAAAATAATATTATTTTTACATTGTTCATAAAATAAATCTAAAATTATACTGTATATACTTAATTATTTTTAATATTTTTAAATATAATTAATATATAAATAAATATCTAGAAAAGTTAACGGTCATATGTAAAAAATATGCAAGTCATATGTAATGGTAATTTCAAAGATTTGCAAGTATTTTCTGAGATTAATTTTTTAAAAACTTCTAATTGGGTGTCAAATTTAACACTTTGGGTTGTGGCCTTTGATGCAACGACCATTGAAGGACATAGAAGATGTTCGAATGTTATGTGATCAACAATCGAATTAGAGGAGATTATTTTTGGAGCTTTACTATGATTCATCTTGATAATTTGGGATCCCAGATCTTTGGGAATAATGTTACAATAAAATTCAAACAATTCTTAAAATATTTTTCTACATTTTTATCTTTAGTAAAGCAATTTAAATTTATTTCATATCTATAATTGAATACGTAAATATATCTGGGTTGGTTTTACAGTTAATTTTAATTAATTTCATATCCATATTTAAATATGAAAATATATATGGAATGGTTTTATAATTAATTACATTCTCCTACTCTAAATAGTCACCCTCTTCTAGTTTCTTCAGAATATCTTTAGTAATTCTCTGGTTATGCTAAGGTTCAATCACATCATATTGAATGAACCTGGAAGTGTCTCAAATCTCTTGAATTTCATTAGCCTAGCGGATCTAGGCCACAAGGCGTTTTAATTATTAAAATCTTCATATTTTAATCTTAAAGACATTTAAACACTGAGAAGAACCTTATTCCAAAACATTAATAATGTTAGCACTCGCTACACCATATAAAATAGAAACATTTCTATTTATAACAAAGCATAAATAATGTCTAGCATCCATTATCCCGTATAAAACAAAAACATGTTATGTATATAACAAATCGAAATAATGCCTAGTGGCTTAGGCCATATAAAACATAAACATGTTCTATTTATAACAAATCTTAAATAATGCCTAGCGTTCGCTAGCCTATATAAAACGAAACATGTTATGTATATAACAAAACATAAATAATGCCTAGCGGTTGCTAGCCGTATAAAATAGATACATGTTTTGTTTAGTCCAAAGCATAGATAATGCCTAGCGATTGTTAGCCCGTATAACGGATTCCAATATTTGAATTTTTATTCCAATAAGTTGATTTTGGATTCCAATATATGGGACTTTGGAGTGCAGTAAATTCTAATATATGTGATTTTGAATTCCAATATATGTGATTTTGAATTCTAATATATGTGATTTTGGATTCCAATATATGTGATTTTGGAGTCTAGATAATTCCAATATTTAACATTTTGGAATCCAAAACTAGTAATTTTGGATTCCAATATTGGCTATATTTTTTTAGCTATAAGGATTCTGGAATAATTCAGATTTAGTGAAATAGGCATTACCACTACACAAGGCAAGGAACTTCTTCTTGGAAAGGTATGTGATGAGAATGAGAAGCAAGCTTTCATCTTCTTGTGTCAAAAATTCAATGATGTATTCTCATTGGATTATGAAGACCTTAAGGGGTTTGTTCCAAACATTGTCCAACATTTGATTGATCTAAATCCCAACGTCAAGCCAATTAGACAAAAAAAACCAGTTAACCCCAAGATAGAGCCTCTCATGAGGAAGGATTTATCCAAATTAATTGAGGAAAAATAATTTTTCCTATCAAATACTCTGCATGGGTGGAAAATCTAGCTCCAGTGAGGAAGAAAATGGAGAAATTAGAATTTGTGTTGATTTAAGATATTTGAACAAAGCCTCCCTAAAGGATAAATATCCTCTATACTCTATGGAGAAAATTATGCAAAGCTGTAGTAGGAAGTGAAAGGTTTTCTATGCTTGATGGATACTCAAGTTTCAATCAGATCAAGGTTAGGGAGGAGGATCAATTTAAAACTACATTTACAACCAAATGGGGAATGTGTGCATATCAGAAAATGCCTTTTGGTTTATCAAATATAAGTGCTATATTTGAAAGAGAAATGGATATTACTTTTAAAGGATATATTAATGAATTCATCCTTGTTTATCGGATGATATTACCATTTTCTCAAGGGAGAGTAAGGATCATATCAATCATCTTGAGAAAGTCTTTGAGTGATGTAGGAAATATGGGGTCTATCTTAATCCCAAGAAATGTAACTTTTCATTCCCTAGGGGGAAGCTCTTGGGGCATGTTGTTTCAAAGGAAGGCATTTCCATTGATCTAGAAATAATCTCAGCCATTCTCTCTCTTTCTTTTCCAACTAAAAAAACATTGCAATCATTCCTCAGAAAGATTAACTTTGTTAGGAGATTCATTCCTAATTTTGCAGATTGGTAAGGCCTATCACTCTAATGTTGAATAAGGATTAAATTTTAAATGGAAAGCATAAGGGAATTAGATTTTTACCAAGATTAAACAGAAATTACTAAAACTCCTACACTTTTCAATCCTAACTATGCTAAATATTTTATCTTATATGCATATGGAGTTGAATCTAGCATTTCTACTATTTTGACTTAGCAAAATGATCAAGATTGGAACAACAGTGGCTTTCTTCAGTCAAATGTTGAATGATTATGAATTGAGGTATAATCACTATTGAACTCAAGCCTTAACAACAATGTGAGGGTTAGAAGTTTATCCTTTTTTAAGGATGTATAAGGGAAAAGGGGTGACCTAAATATGATTAGTGAATAGAAAGAATGTAAAATCACACATCATGTTTCTCTTGATCATTGATCTTTATTCACATTCGAAACATATTACATTAGTCTCATACACATTCATAATTCTTCTCTATTCTCTACATCTCATATATTTCTCATCTTAAGGAACACATATATCTCATTTCATTCCATGTGTTTTTATATTCATTTGATTAAGTACGATAAATATACTTTTCTCTAAAAATAAGCCAAAAGATGCTTCTTTTGGTCATAACTCTATTAGATTTACTTGTACTTTGTTTTTGTCCTCCTTTGATCCATGGATTTAGGTAGACTTCCATGGACTTTCTCCTATGTTAGAGGCTTCCTCTATTATTCATAGCTCTCTTGAGTCTTTAACAAATTCTTCCTTATTCTCACGGGTTTTTACCTAACTTTGCAAATTGTTCCAAAACTTGATGAATAACCTTGTCAACATCATCCCTAGACTTCAAACATTGTCTCATCCTTAAGAAAACCAAGTGATAAAGAACTCTATCTTCTAAGAAAAATGTTTAGGGTGTATTTTATCCTTCTTCTTTGTACACTGAACTTTTGGAAAACACAGGCATCAACCCCCAAAACTTAGATGTTTGGCGTAAGGAAGTGCTCCCTCACACGATTCACCCAAATGGATTTATGGGATGTCAAATTTTTCCTACAAAATCTTTCTCCCCCTATTTTTCTCTCATGGTGTAGTATGGGGAACATATTTTTGATCTAAGTAGTGATGTTCTTTTCAAAATGGTGCCACAATTCTAAATGGTCTTGATCTATTGTGTCATTCCTGAAGCTATGAGTTCTCTTGAATCAAAGGAAGGATGTCTGAAGGGGGTGGCTTTGATTGGATTTTACTGAATCTCATTTGCTTTCTTTCTAATTCTTGTTGCATATGTGTAATTTCATTATCATTAGTAGTTTGCATTCTTTCATATATGTGATCTTCTCTATTCGTTGTTGTTGCTTAAATGTGACATTGTTTTGTAAGTTTTGCAAGTTTCCTACATTGAGTCCCATCCAAGTATTTATTTATATTATATTCTATATATTCTTTATGCATCTTTTATTCAATTCTATCTAATTTTTATTTATCTTTTTGAGTCACACTTGGCCACCCCATAGCATATGCATAATATGCTACGACATTGCTAAATTATGTCTCAAATTTTGTGAGAGTTGTTTACATATCCTTCCTCCACTTTTGTTCTCCAAGATTTGTGGTTATAGGATTTGCTACTTATATTCTTCTAAGGATTATTCTTGGATCTTTTTCTTTTGACTTTCCTTCCTTGTAATATTGTCTACTAGCATTTCTTTTACCACCTGCTCCATTGTTGTTTCTATTGGTAGACTAGAATCCCTTTTTATGTGTGGTTTGGCTTCCTGAATAGATGTCAATATTCTATTCATAGATTATTCCATATCTACACATCTCTGCATCTAGTCTTATTGTGCACTTTGATCTAGTAATTGGCTGCATGTGGATTTATGAAGGGGTGAGAGTTTGTGTAAGTGCACCATGTATCCTTCTTGTGTTTGTTCCACAACTCCTTGTTGTAACTAGATAGACTTGCTCATTTCTTCTCTGTTGGAGAGCTTGTTTGATCTTTGTTAATGGATCTCTAGGTGACTATATAGATACTATACCAATGGAGATTTCACTTGATTTGGTTTGTTCTTGTGTTGGTACATGTGCCTTATTTCCTTCACTGCCTTTGCTTTTTGTTTCCTTTTTGTTTCTTTTCTATCTTCCTCCTCCTTTTTCTTTCTTTGTTCTTCTACCTTCCTGATTGCTTCTTCATTTTCTTCATTTTATTTTGTGCTTTTTCTTTCTTCTTTTCTTCTTCTTCTTTATCCTTCATCTCCTTTTCTTCTTCTACTATCTTCTTTCTTTCCTTCTCTTCTTGTTCTTTCTTCTTTCTTTCCTTTTCTTATTCTTCCTTCTTTCTTTTTTCTTTCTCTTTCTTCTTGATTTTATTTTCTTATTCTTATTTCTTTCATTTTCTTCTTGATGTTTCTTCTGTTTCTTAGCTTCATCCTCCTTTCTTTCCCTATCTTCTATTTCCCTTTTCCTTATTTCTTCCTCCTGCATTTCCTTCTTTTGTTTTTCTTTTGTTTTTCCTCCTTTGTTTTCCTATTATCCTCTTCTTGTTTTTTTATTTCGCCTCTTGATCCTTCTCTTTTTCTTTTTGTATGCTTCTTTGTGTTTCCTTTCCTCATATTCTTGTCATTGCTTTGTTTTTCAATGAGCTTTATTAATTCCTCTATCTCCTCCATACATGTTTGATCTTTGATAGTCATCTTCTTCTTTTGTTTTAATTGTTTTATTTCTTGCTCAAGAGATTTCAGTCTGTTTTCTTTGTCTATGTCTTCTTGTGCTTGAATTTCCTTAAGTAATTCATGTGGAAGGAGATGAATTATATCCCCTATTATCAAATCAAATTTCTTCATATAATGAATTATAGCTTCTTCTATGGCCACTTGTTTTGTTCATGTGCTTACTTCATATTGTTGTGCCACTTGTGAGACACCGCCCAAAGTTAAGCATGTCTTGTAGTATCCATAGGCAAGTTGGGATAATTGTGACTCTTCCCAAGGTTCAACTTCACCTGAAAAATGTGGTCTTGATTCTTCCTATGGTATGGTTGGTAGTGGATGTGGGGAAAGGGAGTTTCTTCCTCTTCTAATTCGGATATGTGTACTATTCCTTGTGAATCTTTTTTCTTCTTCGCTAACCTCTATTTCTTTTACCATTCTTCTTGTGGCCATTTTATTTTGGAGTTTTATGGATGGGGCTGGGAAAATTTCCCTTTATTTTGCCTTCTTGTATATTTCTTATGCCTATTTTCATGTGTGAAAGTGTTGAAGACTATACACTAAGAGTACTATACACTTTCCACAGTTGTCTCGCTTGAGGGGTTTGGGAAACGTGCTTGATATACTGAGAAATGTGATTTTCTCATATGGGTGGGATTTTTGACCCATAAGTTTATGGGATGGTTTTGGCCCATGGTTTTAATACCCACGGTTTTGTAAAAATGCTTAAGTAGTTGTCTACTTATGTGGTTTTGTGCATATGGTAGGTATAATGTAACATTACAAATGTGTATGAATTCGGGTGTGAATTTTATAGAGTTTGTTGAGCATAGCTCTAAATAGATATGGGTATTGTATTGAGAGAGCGGTGGCTTGTAATAAAATATGAGTAAGTGATTCTTGGTGGACGTAGCCCAAATTGGGTGAACCACGTTAAATATTGTCTCTTTGTGTTGTTTTATTTTATTTTACACTTTTATTTCAGATCTGTAATATTTTCTACATATTAGTTTCTATTGTTGTGATTTTGTGAGGGATTGTTCCGCATATTTTATCCCTTATTTCCTATCATTACGGATATTTATTCCTAAATTATTCCTAGGTTTCTTTAATCACTTCATCAATATTGGGAGAGTCTTGGCTTTCAGGATCCATAGGAAGGTTTCTTATTGCTTATATGGTTGTATCCACCAATTCATCTAATGCTTCATAGGGCAGCGGGGCTATGTGTGAAGTTCATGGAATGAAGGGTATTATGTATGTGTAATTGATGTCGTCAATGAAGACCACTTCTATTCATATCTTTCTAGTAATTTTTTGATATCCTTTCACGATTTTTGCTTAGCTATATGATATTGTTTTGTCAAACCTATCAAAGATGTGATTTGGTGTACTATCACTATTCTTGGGTTTAGCCCCCAAATTACCTTTAGGAGTTCTTAAACTAATGTGTCTACAACAATCCCTGGTTGGAAGGTATTAGAAACACCCAGATCAAGTTGAAAACATGAACAAGTCCTCCATAGGTGTGATAATATGTGCCTCAAATTTTGAGACCTTATTCCTCACCCTTCTCTTTAAAATCTAATTTTACCTTTTTAGGCCACCGATCTCTACTACTAGCCCTAGTATAATAAGTGGTCATGTTTATCTTTATAGGTTGGGGTTTTCAAGGAAAAAGTACAACATATTCAAACACCCATTCTAAAATTCTCTCTAGTCTTAAAGTTACAAGATCTAACTCCCCTTCCCACTCTTAGTTCCTTTGTTAAGTATCCCTTCAAACTAGGTCTAGGATTGTGAGGACTGAGTTCACTCTAGACTCTCAAGAAATTCTAGGATCCTAAAGTTTAAAATATCAATTTTTTTCATAACCTTTGAGTTTGCAAAGTCAACATATCATCTACCAAGTTTAAAAGGTTTCTCATGGTGCATTTTAAATATATAGGAGTTTTACTTTCAAACCCTAGGTGCAAGTTCTATCATAGTCAACCAAGAGGACTACTTCCAAACATATCTAGGATCTTAGGCATGAACTTGTCAACGTTCCTTCTCCATTCTTCTTAGGACTCCAAGGGGATCATTTTTCACAAAATTCCAACACTTTATACTAAGTCTAATTACCTCAACTTGTTCTTGGCTACCAAACCCTAAGAGGGTTTCTGATAAACCAAGAGACAAAATTCTTCCTCCCAATGAATTTTTTTATCTTCAATACTTAAATATTTTACCGTATCTTGATCTCAATATAATCTTCCTTCTAAGCTTGGAATTGGGTTCAAATAATCATCATAAGGTTACTCTTCTTCATGTTTCTTGCTTGTAAGTTTGAGCAACATGATAACTAGACTCCATGACTGAACCTTTCCATGCAAGATAGAGAGTTTACACTAATGTTATATTGTGACAATACTTCTAATCAATATTTATAGTCTTCCACAAAACTTTAAACACTTACTCATACATCAAATACACCAAATAGTGAATATAATCTAGTTTATATAAGATTATCAACACATGTAATGAAGAGTATCTAGCCTAACATCTTTCAAACCTCACAAATACACTTCAATTATCCCATACCATGTGATTGTTCCATGAAAGAGGCATCAAAATGTTAGTGCACAACTCATTATCATTTCAAAACACACTTACAGTCTTGTTCTTCACACATAGTCCATACAAAATCTCATTTCATTGAAACAAAGAAATCCATTCAATCTTGGTCCTCCTTCCTGCAAGATCCTAATCATGTTTTCCATATGTAAATAAGGAATCAACCCATGCTATTTGAATCTCATAATTCACAACAAGACGGGGTATAAAGCAAAACCATAATACATTATATGTAATACATTGTGTTGCATTCCCAAAAGGAAGTTTCCTCTATTAATTCCTTTCTCTAACCTCCACCTTCATGAGGAATCATCCTCCTTAACTCAAAAACCAACTCCTACATTCAAATTGCACTCTTACAAGTAACACCTTCATGGAGTGTAACTACCTTCTAGGACTCATGATAACTTATTATGTCATTACTAGCCAAATAGGTAGTTTTACCACATTTGTACACATATAATGACTCTTGTACCAACTACTAATCCTATGACACCCCCACACACATCTAATCTATGAAATAACCTTACAATACCTTGACAAGCCATAACCCTTTATTTTCACCCTTAAGACACTTAGACACAAAAATGGAGGGAAAGGTTTGAATTTGAAAATTCAAATTTTAAGACTCAACCTAGACCTCCTAACTCACTCAATTTGATCTCATAATAAGGAAAATTTTCCTTTTTGTATCTTTTCAATGATGCTCCTACATCATTTCAACTTCTGCAAATGATGAAATAAAATTCTTAAAATAACATCGACTAGAGGCATATTCTTCCTTGTAGTACTGATCTATGTAATAAGTATTTCAATGGTTCATGATTTGTGTAAAAGACACATGGTGTAGCTAATAGATAGTGTTTGAATTTTTGTAGGGTATATACCATACTTAATGCCTCTCTTTCGGTAGTAGAATAATTTATTTCAGCATTAACCAATTTTGGCTTGTAAAAACTATTGGGTGGTCCATTTTCTCTCTTGGTTGTGTTAAAAATTCCCGATGGTAAAATTCTGATGCATCTACATGCACATGGAAGGGAAATTTCCAATATGGAAATATTAAAATGGGCGCATGTAGGATTTTATCTTTGAGAATTTCAAAAGCATCTGCACATTGTTTGTCTAATCTATCTATTTGTTTGTCCTTTTCTTCAAGAGTTCTTCTAAGGGCACACTAATTTATACATAATTCTTTATAAAATTCCTATGGTAGATTGTGTAACCAAGATTTTCCGACGTATTTTTTTGTCTTGGGGGGGTGGTAATGTCACACTTATTGAAGTTTTTTATTGGATCTATCAATAATCCCTCTTTGAAAATAAAATGACCCAATAGTGTGCCCAACGGAGTCAAAATGTACATTTCTTCAAGTTCAATGATATCTCAATGCTCTGCATCTCTAAAACATTATCCTTAATACTTGTATATGATTCTTTAATAGTCCATAATTGTTCCAATCATTTAGATACACTTCCAGGAAATCATGGATGAATTCTTTGAACACATTAATCATTATTCTATTGAATAAAACTAGTGCATTCTTTAATCCAAACGATATTACCGTGTGTACATGAAGGATCCCCATTCCGTAGAAACGTGGTTTTAGGTTAATCTTTTGGGGAAATTTAAGGCACTGATGGTATCCAAAAACTAATCGAGTTAAGGAATAGACCTCTCTTCCTGCTACATTTTCTAAAACCTCTTCTATGAATGGAGTAGGAAATGGGTCATGCACACATGATTTATTGAGTTCTCTATAATCTATGCATATTTTAATTTATCCTATCTTCTTATTTTGTAACACCATAGGGCTTACCCATTCTAAATCCTCCACCATTTTGATGATCCCCGCATTCAACATTTTATCTATTTTTTTATTAGATAGGGTAAAAAATAGGGATAGGCTCCCAGAGGCTGAGTACAAAAGATTACATCGTGATAGAAGCAAAAGCGAGACAAAAAAGGAAAATGACCCCAAAGTTAAACAAACTTAACTCTAAAAATAGAGAAGGGGGTCCAAGAAACAGTGAGCAGGAGAGATTAAGCCATTAAACAAGAAAAAATAGAGAAAATTCCCCAAAATTCGTAGACAGTTTGGAAGAAGTTCCACTAGGAAGCTTTACTTTTCTTTTTCTTTTTGGAGGGATTATCCTCCCTGGTCTCCTTTTTCATGCTAGAATCTGAATTTAACTTCATCTGGGGGTTTCCTTGACGCCCTCCTCAGTTTCCTCCTCAGGCTCCTCCTCCTCCTCACTCCTCCTCTTCCTCAGACTCCTCTTCCTCTTCATCAAAACTAATCCACCTCCTTTTCTGCTTCTCTTTTTCCATGGCATCAGACGAACTCCCAACTCATGAACCAGAGAATCCAACTGCTTGATATCCCCATGGATGTTCTTTTGGGCCAAGAAAATTTGCTTGGTGGCTTTAATACTGTCAATCATCCCCTTTCTCACCATCGAGTTGGTTTCTTCTAGGACCTGGACAACCGACTCCAAGTATTGAACTTTGTTCTTCCACATATCAATACCATGCTCTCCTTCCAAGGTAACTTTATCCTTCCCTTCGATGGATGGATCTTCTTGGTTTTCCATCCCTTCCCCATTCTTCCCATCACCCATCTGCTTAGGATCTAGATTTCCTTCCCTCATTTTGGACAAACACTCAACTAGGGTTATGTCCTCCTCCTCTGCGATAAGGGGGAATTTGTTTATCCTGGGTTGGATTCCCATTGTGAAACATGAGAAGAATGAGGCCCTCATGGATGGGAGACTCCACCTTATTCCATTGAAAATCCCTCACCGAGGTGGTCAGAGACATAAAAAGATAGAAGGGAATATTGAGAAACTTCTTATGTCTAAACATGTTTAGAAACAACAAGTGGTGGGTATATATCTTGCGATACTTACCCTCAAGAGTTAGATACTTCATGATGTGCAGGAAGACCTCTCTCCACACCCTAGGAATGCAGGTACGAGCAATACCATCGGTGAAGTAATGGACAGTTTCCTTTCCAAAAAAGAAAGTATTGATTTCATACTCTCTAATTCCTATCCTTGAAGATTTTCAGACCTTCCATGTCCATACTAGTAGCATGGGCAATGGCTTCCTCTCGACGTTTCAATTTCCATGCCACAAATCACCGCTTTCCCTTCCTTCCATGCCAATCCGAACTCCATAGTAAGCGAGGGGTCATGCCCTTGGAGTCTGGTGATAAAGTTCCTGAAACCCCCAATTTGAAAAAGGTGCCACATGGACTTATCTTCCACAATACACCCATGGCTGGATGACTCGACTCTGGTTCTATCACCACCCATGGTGGCCAAACAATGCACAACACTTTGAGCTCTGTAATTTTTGAAATTAGACTTGTCTTCCCAAAAGTAGCTTAAGCCAAACATGCTTTTGCAATGTTGGAAAATGAACCCATTATTCTCCCTCACTTGCTGCTTAAGGTGAAGTGCTTACAACTTTTCATGATTGATAATATCATTAATATGCGCACAGTATGACCTCACCTTTTTTCCACACCTTGTAATATCTATTTATATTTTGACTTTGACCTTTAAATTAGGGTTTAATTTGTATGGTCTCTTTTTTAGTGGGTTGATACCATATTTGTTTGAATTTTCATGGTTCCAACTTCTTCTTTTATACCTCACAACTCCTTGAAATATTTAGGGAATATGTCCTGAAATTCTTGGAGTAATAATACTACTTTGGCCACCTCTTCTTTTGACCAGCTATTTTATGATATTAGTAAAATTTTCATCTCCATTTATTCCAATATTCTCACTCCTTAATGTTTGAGGTTTATGATAGTATTTTTCCTCTTATATTTTGGTCTTTAATACTTCTCTTTCTCCTTCTATTGTCTTGTATCTTAAATTTTAGGTTTTCTTCTCTTTCTTGTTTCTCCTTTGCAAAAGCAAAGAGGTCATCTCTAGAGTTTTATTTGGTTGTTTTTGTTTTTGTTGTTCTTGGGAGTTTGGATTCTTCTATGAAAATTGGTTTGTGGTCCCTTCGAGAGTTAAGAATAAGAATGACCTTATCTTTTGTAATGCCTAAAGTGTGTTGAGATATGTGTCCCAAAAGTTAAATTTATGATAGAAATGTTTCACACTTTAACCAATTTCTTGTTTTCTTCCTTGTTTCTTGATGCATATACAAAACTTGGGTATGGGTCCTAGTGTCCATACAAATAATTGAACCCATACTAGAGGAGAATTTTCCCCACATATTTTCCAATGTATTTCACATATTTGGATGTGTTTCTATGGATCTCCTTCACCTGTATACTCAGGTATAGCTACATAATAACCTTCACTTTCTAAGTATCTTGTCTTTAATAATGTGGTCAAGGAATTCCAATAAGATATATTACTTTTATAATTTGCCCACCATATTCAAAGTGTTGATTGTCGGAGTATCATATAAAGCTTCCATTCTTGTTGTCTCATTAGGGAATATTCTTACCATTTGTTTGAGATACCATTCTAGATCCCCAAACCCTGAGTATTTGGGTAAAGTTTGGTGGGATGTACCCAGGGCTTAGTCTATATACTCTTTTGATTAGTTTATCATCTTGTTCTTCGGTAGTGGAATAATATCCATATTCTTCTTCAAAATTTTCTAGTGTGGGCCAAAAATTTCATTTGTATCATTCACGTAGTCGGAGATATCATCTAAGGTGATTACATGAGGTGGTATTAATCTTACATAATGTAACTTTCTTACTTTGGATTCGGGAAAACCATGTACCCATGCTTCTACAACATTATCGAGCTTTTATTAGTAGATTCAATTTTTACTAAAATTTCCTATCAAAATTAGGTTTGAATTCTTTGTTGATATTATTCAATCGATTTAAAGTATATATCCCTTGTATTTCATTGAAATCTTCTTCCTCGGTATTGTGCCAAACTTCTTTAGAATATACGGCACTCATTCCTACTTGTAATGGTACATGTACACAAATTCCATCTAAATCCAATGTGACTTCTTCTTCTTCCGAATTCAATGTACCATTCATTGCAATTGATAAACCGTTATAAATCCATGATGACATTGTATGTAGGTTTTAAAAGGAAAATTCTCTACAACTTTGAAATTGACAATCTTATTAACCCCATGAAATTTACCTCTATGTTCTTTAGTACCCCACGGGTGTCTTTGTGGATCCATCGATAACCCAATGTAATATATAACAAGTTATAAATGAGGTCTTCCCAACTTCTCCTAAGTTATTTTAGACATCATATTTGTACATCCACACTTTGAGATCTAGAAGTATCTATGTGATAGTAGTATCAATATTTCAATGTCCAAGTATATGGCGGATTTATGCCATGTTATTTGTGTCCTAAAGACATTTCTATTTTTTTGTGGTGAACATCCTCAATGTCTTTGGACATGATTTTTTTATTTTCTTTATTATAATATTTAGTAAATTATTTTAATTTATCGATAATACCACGTTTGATGGTTACTCTTGCTATCTCTTTGAGGGCACCAATTTCATCCTCCATGAAGCAATTTTTTTCTGTATTTTCTTAAGATTGTGATTTTTAAAGACTACCTTACTTTTCTCAACTTCTTTATCATGAAGGTCTGGTATGATTTCCTTAGCATCCCAATCCTCACTATTAGAGGAATATTCTTGGTGGGTAACTGATGATCTTATTTTTCCCAGGGTATGGTCTTTCATGGTAACACTTCTGGTGGTTACTACGGCTTTATACTTTGGTTCCTCGTGATCATGATTTGATTTAGAGGATCTCCTTTTAAAATAATTCTCTTTGGATTCTTCCTTTTTCTTCTCCTTTTCTAGATTGCTCTTAGATCTAGATGCTTTAGACTTATCGTGTCTACTTCATCCTCATCCCATGGTATCTTAGTGAGGTGTTGGACATTCTTCTGAGCGTCTATGCCTAATGCTTTTGTATTTGTTCCTCTATTTCAATAAAATTATGGAGATTTGGGACAACTAAATGAGTCATGTCCTCATTCATGATAGAATCCACAAGGATAAGGATTCATAAAATTTCTAGCTAGATTTTTGTCTTGTCCACATTTGTAGCAGTGCATAGGTCTTCTATCTTGGAAGCCAACACCTAGATTATTATGGTTGTCCCTTCCTTGGTATCCTTGATATCATCTTCCACCTTAATAGTTATTATATCCACCTCTGAATCCTCCTATGAATCCTCCTTTATATCCTCCTTTGTATCCACCTCAATATCTACCACCATTATACCCTTGATAGTTAGGGTTGTAGTTGTTGCCTTGGTAGCCTTGTCCAAATTGATATGGTCCACCACGATAGTTTTGATATTTTGGGGTAAAATTAATTCTTTGGAGGGGGCTATGAAATTTTAATTTTGGGTGTTGTTTGTTGTTGTGGGGGAAGAGGTGTAGGTCCTAGATTCTACCTAGCTATCATACATAGCCTTGGTCTTATATTCTTTTAAATATTTAAGGGCATAAACTGAGGGAAAAGTATGATGGTAATGATTGTAGGACCCACAAGATGTGCAATACATTATTTGATTAGTAGGAGGAGCTACTACTCTAAAAATGGACACGTATCTTGAGTATATTGGTCCCATAGTCTACAAATTCCACAAAAAGTTTTATCTACTACATATATTATACTGGAGGAATCTTTTTCTAACGAATGTTGTTGGACAATCGCAACCATTTTTTCTTTTTCTAAGTAAGGGAAATTATTTTTATGCTTCATTCCGCACAAAAAATGTACACCAAATCTTTTATTTGATATTATTTCTTGGTGGGGAGCTATTTTTGAAATCTTCTTTTCTTTGGATTTTCTGTTGGAATTTTAGTTTAGCCAATTCTAGTTGTACTCTTTCCAATTCTATTTTAAGTGAATTTTCTCCTTTCTCTTCACAGGGTTGTGCTTAATAACCTGATGACCATTTCTATTGCATCTGAAAGGGTTTGGAATGGTTTTCCATCCAAAGATGCTCTAATGTAAGGTAGAAGTATTTAAGTAAACCATTTAACTCATTTCTTATCTTTCATTGGTTCCTCCAATTTTTGGTGACATTTTTAAATCTATGGCTAAATTATTTCATTGTTTCATCTTCTTTCTAAACTAGCTCTCTCATTTTTCTAACACCTTTTGAAGGTGCCTCTAGAAAGTGAAAATCTATCTTAAATTCCTTCTCAATTATATCCCAATCTTTATCACCTTGTGCATTTGTTTTCATGTACCATCGTAGGGTGTCTTATCTCAAAGTGCCTATAAAATCATATAGCTTAGTTGTAGTGTCTATTATGTTTTTTCTCTTCTAGTATGAATCCAAAATGAATAGGTGTTCCTCTGTGTCTTTGGTATATTTTCCAAATACTAGTAACTTAATTTTTTGAGCCATCCTTCTAGTTGGTTGTGGATTTGATTGTTGTTGCACGATTGGTTGTTGTTTTAGGGGTTTCACTTTCTTAGATTGATTATTTGATTTCTACAAATTACCTTTTCTCCCTTTATCTCTGGATAATTCAATGTCAAAGTATAGGTCTCCTAATAGTTCTCTGAACTCTCTTACAATATCTTCTCTTTTCTTACTCTCTTCTTGTAGTTGTTGATATCTTTCCATCAAACTTTCTCCTTCTTCTACTTTTGAATAGGTATGTGAAGTGGCACATGGAATGGCGTCTAATCGGGGGTCATCTCCTTTGGGCTAGTGTGGTGGTTGGGGGACACATATTTTCTTGTGTCTTTTCATAATTATCTTCTTCCACAAATAATTTTCTTCCTTTAACATCTCTTAACCTATAATTGTCTTCTAATCCTTCATCACTTCTTCTTTTCTTATTTTGTTTTTCTTCTTCCTCCGTGTTTTTTTCTTCAAAGATACTTTCTCCTTTACGTTTTTCTTCTATTATGTTTATCTTCTCTCAAAAATCCTCAACTAGTTCTTCCTCCCTAATGATTTCTTCTTCTTCTTCTTCTTCTTCTTCTTCTTCTTCACCCTTTTCTTTAATCAATAATGAAGTCTTTTTCTTTACTTTTTTGCATTCTATTGTTCTTACTATCTCTTTAAGATCTGGTTCTAGTCCATTTACCAACTTTTGTAAATATTTTATCAACATAGCTTGCTTTAATAATGACCGATGTATGAGATTATCTAAAGAATATTATACCACATGGTTCCATGGGGTAACAAAATTTTGTTGGTCTCACTTTGATGTGGGAATGATAACAAGAATATGAGTGTCTTCCTCCATCTTCAAGGTAGCCAATTGTTGGCCTCCACTTGAATTGGTTTTTCTTTATTTTCTAATTTCTAAACTTCGTTTAATTTCTCTTTTATTTCATTTAACTTCTTTTCCCTTTCCTCCCTTGCTAACATTTTTTTACTATCTTTTTATCTAACTCTTTATTTTCTGCAACTATCCTAGCTCTTTCTTCTGACCTCCTCATTATGATTACTTATTTTCTTTTAGTTAATAGTTTTCCTAATCCACCTAATCCTTATTTTTGTCAATTATGTCATTTGTTTTGTTTTTATTTTTCTTCATGTCATCCTATTTCTTTTGTCCCAATCATCACCCCATTAAATTAACCGATACGTCTCATTGATTTCCCTTCACGTATGTCATCCGTGGTGCCTTTCCACACTTTTAATTAATCCTTTCTTGACCAATAAATCTTGATTAAAAATATAATTTGTGTGATAAATATGCCTCGTGCTCGCTTAAAACATCAAACTTATTATGATCAAAGCTAGTCCACCCTTAGATGGCCAAAGTAATTATATATGAGTCTAATGTGGTCTCAAACCAAAATTCAATTTCTTTGGTCCAGGTGTTCATCAAGGTTTCGAGTATGTTTAATTTAAACCGAGTCCACCAATGGAAAGGTTTTATCATATGTAATAGTGACCAATATGTTCTTTTAGTGTGTGTTAATATGAAAGACCACAATAAATGTGGTAATTGAGACGAAATTCCTCCTATATTCTCTAAATACTCTAGCCTCGGGTTTTTTATATGATTCTTTGAGTATTTTTATTCTCCTTCGACAAATATATCAATTTGATTCTCCCACCAATCCTCAATTTTTGTCAATGTTGGTTTCAATATCCCCGGTGGTGAAATTTTTCTAGAACTTTGATTTAAAAAAGGAACCTGGGATCGAGACACCAAAATGTTGACCTTAAGCCTCAATAGGAATGTGGGGTTAATAAGTTTATCCTTTCATTAAGGATGTGCAAGGGAAAAGGGGTGACCTAAAATTAATTAGTGAAAAGAAAGAATGTAAAATCACACAACAAGATTATCTTCAATCATTAATCTTTATTCATATTTGAAATAGATTACATTAGTCTCATACACATTCATAGCTATTCTCTATTCTCTGCATCTCACATATTTCTCATCTTAAGGCACACATATATCTCATTTCATTCCATGTGTTTTTTTATATTCATTTGATTAAGTACAATAAATGTCTTTCTTAGAAAATAAGCCAAAAGATACTTCTTTTGGTGATGACTTTGTTGGCTTTATGTCATACTTTGTTTAACTTCCTTTGATCTCGCAAATTTAGGTAGAATTCAACGAATTTCTCCTATGTTTGATGATTCCTCTATTATCTGTGGCTCTCTTCGGTCTTGACTTCTTCTTCCTTATTCTAGCGCAGTTTTACTTGACTTTATAGATTGTTCCAAAACTTGATGAAGAAAGTTATCAAAAATCACATTGAGATATAGGCCTTCACCATCATGCAAGTTCTGAAGAAATTCAAGAGTATGATTTCCACTAATCATATCATATTTTTAGTCTCGCATTAGAGTGAGAGAATTTATTATGGGAGTAGAAATAAATGAGAAAAGAGATGGATGGGTGACCAAAATAATGGAATATGATGTGACTATTAAAGCTACAAAACCGGTAAGCGGTACAAAACATTATAAGCATATTTCTTTAGATGCTCAAAATGACCAAGAAAACTCCTTCATGAATGAGGAACTCCCACACGACGTTGAAATTCAGTAGGATGAAGGAAATGCAGTTAATAATCACAATTGGATTGGTGATATGACTACCTTCTTGTCTATTGGTGCATACCCTCTTGGCCTAAACAAAACAAAAATGAGACATTTGAGGTTGTAGTACATTCCTTATGCACTAATTGATGGGATTTTGTTCAAAAGAAACATTGATGGAGTTTTTCTAAGATGCATTGAAGGTGAACAAGTAGACAATGTTTTGGTAGAATTCCATGATGGTTTCTCTAGTGGACATTTCTCTGCCAAAGCTATTGTAATGAAAATCTTAAAAGCGAGGATACTTTTAGCCCGAATATTTGTTCATGTTCATAAATGGGTTAGGAAATGTAGGGAATGTGCTTTCTTCATTGGTAAAAAGAGGTGTCTTCCTTTCCACTTTAACCAATTCAAGAAGATTAGCCATTTTCCTAATGATGTCATGATTTCATTGGCATGATCAATCCTCCATCAAGTGTTGGTCACAAATGGGTTTTAACAACAATAGATTACTTTACCAGGTGGACGGAGGTTGTGCCACTCAAGTAAGAAATTGAATCGTCATCGTTGAATTCCTTGAGGATATTATGACAAGGTTTGGTATTCCTCAAACTATCATCTCTGATAATGCAAAATATTTCTTAGGATCTAAATTTTTATTGGGATCTTGGAATTGGAATTTATTTGAAGAATTCTTCCAACTATTACCCTCAAGGTAATGGTTTGGCAGAATCCACTAACAAGAACTTGATTAGGATCATGAAGAGAACAATGGATATCAATCAAAGATAGTGGCATACAAAGGTGAGAAATGCTCTTTGGGCTGACATGATCATAATGAAGAAGGAAATTACTACTCCTCCTTACAAACTTGTATATGATAAAGAAGCCCGAATTCCTTTGTCACTCGAATTATCTTCACTTGAATTGGCTCAACAATTGGAGTTTGAGGGTGTAGATCAAATAAAAATCAGAATATCGTAATCTGGTAGAGCTTAAAGAATTGAAAAATTCTACCATGATCAGGTTAGAACAACATAAAAAATCAACCAAACAATGGTTTGATAAAAGGGATAGAGTCAAGACATTCAAATTTGGTGATATGATTTTGAAATGGGATGCAGACAGAGCTAAACCAAGATGACACATTAAATTTGATGCAATTTGGAGTGGATCATATATCATTAGTGCTTGCAAAGAAGCTAACTCTTTTGAGTTATTGACCTTGATGGAAATGCATTACAAATCCCAATCAATGGGATTTATCTCAAGCATTCCCATTAAGTTGTTTTGTTGCATCTTGTACATAGTAGATTAGTTTTCAATTTCTCTAATTGCTTACAACACAATGTCTTGTTGGCAGTGTAGTTTTCTTTCCCAAAGTGATTTGCACAATGTTTTGTTGTCTTTGGGTGGATTTTTCATTGCACAATGCTTCTTTGAGGATTCCAGAGAAAGTATGAGTTGGGAAGAATGTCAAGGAATCAAGGATAGACTACAAGTTTCTTTGAAAACAAAATACATGACAACTAAAATAAGATTTTGGGGAGTTTTTATAATGCATTCATTCAATCAGATAGATCAACATGGAGAACCTAAACGAGATTCATATTAAGATGGCATGCATTAAAAATTGGTGCTATTGTTGCTAGTTTCATCATGGTTTTCGGGAAATGGAGGTGAAATTTCAAATTCAAGACAATTTCCATTCTCATACAAGATTAATTCAAAATATTTTTATAATGAGAATGATTAGTTGAAGCTCTAAATTAACTCCGAGTTCATGCGGTACTTCAGGAGGATTCATGGGTAAGAGATTCAAGTTTTAGATCAGTTTTAGATTATCGGTGACTTTATTCCCAATGGATGCTTCAAGGCTACTAATCTCTTCAATCTACCAAGTATATTACCATGTGAGTTGCCAAACTATTATCCAATTTTACACCCCTGATAAATTAGCCAACTTGAAAAATATGGAATAAGGCAATATGGTTGAACTTCAGAGAAGAAATTGACAAAATGGGTAATTCTCTTAAACTTGGACTTGAGCAGGTGTAACTGATGAAAAATGGATAATTTCAGTGTTCTAAGGCTTCCCCTTCCCCTTCCCCTTACATATCTCCTCAATCTAACACTTTTTCAAAAAAATGAAAAAATGGGTATTTTGCATTATATTGCGGGTTTTTGGGAATGGGTAGAATAAATGGAATTATTCCCAGGGCTTGAGTTCTCCGCATCATTGATTCAACCACAGGAGGAAGGGTGGCTTGTATTACAAAATTTTTAGGAATGGGTGGAATGGTTCCCATGGGTCATCGGTTCCATGCATTCAAATTCGAGCCACATAGAAGGAGTTTGGGAAAATTCACAGAGTATTGTGGGTGGTCCATATGTTTTGGTAAGCTGTTGGAGCAGTTCTAGGTTCATTTATTCTTTGCATGGTTGGGTTGGATAATTTTCTAAGTAGCATGTGGAGTAGGACATAGTGTAATGCAGGAATGGAATGGCGAAGGGAACAATGCAAGTAGATAGAGCATTACAGCTAAAGGAAGGGTTGTGGGAACTTAGTGAGTGGGTGGAATTGTTCCACATTCCACCCAGTTTGATTCCCCATCAACACAAAACAAGTGACGACCATTGCAGGTAATGTGGGTTCCACGGGAATAAAAGAACCGTTCCTCCTTTCCATCAGCTTCTCTATATTGCCGATCCATCCGCACCAAGAACAATACATTATTGTGGATTGTGGTGCTATCTTAAGAACCTCGTGTTCCTCTTGAGCCATAGAAATACACATGGCCATAACTTCTACCCAAGTGCTCGAATTTCACAAAATTGGAATTTTTGGAAAGGTCTCGGCATGTTATACACAATGAAAGATTAAAATATTTAATTAGGTAAGGGTTGGTGGGTGAAAAATAGGAAAACATTCCCAACATTAAAAGATAGAGTTTCATGTAGCTTAATCACCCAATTTGATGAAGTATGATGCCCATTCCTTCTCCTACAAGAAAAGTATCATGGGGAATGGTATTATAAGGGTGCCCATACCTATTTTAGAGATTTAATGCACATTATTGGTGGGTGGAAGAAATAATTCAAGTTCCCTCTTTTTCCCCTCCTTCCTCTTTCTCCCATTTTCTATAAATTGTAAAGTGATGCTCATTTGTAATGTTGGATACTCTTAGAATGCAAGGGAATCATTTCAAAGTGTTGCATAAGTGTTTTTGAGTTGCAAGCCTCATATTTGGATATCTACATGGTGATCCTTGCCTTTCTCCTTCATTGTAATGGATTGTGCATCTATTTGAAGCAATAAAATTCATGTTTTATGGTTATTATATTCCCTAGCTTGTGTTTTATTGCATTTTTTCCTTTCATTGCATCTGCAGTACATTATGCATATTTTATTCTCCTTGCAAGGTTTGAATATATTGTGTTCCATGAAAATGGTGGTTTGAATGTTGTTTTGGACCATGGAACTCATGTCTGACCTATCCTCCTTCATTTTCCTTCCATTTCCACTCACTTAAGAGTGTATTTCCCCTTGTTATTGGTGTTGTCTCCTCTATTTACTGTAGGATTTAATTTTATGCATTTCCCTCTCTCCCTGGTCCCTTGGAATGATAGAGTAAATTTAGGTAGCCATATTTCCTTCTTAGCGGTAATTTTATCAATAGGAATAAACAGAGGAAGCATGCCTTCTCCGGAGGTCTATCTCAAATAGCAAGTCCCAAAACTTAGACATAGTCCCATATTACCTCAAAATCTTGGGTTATTTATGAATTATGGCAGGTGCACTTTTGAGATCCAAAACATACATTATATCAATCAATCAATAATAAACAATTAACATAAAAACAATACTTACACTCTTCTTTTCCCCACTACTACATCATCTACCTTGGGGAAGGTGCCTACCCTCTACTCCTCCAACTTCCGGTCCATCATCTACATCCACCACTTGGAAAAGAAACACCCGTCGATGTGTTCCCCATCACTAGCTATACCAGGGGTTCATTTTAAGACACCCCTATAAAATTGAAGGTGGAAAATACCTGGCGAATATCCCCGTAACCAGTTTCAGCGAAAGGCGAATTTGACAGTATTCAAAAACAAAATTTTCACCTGGTTTTTCAAGGCTCCATCAGTGACGTGTGACAACACTAGTCCGTAATGACACACGTCACTGGCGCGACAATAGCTCGTAATGACGCGCGACACTCTAGCGACATTAGGTCGTAATGACGCGCGACACTGGCGCGACACTAGCTCGTAATGATGCACGCGACATTGTCTCTACCGCTTTTGCACGCCATCGCATCGATGGCGCACATCATTTGCTCCTACTGACGCGCGTCACTTGCTCCTATTGACGTCGACACAGTCATCAAATGACGCGCGACATTGTCATCTATTGACGCGTGACACTGTAAACAAATGACGCGTGACACTGTCTTGTATTGACGCGCGACACTGTAATCAAATGACGTGCGACACTGTAAACACATGACGCACGACACTGTAAACACATGACGCGCGACACTGTAAACACATGACGCGCGACACAGCCTTCTATTGACGCGCGACACTGCCTTCTATTGACGCGCGTCATTAGAAGCAAATGACGCACGTCAATAGGGGACAGTGACGCCCTATTTAGGTTATAAATACCCTTGTGCCGCTCATTTTCTCATTTTTGTTTTCCCGTTCTTGAATTTTTGCAGGTCTAAATCTTTGACAAAGACGCAATTACAGCTATAATGTCGACTTCACATGCTTCCCAATTGCAAGTTCAGCAAGAAAATGAAGAGAATCCAACTCAATCGATTTCCAAGATAACCTACAGGAATCCCTTATGCCCTCACATCCATACGGCTTTAAAGATGTCTTCAGAATATCAAGCTATAATGGAAGAGTGTGAATTTACAGGGCTCGTTAATATGCCCCATTTCGAAACAGATCCGGATCTTTTGAATTACCTTCTGTCATCCTACAATTCCGAGGACGGTATATTTTATGTTACTCTGAACGATGGCCAAATGTTCCAATTCACTATTGAAGCAAATGACATACATCGGTTTACGGGCCTTCCTATCAGAGATGTACCAACTGTGACAACCAAGGCAACACTCGTGGAAGATGACAAGAAATTTCTCGAATCAACGTACGGTTTCCATGTTGATTGTAAGTATAATTCATTTTAATTCATATTTTTTAATCTGTTTTTTATTCTGATACAATTTTCTGTTATAAATTTATAGTAATTTTCACTGTTTCGCATTTGCAGCCCATGTCAATAAATCCAGGCGTGGTGTAGATACACAATCAATTGCACACCACTTTCTTGCTGCACTTATTGCGTTTTTTCAAGCCAGAATTGTTTTGCAGGGTCGCCAAACAGATATACCAAATTGGGCCATTGCATACATTTGTGCCACTATCTCAAAATGAAAATTCGATTGGTGCACATTTCTATCCAAAAAAATAAGAACTGACATATCAAATTCAAAAATCTCAGATAAACCTTTCATTTATTCAACAAACTATCTCCTCGGCTTCTACTATGAGGCACTTTTAAATTTAAAACATAAACAAATTCCTACTTGCTCTGATGAGGCTTTGAAGAAATTCTCAATTCCATTTGCAGAACAACAGGTATAAACTATTTAGTTTGTAATTGTATTACAATTTTCTTCATTACAGTGCACAGTTATTAAAACTTAAATTTTAATGTTTTGCAGAGAAGATATCTTGAAGCCATTCCCAAAAAAAAAAAGATGTCGAGAGGAAGAGGCCAACTACACGCGGAGGCTTTGGGGGACTCCCAATCTGAAATGGAAGCTCACTCCTCTCCAAACCCTCAACAGTTTGAACTCGTTAAACGCCAGAGAAGTAATACATTCTCATATATTATTTACAAATTCCAAAGTTGCAGATTTATTTTTCAGTTTAAATTTTAACCAAATGAATTGACAACATTTAATATTGATGAATTGCAGGGACTATGGAACCTTCTTCCCCAACTCACTCCATACAGTCGCATGCATTGATATCTTCTGAACAGCCACTGAGTACAACTCCTACAAGGCCACCCGTAGCACCGAAAAAACAACCCCTCGACAACAAGGTACAACTTTTCTATAGAACGTTTAATTTCGTAGTTTTGACTTTATGAATTGTTTTAATATTTTTCATTTTTTCTTGTACTTTTCAGCACATGTCAGTCATGGTCAAACCACGGCACCGACACCCACTCAACCATTAATTTTTAAAATGCCAACCAGAGGAACAGTGAAAAAGACCATTGGTAAACGCATGAGTTTTGCTCCGGCCCCTAGTGGGACACTAAACCTTGACTCCTCGTTTCGAATTCCAACTCTATCACTTGGTGGCTTGCCCAGTGCAACGGGCATATCTGTTTTGAACAATATAAATTTAGATGAAGATTATTTGGGCATTGATAGCAATGACCCAACTGGTTTTTTCGATACCCGCGAGATGATTCAAGGCCAGCAGGTATACTTCAAATTTCAATTTTAATATGCTTTACAATTTTTAATTACATTCTGATTTAAATTTATTTATCTAAATCTTGATTTATTTTTTCAAAAACAGGATCAGCCCACCCAAAGACAGAAACAAGGAGCAGTTGATCTTGGTGAAAGCCCCCACACTTCTCCAGCAAGATCGTCTGCATCAGATTCAGATAGTGAAGAGTTTCCACCTTTTCCTTTGGAGAACTTAATTGGTAATGATTGTCAATCCCATGTCAGTGAGTTTATTATTCCTCAAATCCAACAGCTTATAGAATGGGAGAGAAGGGCTAAAGTTCTTATCAATGAGATTATTAGTCGTTATGAAAATTATTGGCAACGGGATAGTTTATACGCTGCAGTCCAGAATCAACCTGCGAAGATGGATTCCTTACTTACCCAAGTAAAATGTGGGACTGTCACGTTTAACAACGACTATAAAGATGGCATTTTAGATAAGGCACTAAACAAATTGGAAAATATTAGTGCCGAGGCCCAGGCATATTTTAACAAATGGTCAAAGGACAAGGATTTGGTATCAATCGCAAATGCCGAAAGAGATAGAGCGGTTGTAAGTACTATTACATTCAAACAATCATTTTTGTTAATTTGAAAATTTGAATTTACATTAATATTTTGAATTGACGTTACTCTTTTGTGCAGTTGAAATATGAAAATTTGAAGAGTCAGGCGAAGGTTTTGCAAGTTCACTTGGAAACAGCAAAGAACAGCTTATCCGCAGCAAAAAATTTGAAGCAAAATATTGTTTTGGTTAACAAACAAAACAATACACTAAAGCGGATAATTAAAGAGCATGGTCTCGACCCTGACATCTTGTTCAAAGCCAAAGCAGCTGCTGATCCAAATTTGCTGTCGCATGGAGATGCAACAAATCAAGAAGAAAGAATTATAAAAAATCTGGACAGTGCTGCAGAAGATCTTATAAGTTCAGGGGTTATTTCTGGTGTTGGGGAAAGAGGTACAGCCAGAGTGGAAGAAGCCGTTGGGGAAGAGAGCAGAGCAGAATTTTCTAAAGAAAAAGAGGGTTTTCAAAATTAGAAACTTTTATTATTGACTAAACTTTAAATATTGAATTTGAAAACTTCTACTATTGAGTATGTACTATGCTATTTGAATTTAATTATATGGTGATTAGATGGTGACTATCATGAATTATATGTATGTTTCTTGTTTACTTGCATTGTCATGAATTGTATGTGGACGTAGATGATCAATGATGACAATTGATAATCAATGATAGATGATGATGAAAGACGATGATCAATTTAATGTGTATAATGTAAAATTTAGTGCCTAAATATCTTGTGGGACTTTAATTATCTTGAAAATTATGTCTTTGGGAAAAAATAGCAACTAAGATTTGAAACAGATCTTTACTATTTAGGATTTCTCCTTAATAGACTTATGGTGTAGGAAAATTCTATTTTAAAGAGATTCACCTCTATATTAGTGCATAATCTTTCACTAGAGAGGTTGTTTGACATCCAAAATAGTCAAGACCATTTGTCAGAAAATAACGTTTTGCTGGAAACAATCATTGATGTAGAGGCTAGATTAGCCAATTATGAAATAGTTAAATTCCAGGCCATAAGAATTAGAGCTTGGGAAATTGGCTTAAAAGATATGGTTTTGTTATCATGGATATTGTTTTGTGTAGAGTAGATTATGGAGGCTATGGAGGCTAGATTAACCAAAGTTGGAATAACCATGTGATTAAAAGATAGGTCAAGCTCGATATAGAACTTTGAAGTTTAATGTAAAACATATAAGGTTTTTATCATGAAGATTAGTCTGTATAGATCAAGTTCCTAGGTTGATGAACTGGATCATTTTTTAATATTTGATAAGGGTGAAGAATAATTGTGGATTAGAACTGGGAGGCTATAAGTTGGAATAATTTTGAGTGTATAAGAAAATATTGAAGGTTGCAAACTAGATCATAGTAAACTGTGTGTGTAAGTATTTATGTAGAGCCTTGAAGAAGGCACACTACATTTGCAGGATAGTTTATGTAGAGTCAATTTTATTACTAGAAAGGATTTTAATTAGATAAAGACTCTGTCAAGTTAATTTAAATAGTTGTGATTAGTGTAGATTTGGGTGGGTGACTATAGGATCTGGAAGATAGCATTAGAATTGAGTTTTAATAACTTCATGGAGAAATCCGAAGAAGTGATGGATCTATGACAAAGCAGGGAATTTTAGGAAGAGTGTCAGGACTTATATTTATAATAGTATAATGTATTGTTTAATAGTTAATATATAATAAATTAAATATAATTCTAAGAAATCAAGAAAGAATCATCACTGGTAAGAAATTAAACATAATTGAAAATATGATAGGGTTTAGCTTACCTCTTGCGTATAAGATTGCTGTGAAATCATCAAGGGTAACGTGCTAGATCTTTGTTTTACCTGACATTGTAGACAGAGGGGTGAGTTGCCTGACATTGTCAGTCCTGAGAAGTCCCAGCAACATCTTTAAATATATAGACCAACAATATCTTTAAATAAATGATAACAAGAGCTGAAAAAATGTAAAGTAACAAACAATAAGATGATGTTGAAGAAGATACCTATTTAAAATTGAAATCATCACCGGTAATGTGCTAGATCTTTGTCTTAATAAAATTCAACACAAAAAATGGATTAGTAGATAGATGGGTGAGTTGCGACATTTCGGTCCCAGAAAGTGACTTCCTCGAACGGATGTCAACCCGCGTTTTCAAAAAATAAAATTTTTGTATTTAACTAAATGTAAATACATACACCTGTAACATCTTTAATTATAACCAGAGCTGAAAAAATGAATAGTAACAAACAATAAGATTAAGGGGAAAAAGATACCTGCTTAAAGTTGAAATCATAACTGCCACTGGTAATGAGATAGATCTTTGTTTTAAAAAAATCCAACACGAGAAATGGATTAGTAGATAGATGGGTGAATTGCGACATTTTATTTTTATATAGACTGTAACATCTTTAATGATAAAGATAAAAGATAGATAAAGAAGATACCTACTTAAAGTTGAAACAATCCATTATCAATAGCTTCATCAAAGTTGATGTTGTCTTCTGTAGAATGTGACGAAGAGCCAATTACACTCTCAAGGTTGGGAATATTTGTACTTGTAGTGTATTATTTACACCTCTTCTTTCACAAAGGGAATTCCGGCTGCAATTGCTCATCAAACGGAAAGGTTTCGAGGAGTATCGTGAAACGTAACACCTCATGTAACTTTCCAAATTTTTTATCCAACCTGTTTCTCGTTTTGATTTTATAAATGAAAATGCACGAAAACTCTTTCATCCTCCATGACCCCAAAATCATTGTCCGGCATAACTCATATAGTCCGAAATACTCACCGATATCTTCTTGTAAGATAGAACTTTGATAGATTCCTCGCCATGACCTTGTAATGGCACCACTTTGAAGGTTGATCTAAATTCTTATATTGGTTCCTCATTGTTGTTGCAAAATTTGTTGACTGAAACTTTAATAAATCGGCATTCAGTATACCTTTGATTTCCGTACCCTTGAGCTCTGACGTCTTTGTAAATTGTTCCATTATTGTACCCATTGATTTATGGAAATGCTTACTGACAAAGTCTGCACGGCCACCTTCTGTATTCCAAAAATTTGGATTCATCACACCCATGGCTTCCAGAATTTTATCTTTACAGAAACGTTCCCTAATTTCTGATGACAAGGTTTCTGAAATTTTTTTAAGCTTTATTCTTGTTTCAACTATCACAGACTCAAACAAATTACGTGTCACGGGAACATCTTCTCGTTCCGATCCTGTAATATCTTGACGTCTTTGCAAAATGTGCATTGGTATTTCCCTCCCATTAACCGAGATGCATAGGTGATCGTGGATATTAAATCTCAAAAAGGTGTTAGGATTTTTAAGATCTAATAAATCTCTCCAATTTTCAAAAACAGGTGCATCAAAACTATCCTGGGAACAATACAATATATCAAGACTTTGACATACCATTTTCCTCATCCGTATAAAATCCACAATATAGATCAATCTGCCCTGTGCATGCTTCATCAGTGTATTGATCTCCTTTAACATTGGAAGAATACCAACCAATGTAAGCAATGTCTCCAAATCAGTTAAGCGGAACAACAGGTCCCTTGCCCTATCAACTTCATGACGGTATTTGTGCATGAAACCAACCAATGAAGGATACTCCTCACGAACTCTGCATGCAGGTTCATACAAAGAGATCCATCTAGTCTCCACATCCTTCAGAAGTTTTTGTCGTCTGTAATTACAATTGCAAATTTTGGAACTCGAGAAAATGCTTTGGGCTACTTGACATATAGGCATGAAGTTCTCTTATGAGGTCTTCTAATTTAGCAACATTTTCGTGGTTGCTTACCATTTTATACGCTAAATTCATTATGTGAGCCATACAGTGAATTGGTAGCATATATGGGGCCACTGTTGTTTGTAACCTAACACACACTGCTGGTGACCCCGCATGACAAATGCACCATCTGCTCCAACGCATACCAACTTCGTAGCAATTTCATAATCGGTCATACCAAAGCAAACATCTTTCAAATGAGAAACAACTATTTTATATAGGTTTTCAGCATTGCAGTTGTCAACCATTTTCATAACACCCAACAGATGAGGAGTCCTTATATGATTTTCTAAAGTATATATGTGGATACATACCCATGCGGTGTTGTGTTGCGACTACTGTCACTTCATCAATTGAAAGAGAGATAAAGTTTGCTTTTTTACATTCTCTTTCAAATCTTCCTTCTCTATCATCGAGAGGCATTTTTCCATTTCCCATCCACTACTCTCAGACCAATGAGACTGAGGTACATTCAGCATTCCGTTAAATTGATACAAAACTTTGAAATCAAGGAAATCTGACATCGCCCTTCCTTTTTTAAGTATTTGAAAAAGAGTAGAGAATTGTATGAATTTTGCATGTAGATTTGTTTCTTTCATCTTACCAATATGCGATGTGATTGTTCCTCCCTTTTCCAACAATGATATCTGTGTTTTTTCTGCTCTGCCTCATATTCCGCTACGTATCGACATGCATGCACTCCTTTTGAGCTTTTCCACCTATGTGTTTTATTTTCTCGCCATCCGCCCTATTACGCTTAAATATTGTTTTCCACAATGTTTTTCTATTGTGTCCAAACTTGCTTGCATTTTTGTTGCTTTCCCAATTTCCACGTACATATTGTACATGTACATTCACATGGGATTTCTTGTAATTAGATGATTATCAGACAGTTCAATAAATGGAAATTTAGCTGCCCAATCAAACTTGTATGTCCCGCCAATGGTCCACATATTCTTGTTTGTTTTCAATGCTTTACTTTTTGAGTAGAATTTTGAGCAATATCGCAATCACTGGTTTCCTCTTTCTTGGAATAGAGTTTGATATTGATTTTGCCTTCCATTTTTTGAGTGTTTGTATCGTGATATCTAAATTTACTTTCAGTTACATCCCAACAGAACAATATCTTCAAGATCTCGGCATATTATTGTAGGTTTCATTTGTTTGTTGTGATACTGCAAGAATGCATGTCCACCTCAATAATACCTTCCACACAGGTCATTATTCGATTCTTTTTGGTGGCATCTATGTGATTGGTATTTACATTATCTGTATCCGCAGAGTTTCCAAAATACTTGAAGAGTGATTTCTGAGATTTCTTACTTACTTTTAGGTTATTCGTATTCTTTGAGCGCGGCACCTTCCATTATTCTAAAAGAGTCTGCGTTAAAAGAACCAAGAAGCGACTCGATCCTGGGCCTCTCGAGGTCTTGTCACGCGTGAATCGTCGAGGTCACGCGTCAACTCCCTGCAAGTCGCAGCGTCAACACTTCCCTCTAGCGCGTCGACCCTTCCTCTCCGGTCGCGCGTCACTTTAAGCCAAGTCGCGGCGTCAATATAGCCTCTTGTCGCATGCGTCAATACAGCTCTTGTCACGCAGCGTCGATGCAGCTCTTGTCGTGCGTCGCATACAACTCTTTTCACATATCAAGATACACCTGTCGCCACGTCAATATTGTCCTTGTCATGCGTCAACACCGCATTTTGTCGCGTCAACAATCACGGGATAACAAGAATATGAATCTCTGGTGCTCAAGGTTATGCGAGTTCAAATTTCACAGATTGGTAATTTGGTAAGCTACTTGAGGTATACTACCTAGCCGAATCACATAGGTGTTTATAGGAGATGTTTTCAAATGAAGGCGAAGCCAACCCCTAAAAATATACTTTATATTTTAGGCAAGTAACAGACACAACCCACTCGAATAATTCGCCTTTTCAAATTTTCCTAAAATGAAATTTTTGCCATATTACGAATATTCGCCGCTAAAATTATCCCCGAGCTATACACCTGAGTGCACCCCACGTCATCCACTTGAATGTGATCTATGGCCGCATCTTCCTCATCTCCGGACCTAGATGCACTAGTTGTGATGTTTTCGAACTTGGTCTTGCCCCTAGTCATCTCACAACTCTCGTAGATCGACACAATATACATATATCCAAAGGCACATCCCTGGTCCATGTAAAACTACCTAGATACTCGATCTCACCTTTGGAACAACTCAAGTAACCCCAAAGCAATCTTTTAACCACATGGTGTGTTGTATGCACCGCAACTCAACTCCATCATCGACCCATCTCGCCATAATCTCTATACGGTCTCCATATAATGGCCCTAGGGCCCATCTAATCTATCATCGACCTATATGTGTTCATACCCATCCTCTAACATGAGTGCCCACCCACCTCGTTGTGAATATCTCAGGTCAGCCCAATCAACCCGTGGCCCACTAAGTGGCCTTAATATCACAATATATTCATTTGCCCACACATGTAATAAAGTAGTGGCTCCTAGCCCACCACCATGATTCTCCTATGTAAATATATACAAGTCCTGTATAAATGGGCGATACACACCGTGCCCATGCATATTTAGTAATATACTACTCGATGATGTGATAAATATCATGCATCCAATCCAAAATCTCCACTCCACTACCCTCCATTTCCAACGATGAAGCTATCACAAGCTGCGATAAATTTCTATAACTTTGGAACCCGAGATCTTATAATAACATCCAAACTAGTATGTGTCTCATCATGTATCTGTGTCCCTATGAAATACCATCGTGCTATCCTCATATGACTACGGGCATCTAATACATATATAATATACTCTCTCTCTCCTACTATAGGCAATCATAATATCCTATATACATCCTCTAGTGTCATCGTCATCTCGCTGTTAGAAACCAAAATGTACAAGTATCTAAGCACCATCGCTCACACAAATTTGTCAACATAGGAATATTATGAGGTATCTCCCCAATCTAGCCATATGTTGTAGGGTGGCACAGTCCAATATATCCCACTCAGCATTTGACAACCCCAAAGTAAACAATGTACTCAAGTGACGACCCACACGAAACTCTCTGGAGTGTATGTCCCTTTACATAACACAACACACAATGAAATTATTACATTAACACACCATGCATACTGCAAAATCAATCAACATAAGCATCAAAATTAATCAAAATACACACATTTCACAAAAGCATTGCCAAAACCCCCGCCTCTAGGATGTTATCGCCAGAGCAGGTCATCGACGCCTATAATCGGGTCACTAGCATTCGGGAACTAGGTGCTAGTGTCCCTAGGGACAGAAACACCCTTTCTACTCCCATCTTGGTTAGAAAATCCAAAAATTTCAAAACTTCAAATTTTGTTAAAAATGGTAAAAACATATATATTGGACAACATTTTCTAAAATTAATCACACTTACTAACTAAATCTGGTCATCTCATGAAGCCATGATCGCCACCACGATCTCCAAAACTCGCTGCTCTAACACATGTCATTCTCGTATCTCATAACTCAAATTTCAATTACTCTCAATTCAAATGAAATTACCATTCAAATTTTCATTATTACTATATATAGTAATTTTGATTTACCATATACTTTAGTTGTTATTTTAATAACCACTTTACAACTAATACACGTTTCATAGTTTTACTCATATCTTGAGCCTCGTAACTCTGTTGGTCTCATTTTTACGCCATACGGATCATAATATCCTATAGAACCATACCATATAAATTTCAACATTTCATATTCAACTCTAGCACATGTAGTAATCCAAATTTAATCATACTTTGACAATACTATCCCATACTAGTTCTCATTTACTATTACCACATCTTATACATCTTGCTTTCATATTAGTGCTCATTTCTCCTCTCTTCACTCTTTTCTGAAAGGGGGGCATATAATTGGGATCATCTTATAATACCTCTAAGGTTATAATACAATTAATTGACACTCCTAGCATATTACTATTACAACTTCCTCTGATCTCATTCAAACAAAGGTACAATCATTCTATACGAAAATCAATACTTTCTACTATTTCAAATATATCCCCCAAATGACCTAATCTAGGGAAAATAAAAACCTCTCCATGATTAATCTCCTAAGTACATATTATTTCAAACAATATTCTATCACTCAAATCAAATCAATCAATCGGTACAATAAGCACACTTACTATATCTCCCAAATGACCTAACTTGGGAGCTGCATTACATTACTATCACTTCCAGATGACCTAACTTGGAAGCCATCCAAAACTATTCAAAATTGAAACACTTGTTACTATAGGAGTGGGGGAAATGAGACATCATTTCCTTTCCTATACTGCTCCTATATGGGTTCTTCAATCGAACAAACAAATTTTCAATCAAAACTAATCGAAAATAAATCAAAACTAAATTTGGTCTCTATCCATCTGCAATGGTTGGAGTTTTGGGGATGTAGACATGGATGGAGAGGAAAAATAGAAATCTCTCCCAACACTCTTCCTTTGGTAGCAGGATGCCCAAATCCTCCCATTTACAAATAAAACCAGGTTGGGAATTGATCACTCCCTACCTCTTCTATCACCTTAAACAAAAATTCAAAATCTCTAAAATATCCAAATCATTTCAACTATCTCTCCAAGTGCTCTTTACAAAAAATTTCTATCTCTACTTATGCCACATGGGTCAAAGTTATAATTCATGGTTTTCCACGCTACAAGTTTCTACATTCTACACACACTTTGCAACATGGCTTCTCTTAACTCTATACAGGTATGTTCCTTCATTTACACTACTTGAATATCATTCAAATAACATAAAGTGGGGGAAAATGTAGACACAAAATCACACACATATTACTATTTTACTATGTTGTCAATATGTTTTTTTACATGTATGGATCTTAAGTAAGAAAAGTATTCACGGGTAACACAATTCCTTGTCCATCTACTTGTTTTAATTAAATTCTATTGTATTAATCTCCTACATATGTCATTTTTGTACCCATTTCTGGTTAGGTCACAGGCATCCCTATCTTTCGATCTTTTCACATATGTCGGCATTTATCCCAGGACACCAACGCCCACTCAGAAACTAGCGCCCAAGTGCTTCTGTCCATTCTGGGCACTTCTATCCTCTTTGTTCTTTTACACATTTTGACATTTGTGGTCATCCTTTTTAGTTTTCTAATCCTTATCCCATGTTCATAGTTGGCCTTTTGTGTCACTAATGTTGAAATTCAAACAAGAGATCCATATATATACACAACATACACTCTATTATTCTGGCTAGAAATTCTAAGGGGTAATCACATCTATATACTATCACTACCATCAAAGGGACTACATTTTTAGAATGCATACATTACTTAGGAAAGGGAAATGTTGAATTACTTATCACACATTTGTATCTATTTAGTTACATCCCACTATCTTGGAATCATTGGCGTGAGGGCCACCTAAGGAAACTATTTCACACATAAGCACAAAGAACTACATGGAGTCTATAATGTAGTGCGGTGATCAGTCATAAATTTGCTCTTTGGGTAACCTTCGGGGTCATCGACTTCAGATTTTATATATTTCATTTAGATTTGATTTTTTTAGCTTTTGTAGGTAGCTAAGGATTTGTTTATAGGTTATAGGAACCTTTGGTGATCATAGAGAGGATATTAAGAAACTCAAAGGAATCAGCAATGAAACCCTAGTGACACATAAGAAAGTAGATCCTGAGCCTCTACACAATCACTAGTGCCTTGGTGCCTCTATCCTATACCTTGGTAGCCCTTATCGACCATGCTCCGAGTTCGTAATTCACAAGGAACAATTACTAATTTATATGCATCTTGTCCAATACTTTACCCTACCGGATCATTTCTAGATCACACCTGGAGTACACTAAGATATTTACCTCTCACATTTACTTGTAGTTTTACATTTCTTAAGTGTTTAGGATTTGTATTTTAATCCATTATGAGTTAGTTTGAAATTATATTTAATACCATTTTTATTAAATCGAATCCTCTCATAATATAGAACCATTGTGCTCTCTCTTCATTATCTTCCTTTTCAAAGATTCTTGTTCAATGGCTCTTAGTTGCACTTGCAATTTATTATCCTTAGGGGAGTGACCACACTAATAGGTGTTTGATTGAGTGTTTAAGAACAATATGACATTAAATGAAATTGGGATGATTTATTGTTCTTACATTCATGATGCCACACATGAAGATCACCTATTTAGCCTTTATTACTCCAGAGTACTTGAATGAAATCAAACTTGGGATGCTTGCATACCTTCATGCTCAGATGCTTCTGATGAGAAAGGAGGATCCTTTGATTCTTCACATATGATGGCATGAATACTTTTATGAATTGACTAGTTCACTTTAACGTACTTCTCGAAGGGAGGACAATGGATTCAAGGAAAAATGCTTCCTATCAATCCTGATGATTTTTCCATTTAAATTGTGACCATGATGACATCCTTTGAAGAGTTTTGGATCCTAATGGGGCTCTTGAATCTTTTAAAATTTTGTTCCAACCTCATAATGTTCCCGATTTTCATGTTTCGTACCTTAATATGATCTGTCTTTCTCCTTGACACAAATTTGTTGAGAATGATGCTTTAGGATCCTTATGCAAGGTTAGTTTTATAGTTTGAGCTATGAGAAAACTTTAAAACCATATGAGGATGGAAAAAATTAGTGAGATGAGTGAAAACAGATCTAACAACAACTTTTTGCTTGAAAATTAAGACTTTCTATTTTAGCGAGTTTGACTAATCTGCTATTTTGGGAATTTTTTCCTTTTCTCTCATTTTTTTTCTTTTGAACCTCCTATCACACTCAATTGACCTCCATTTATTATGCTTTACCATTTTATGAATTTTCTATTTTTAGTAAGTTGCTTTTTTCAAAACTTGTTATTTTGGGAAAATTGCTTGTTTTACCCTACTTACTTGTTTTCCATTGTTTCGAATGTTTAGAGTGATTGGAGCTTTATGTTTTGAGAGAATTAATATTTTTAGTAGGCCATTGTATCAATCAATTTATATTTTTAGAAATTTTTCATACTGGTTTCAGCTTTTTTATACTGAGTGGGCATTCAAAAATGGAATATACTTGAGCACCTTGTCAAATTACTACCCACAAGGTAATGGGAAGGCCAAGTCCACCAACAAAAATATTTTGAAGATCATAAGGAGGAATCTAGATGAGAATCAGAGAACTTGGCACACCAAGTTGAAATCAGCCTTGTGGGCTGATAGGATTACTCCCAAGAAGTCAACAAGAACTCTCCTTATAGGTTAGTCTATGGAAGGGAGGCAAGGCTACCTATATCCCTTGAATTTCCCATATTAGAGCTCATAAAGAAGCTAGAGCTATCCGGATTTGAACCCATGGAAGATAGATATGTAGAAATCATGGAGTTAGAGGAGCTGAGGGACCGAGCCATGCAAATCATGGAGAAGGATCAAACATTGATCAAGAGGTGCTTTTACAAGAAGGAAAAGGCTAGAAACTTCCAAGAGGAGACTTGGTCCTAAAATGGGATGTAGACAGGGAAAAATCGAGGAAGACACTTGAAGTTTGATGCAATATGGAGTGGACCTTATATGATTTCAGGATGCAAAGAAAATAATGCTTTCCATCTATCAAGGTTGGATGAAGAAGAACTTATGATTCAGTCGGTGGAATCTATCTCAAGCATTGTTATTGAGTGAAATATCTTTCTTGTACATATTAGTTTAGAGTTATAATTCCTCCAAGTGCTTTTAGCACATTGCATTGTTTTAGTTTAGGTTTTAATTATAATAAGTGATGATGACACCCTAAAATTTACAAAGAAAATTGCATAACTAAACAAGGAAAGCTAACACCATTGCCATCCATCTAGCCAAGGTTCTAAGTCTAGGAATGTAACATTAAGATATAAGCTTAAAAGAATGCTTAACTAGTATGAAAACAATACAAAATCTAACTAAACATGCCTACTAATATGTTTGAATTACCTAACATGGGCCTAAATAAACCTAAAAGGTCAATCAAATGGTTATGTTCTTCTACTCCAAACAACGTGAAATGGCCTCTCCCAATGAATACTTGGTCATTTTGGATATCCATCTACTAACCCCATTGAAGGCTTTAAGAAAGGATTGAACTTGGCTATATATCATATTTATTATATGAGATGCAAATCAAAGCATGGTGTAAAGTATAAAGGAATGAGGTGCACCCTTTTTATACTTTTCATTTTGGGAGAAACTTGTATTTTGGTGCATGTCGGACTAAAATCCTCAAATTAGATTAGATTTTTTAATCATGATTAGGCCTTGCTAATCACAATTAATGAATTACCAAGTGATTAAGAGGTGTGAAGCCTTAATCAACCACTTAGGGTCAACTAGGAGGATAGGATAAGCTTTTGAAGCTTATTGAGACGTCATGGAGGTGAATGGGGTGATTTTGAGTGGTAAGAAGAGGGGTTTGAGTCAATACTAGGGTATATTGACACAAAACAAGGAAAAATAGGCTTAATTAGCTAATAAATGCTAATTGTCTATTTTGAAGAGGTTTTTGACTTATGACTCTCCGTAAAGTGGCATCCTGAATGCGAAAGGGGTTACACAATCAAAAAAGCATTTTTAATTGGCTAAAGTGGTAAGAAATGTTAGTTAATTAGAAAAGATCACTAATTATAATGGAATTGGAAAGAATGAGAGTGATTTGTGCATGTTTTGGAAATAAGATTGCAAAAGCGGAATTTAGGTGTCTACATTTTCCCTGTTTGAGGTGAAGTTAGTGACTTCACTTTAAACATAGTAGACAAGCGTAAAATAGGTAAAGTTTTGAAGAAAAATTATCAGGATGAAGGATGCCCCATATATTGTTGAGTGGGTGATAGAAGAGGTCAATCGACCGAAAATATGATTTGAAATGCGAATAAAATGAGTTGAGGATATCGAGAATGAATAAGTGATAGGGATAAACTGGTTGTTTATTACCTCAAGTAATTTGGAAGAAAAATTAACAATGATAATAAATGATAATGGAGAAATATAGGACAATTCTAACCTTTGCATCCAACCTTTCTATAAACAACTGATTTATATCATTTTTCCTCTAGGTATACATCATTGGACTTTATTTAAAATAAACAAAAGTGTAAGATAACATGAAAATCTAAATTACTAACAATTGTTTCACATCGCTAAAAATATGTAACTCCATGCAACATACATTATGCAATGCAATATGAGAAAGTAAAATGATATTTAGCTCCATACAACATACAAAATGCAATGCAATACGAGAAAGTAAACCAGCTAACCTAACAAGAGAAAATAATACAATCGCACATACTCAAATAAACAACGTTTAAGATAGTTGCACCAATGTTTTTGTTATCAAGTTGTAGTTCTGAATGTTCATGTTGTAATGACAAGGGTTAAAAATGATTCCCAAGAAATAACACATGTGAGGGAAAAACGGAGGACAAAAGTAGTCCTATGGAAACACTTCTGCACTACGACACAGTCTCTGGCAACTCACTGTTGCACAAGAGTACCGATGTAGTATGTAGTCGAGATTTTGTTAATGGAGGTAGATCACGATGATCCACAAGTCGTTTGAGACTAGAACAAACAAAAAAACATGCAGAAAGACACTTTTGTAAGACATATTTTAACGTTCAGGATAATCAAGTGATCTGCTTCAACTATATGCACGTTCTTTACTAATTTTGTAGAATTTTGATTTTTTTGCATTTTTTTTGGATTTTTAACGGTTTTATCAATTTTTAATTTTTAATTTCTTTCAAACAATTTTGACTATTATATGCCTTATATCACCTTTTTTAAATTATGAGATAGATTTAGTGATATCATACTTGTATGTTTGATGAGATACCTTGTGAAAAACATGTTTATATTTTTTATATTGGTGTGGGGGATATATTTGTGATCATGCACAACCCCTCTTGCCCATTGGTGATACCACATTTGGTGATTAGCTTTTAGTATACATGTGTGATGTAGACTTAGCAAATTGTTTTGATATATGATGTATAGATGTGATGGATATGTGTGATATGATGATAAAATTATAACATAATGTACAAGTAAAAATTAACAAGCACACGTTTAAACAAATATAATCAAAGCAACACATTTATTTACAAGTATGCAATACAAAATGGACTCAATGCTATATACTATAGACTAAAGTGATATTCAATCTAAGAAAGCAATTGAATCTAATTTAAAGCATATAAGCGAACAAGTAATGTAACCAACACCATGCAAACCAACAACTAAAAGTAAGCGAACCACTACTTTGTTTTTGCGGGACAGAGTTTTGGGGACGTTTTTTTTGTTTTTATTCTATTTCTAAGACAATTTTCTATTGTTTTGTGTTTTGAAGTTTTCTTAAGAAACGTATTTGAATGTTTTGATTTTTCCAAAGGGACTTATCTATATGTTTTGGAATTTTAAAATTTACATGAATGTTTTTACATTTTCTCAATAGCTTTTTCGAAGCAAACGTGTAAGGAAGTAAAGAAAGCGTGGATGCCCCCTAGCGTTAGATGGGATGGGATGTACAAGGAAGAATTCCACATAAGCATATGCCAGTGACGCTACAAAGCTGCCCCTAGCATGAGATGGGTTCATTCAATGTTAACTTCTCCGCACTTAGAAGGTTAGATTATTCGGATCAGGGAAAAGAAGGATAGGCTCACAAGGGGCTCAGACGAAGGTAAAGATTAACTTAGGAAAAAGTTTTGTACTCCTTAAACCTAGATTTCTTGTGAACAATGGACCCTCCCTTAGCACCAAAAGCCAATTTTCACCAAAGGACTTGTCCAAAGTGCCACCATTGTGTGGTTTTCACTATTAGACATACATGTTTATTTATCTTTTTCTTTTTCTATTTTTATACTTTTTTGTTTTACTTTTCTTGGTATTCTATAGAGACCCCATACTTAAGCATAGAAGTGCTTAAGATGCATTACGTTCATGGGTTCTCAAAGCTCTTGGCCATTTGAATAGGCCAGCTTATATGCACTTGAACCGAACTTGGAAACCACAATGTATGGTCCTAGCCAGTTGGGCTCAAATTTCCCTTTCTTTTCTTGATCTTTATTGGTGTTCTTTTGATTCTCTTTCAACACCATGTCTCCTACCTCAAACTGATGAGGTATGAATCCATTTTTATAGCTCTGCCATACTTGATCATGATACACTTTTAGGTGATTGATGACGTGAAGGTGTTTCTCATCCAATAGCTCCAACGTTTCAGTTGGGCTACTCTATAGTCCTCCTCTTCATTTAGGTAATCCCTTAGCTCGATACAAAAAGAAGGGATCTTGATCTCTAAAGGCAAGATGGCTTTAGAACCGAATACTAAAGAATATGGAGTTACACCTATAGGGGTGCAGATAGAAGTTCCCGAATGCCCAAAGGTCCAGTGAATTTATATGATAGTTACGGCATTTGGTTTTCACCATTTTCTCCATAATGTAAATTAAGGTTTTGTTGGAAGCTTCAGGCTGCCCATTACCTTGAGGGTAATAAGGGGTTGAAAAATTAAGGGAAATTTGAAAGTGTTTGCATAGTGCTTTCACATTTTTATTTTTGAATGACTTACCATTATCAAGTGATAATGGAAGAAGAGATACCATATCTGCAGATGATATGATTCATTATAAACTTTGAAATTTGGGGACCTTCTGTATAAGTAAGAGGAACTGCCTCTACCCATTTTGTAAAGTACTCAATGGCTGTTATAATGAACTTGTGGCCATCCGAGGAGATAGGATTAAGTTTCCCTATTAGATCAAGACCCCAATTTGAGAATAGCGAGGTTTTGTGTTTGGTTGTAAGGATTGTTGTTAGGAAATAAGAGATAAAATATGCAGAATAATCCCTTAAAGAATCGCATCGGTAGAAACTAATATGCGAAAATATTATAGATCTCACATAAAAGCGCAAAATAAATAACAAAACACAGAGAGATAAGATTTAATGTGGTTCACCCAATTTGGGCTATGTATGTCCACCAAGAATCACTTGCTCGGATTTTATTACAAGCCTCCACTCTCTCAATACAATACCCATATCCGTTTGGACCTATGTTCAACAAACTCTGAAATTCACACCGAATTCAAAACACATCTGCAATACATTTGCTTGTCTATGTATCATATGCATAAGACCATATAAATAGACAATTGCTTAAGTAGTTTGATACAAAACCGTGGGTATCAAAACCATGGGCAAAAATTGTGGGTATCAAAACCATGGGCAAAAAACCATGGGTCCAAAAATAGCCCATAACGGTTACCCATTACTCATAGGTTAATAAACCACCCATGAAAATTTACTTTGTGGGCTTCACCCCAAACCCCCGACCTGTCACTTTGGTGAGCGGGACATTGTAAAATATACCGAGTGTAACACATAGAAGGTGTACCACACTCTAACATGAAAATAGGCTCCACAAACATAACAATCTCCCACTTGGAGACTAATTTCCACTAAGCAAGCTTCTCAACCCTTCACTGTCATCCGCGAAGGCCAACCAAAGCTGAACATAGCTTTATTTTATCCCTTGTGACCACCTTGGTCATCATGTCTTCAAGATTCTGACTGGTATGAATCTTCTCCAACTTCAACTTATCTTCCTCCAAAGTTGTCCGATGAAGTGATATCTCAACTGTATATGCTTCATCCTAGAAGTGGAAAGTAGAGTTCTTAGCTAGGTGTATAGCACTCTAACTATCACTATGCAGCTTACATTCCTCCTGCTTATGCCCCAACTCCTCAAGAAATTTTTGTAACCAAATCATCTCTTTTTACCTTTGTGGCAAGCAACATACTTAGCCTCTGTGGTTAACAAAGCCACCAGCTTCTGTAGTCGTGAAATCCATCTCACTACTATCCCACCTATAGTGTAAATATAACATGTCATGCTCCTCCTGCTGTCTACATCTCCAGCCATGTCTGAATCTACATAACCACGTAAAGTGGTGTCTAATCCACTGTAGCACAAAACTATCCCCATGGTCCCTCTCAAATACCGAAGGATCCACTTTATTGCTTGCCAATGCTCTTTACCTGGATCACTCATAAATCTACTCATAGCTCTCACTGCATGGGCAATATCAAGCCTAGTGCACACCATAGCATACATAAAACTTCCAACTTCGCTGATGAGTAAGGTACCTTAGACATCTGGTTTCTTTCCTGCTCTATCTTGGGACAGTGCTCCTTTGATAACTTAAAATGGCCTGCCAAAGGAGTCCCAACCGGTTTAGCATCCTGCATGTTAAACCTATCCAATACCTTCTTAATGTACTCTTCCTGAGATAAAGTCAACTTTGTTCCTTCCTATCTCGAGTTATCCTCATACCAAGGATTTGTTTGGCTGCCCCAAATCCTTCATAGCAAAGGATTCACTTAGTTGTTTCTTGAGTACTTTTATTTCCTGCATGTTTTTACCTGCAACCAACATGTCATCCACATACAGACAAAGGATAATATAACTGCCATCCTCAAATTTCTTTGTATACACATAATGGTCAGAATGACATCTAATATAACCTTGCTCCATCATGAAGCTATCAAATTTCTTATACCATTGACGTGGAGCTTGTTTTAAGCCATACAAGCTCTTTTTCAGTTTGCACACCATCTCCTCTTTACCTTTGACCTCATAGCCCTACTGGTTGCTTTGCATATATAGTTCCTCCTCCAAGTCACCATGGAGAAATGAAGTCTTTACATCAAGTTGCTCTAAGTGCAAGTCTTCTGCTGCAACTATTCCTAGAACATTTCTAATAGAAGTCATTTTTACTACGGGAGAAAAATCTCATCAAAATCTATACCTTTTTCCATGCAAACCCCTTGACCACCAAGGGCCTTGTATCTTTTCTTGCATCCTTCTTCCTCTTTGACTCGAACACCCACTTGTTATGTAATGCTCTTTTTCCTTTAGGTAGCTTCACCAAATCCCATGTCTAGTTCTCATGAGAGACGATGCTCCTCATCCATGGCTTGCTCCCACTTCTTCTTGGCATCTACCGCATTGCTTCATCAAAGCTCTCGGCTCTCAATATTAGTGAGTAATAAATAATAAAGAGATGGAGAAAAACATTCAAGTTCTTTTCTTACCCTAGAAGACCTCCTCACCATAGAAGTTTGGGGTTCTATTGAGTAGGTTCTTGAACCGATTCATGGGTCACTTTCCCATTTGGAAGATCCTCTACCACTACATATTATTTCTTGGATTCTTCCTGTTTTCCTATAATCGTTTCTTATACATGACTTTCTCATTAAAGACCACATTCCTAGACCGAATGATTTTCTTGTCTTTAATACTCTAACATTTAAATCCAAAGTCATCACCACCATAACCAATAAAAGTACATTTTTCGATTTAGCCTCTAGCTTGGTCCTATCATCCTTGTCAATATGAACAAACACCTCACATCCAAAGACTATAAGAAATGAGTAATCAAATTTCTTGTTGTACCAAGCCTCCTCGAGTATGCCTCCACCCAAGGCACTTGAGGGTCCTCTGTTTATCAAGTACACAAGATTATGCTCACCGCCTACCGCCCAAAAATAGAGAGGCAGTCTTGCATGTATCCCTCATGCTCCTAAAGCATGTTCCATTATTGTTTTGTTCATCCTTTTCGACACCCCATTCTGCTCTTGGGGTTCCTAGAACCGTCTTTTGCCTACAGATTCCATTCTTAGAACAATAATCATCAAATTCATTGTTTGCAATACTCCCCTCCATTATCTCGACTGAGACATTTTAACTTAAGGCATGTTTCATTCTCTATCAAGGTTTTCCATTTAACAAAAGTATCAAATACATCGATTTGTTTCTAATACAATAAACCCAAACTTTCCTTATGCATCATCAATAAAAGTAACATAATAACTTGAACCCCCAAGAAATGATACGAGGCCCCCACACATCGAATATACCAGCTCTAACTTACTCTCTTTCTTCGTAGGCCCAACCTTGAGAAACCTTACTTGCTTTTGTTTCCCATTTATGCAGCTTCTCACGTAAATCCAAACCTCGTTTCGTATATCCAGTAAATTCTTCTTTATGATTTCCATGCCCTTATGGCTCATACGACCGAGCCTATAGTGCCATAATGTTGTATCTACATCTGAAGCCACAAGACTACAATCATTAGTACTATCGGTGGTTAAATACAAGGTTCCAACCTTCTTACCTCTTGCCACCATAAGAGCACCCTTGGTGACCTTCCAAGAGTCACCAGTAAATATCACAAGACAACCATCACTTCCCACGGTGCCTACCATTGATATCAAATTTCTCCTTAATGTAGGCACATGTCCGACATCCTTCAATAGCCATGTATTCCCATTCGCATCTTAACTCGAACAAAACTTTTTCAAACTATAATGCAAGGCTCATCATCACCAGAAAAACATGCCCAAAATCCCTTGAACATAATCAACAAAATAATGCCTATGTGGAGTAGCATGAAAAGAAGCCCCGAATCTAAAACCCAAGATTCAAAGTAATATTATGTAAAGAAAGAATCAAAGCATCCTAAAGCATACATTACACGATGCCACATTTACCTACTTGTTTTCTTCTTGTTGTTTCTTCTTGTCTCGAAGCTCCCAACAAATTCTCCTTTTTATGCCTGACTTTCCACAGTTCCAACACATCGAATGTACCAATAATAACTTGAACCCCAAGAAATGATACCTGAGCGGCCCCCACACATCGAATGTACCAGCTCTAACTTTTCTCTCTTTCTTCGTAGGCCCAACCTTGAGAAACCTTACTCGCTTCTGTTTCACATATATGCAGTTCTCACATAAATCCAAACTTGTTTCTGTATATCTAGGTAAATTCTTCTTTATGATGTCCATGCCCTTATGGCTCATACGACCGAGCCTATAGTGCCATAATTTTGTATCTGCATCTAAAGCCATAAGATTACAATCATTAGTACTATCGGTGGTTAAATACAAGGTTCCAACCTTCTTACCTCTTGCCACCATAAGAGCACCCTTGGTGACCTTCCAAGAGTCATTTGTAAATATCACAAGTCAACCATCACTTCCCATTGCCCCTACTGATATCAAATTTCTCCTTAATGTAGGCACATGTCGACATCCTTCAATAGCCATGTATTCTCATTCGCATCTTAACTCGAACAAAACTTTTTCAAACTATAATGCAAGGCTCATCATCACCAAGAAAAACATGCCCAAAATCCCTTGAACATAATCAACAAAATAATGCCTATGTGGAGTAAAGCATGAAAAGAAGCCCTTGAATCTAAAACCCAAGATTCGTTGAAGTAATATTATGTAAAGAAAGAATCAAAGCATCCCGCATACATTACCCGATGCCACATTTACCTCCTTGTTTTCTTCCTGTTGTTTCTTCTTGTCTCAAGCTCCCAGCAGTCTTTCTTTGCATGCCCAGACTTTCCACAGTTCCAACACATCGAATGTACCAATAATAACTTGAACCCCAAGAAATGATACCTGAGCGGCCCCACACATCAGGAATGAATGTACCAGCTCTAAACCTCTCTTTCTTCGTAGGCCCAACCTTGAGAAACCTTACTCACTTTGTTTCCCCATATATACAGCTTCTCACATAAATCCAAACTTGTTTTCGTATATCCAGTAAATTCTTCTTTATGATGTCCATGCCCTTATGGCTCATACGACCAAGCCTATAGTGCCATAATGTTGTATCTCGCATCCGAAGCCACAAGATTACAATCATTAGTACTATCGGTGGTTAAATACAAGGTTCCAACCTTCTTACTCTTGCCACCACAAGAGCACCCTGGTGACCTTCCAAGAGTCGGGTCAGTAAATATCACAGTACAACCATCACTTCCCAATTGCCCCACCGATATCAAATTTCTCCTTAATGTAGGCACATGTCTGACATCCTTCAATAGCCATGTATTCCCATTCTGCATCTTAACCTGAACAAAACCTTTTCCAACTATACTGCAAGGCTCATCATCACCAAGAAAAACATGCCCAAAATCCCCTTGAACATAATCAACAAAATAATGCCTATGTGGAGTAGCATGAAAAGAAGCCCCTGAATCTAAAACCCAAGATTTAGTAATATTATGTAAAGAAAGAATCAAAGCATCCTGGCATACATTACGATGCCACATTTACCTCCTTGTTTTCTTCCTGTTGTTTCTTCTTGTCTTGAAGCTCCCAACAGTCCTTCTTTACATGCCCAGACTTTCCACAGTTCCAACATATAATCTTGCTCTTAGATTTTGACCTTGCCCGATCTTTCGATTTTCCACGGTTTCCTCTATTCTTCTGTCTCCCTCTAGTTTCCACTGTCACAAAGCATTCCTCAAGTAGAAGATTCCCTGAGCTTTTTCTTCACATTTCCTCGCTTAGAATCACCCCTACAACATCCTCAAACTTCAACTTGAAAAGCTGAACCGAGTTGCTTACCACCATTACTGTGCTATTCCAACTTTCGGATAAAGAGCACAAATTAATAAAGCCCTAACTTCTTCATCAAATTCTATTGTAACCGAAGCTAGCATATTCACAACCGTATTGAAATCATTTAAATGATCTACTACTGAACTATTCTCAGACATCTTCATATTAAACAACTTTTTCATTAAAAATATCTTATTAGAGGCAGAGGGTTTTTCATACAACTTCCCTAATGCATCCATCAGTTCTTTTGTAGTCTTTTCCTTTGAAACATTAAATAATACCGAAGATGCAAAGACACTAGTTGAATTGTTCCAAGTGCCTTCCGATCCAACAAATCCCATTCCGCATCTGTCATACTTGAGGGTTTGTTCACCGTCTCAAATAGTAGAGTATAAAGATCCTTCTAATAAAGGTAATCTTCCATCTGCATCTTCCAAAGACTGAAATTCTATCCGTTGAATTTATCAACCCTAGATCTTCCATCATCTACCATAGCTCCCACTCAAGATAAAACTTTCCCTGCGATTCAATACTTTAGCAAACCAAACCAGGCTCTGATACCAATTGTTAGGAAATAAGAGATAAAATATGTGGAATAATCCCTTACAGAATCGCATAACAGTAGAAACTAATATGCGAAAATATTATAGATCTCAAATAAAAGTGCAGAATAAATAACACAACACGAGAGACAAGATTTAATGTGGTTCACCCAATTTGGGCTACGTCCACCAAGAATCACTTGCTCAGATTTTATTACAAGCCTCCACTCTCTCAATATAATAGCGAGATCCATTTGAAGTTATGCTCAACAAACTCTCTACAGAATTCACACCCAAATTTGAAACACATTTGCAATACATTTGCTTGTCTATGTATCATATGCATAAGACCATATAAATAGACAATTACTTAAGCAGTTTGATACAAAACCATGGGCAAAAACTATGGGTATCAAAACCATGGGCAAAAAACCGTGGGTATCAAAACAATGGGTACCGAAAAACCATGGGCCCAAAAACAGCCCATAACGGTTACCCATTACCCATGGGTTAATAAACCACCCATGAAAATTTGCTTCGGGGGCTTCACCCCGACTGGGCTCACCGGCGAGCGGGACCACCGTAAAAATACCCAAGTGTAACACATATAAGGTGTACCACACTCTAACATGAAAATAGACTCCACAAACATAACAATTGTGTTGGGACATGCATCAAATTGCCATCCTTTTGACAATCCACACACTTTTGACAATAGTCATGGTCCATGGTAGGCCAATAGTAACCTACTATGAGTATCTTCTTTGCAAGGATAATCCCATTAGTATGAGCTCCACAAATTCCCTCGTGCACTTCCTTGATTGTTTGGATAGATTCATCAAAATTTAAATAGCGCAAATGCATTCCCGTCGAGCCTTGACATAAGAGGGTGCCCCCAAGTAGGGTATAGTGGGCTATACGCTAGATGAGTTTATGATTTTTAGCACAAGAAATGTTTATAGGGAAGGTTCCATCATGGAGATAATTAAATATTTCAGCATACCATGATGAAAAGGGACCAACAACTTCACACACTAAACATTGTATGTCGTTGTTCTTAGATTTTGGACAAAGAATGGAGTATCATTGTTTTCTGGAGGAATACTCAATATAGATTATACCATAGCCATGGTATCTACCACTCTGTTATGAGCTCTTGGTATTTTCTCAAATGTTATCTACTCAAATAATTCTTTCAAGGAATCGACCATTCTTTTATATGGAAGTAACTTTTCATCTTTAACTTTATATTCATCTATGACTGTTTGATAATAAGCATTAAATCACCAATGCATTTTACTTGTCTGATATCCCATTTGATGGCCAAATTCATTCCTGCAATGAGAGATTCATATTTTGCTATATTTTTTGTGCAAGGGAATCCAATTTAAAATGCATGTGGAATCAAGTCTCCCATGGGAGTGATTAGCACAACTCTAGCACCTGAACCATGAAAGGTAAAAGAGCCATCAAAGTACATTTTCCAAACTGTAGATTCTTCGAGGTACATAATGGATGTATCTGGTAGTTCTAGACTCAAGGGTTTAATACCTGGTAGTGGAGCTTCCATTAGTTGATCTACTAACACATGTCCTTTTACTAACTTTTGATGAACGTATTCAATGTCAAACTCACTTAATAAGATGATCCAATTATCCATCTTTCGGTTAGTGTTGGTTTGGATAATAAATACTTCAAAGGGCCGACCTTGAAATTAGCTTGATTTTATTGTTAAGCATATAATGATGTAGCTTCTAGAAAGCAAACACCATGGCTAGGAAAGCCTTCTCGATTTGTGGATAATTTAGCTCATATGCTACCAATGTCCTGCTCAAATAGTATACAACCTTTTCTCTTTGTTCTTTATCATACTGGGCCAACAGTGCTCCAATTGTAAAATGTGTAGCAGAGATATAAAGTAACAAGGGTTCTCCTGTCGTGGGTGGCATGAGAATAGGGGGTTTGGCCAAGTATTCTTTTAGCAAAGAAAACACTTGCTATTGTTCGGTCCCTAGTTGAAATTAACATCCTTCTTAAGAAGATGTGTAAATGTATGACACTTGTTTACTAGCTATGAAATAAACCTTTTGATGGCCTAAATTTTCCCTTGTAAACTACGCAGACTATTTGATATTCTTAGGGGAGGCATTTTTGTGATAGTCGTGACCTTTTTAGGATCCACTTTTATTCCTCTCCATGACACAATGAATCTTACTAATTTCCCAGATAGCACACCAAAGACACACTTCTTTGAGTTAAGTGGACTTTGTAATCCTTAGATGTTGAAAGATACGCCGAAAGTTTCTAGGTGTTCCTTGTGGGCTCTATATTTATCCAAAGTATATCATCTACATAATCTTTCATGATGTCACTTATCATATCGTGAAATATTACAGTCATCTCCTTTGATATGTAGTGCCTCGCATTTTAAGGATGAAAGGCATGACTTTGTAACAAAACATCCCCATAGGGTTATGAAATCCATCTTGTGTTGGTCTTCCTCCACATTATTTATCGATTGTAACTCAGAAGTCATCTATGAGTGAAAGCATCTCATATCCTACTGTATAATTGAAAATCATGTCAATGTTTGGAAGAGGAAAATCATCCTTAGGACAAGCTTTGTTTATATCCCTAAAATTTGTACACACTCTAATACCAACTGGCTTCTTTTGAACCGGGAACACATTGGAGATCCACTCTGAGTAGTGATAGGCCTAATAAATCCTAATTCTAGTAACCTTTCTAGCTCTTCCTTTACCAGTAAGGCGACGTGAGGATGCATCTTTCAGAGCTTTTGTTTGATGGGCTTGGAATCTAGGTGTACCACAAGATTGTGCACCACTAGTGTAGGATCAAGTCCTGGCATGTCAAAGCATAAGACCAAGCGAAGATGTTTGCATACTCTCTTAAGAGTCCTGTGAATGTTTTTATTCTTTGGTTGAGAGGGAAGCTCCCAACTTAACTATCCGTGGTAGTTCCTTTGTGCCGATAATAACATCTATTGTATCTTTCAAAGTAATAAATTTGATTTATCCCCCATGAGTGTAGGATCAAGAGGTATATTGAGATCCTCCTCTATCACATGTGGCTCAGGAATTTATTCATATTGAAGTGGGTACATTATCTTTTCCATAGGTTGCCTCGTTCTGCTTTTTCCACAAGTGCCTCAAAGAGTTTTCTTTATAAGACTTCCTCTTTTTATTTCCACAAGGATTTTCTTTGGAAAAATTTCCCTTGCTCACTTTTTTACTTAAATTCCCACACAACTCTACTTCCTCTCCAAAGTATGCACATGCGTTAAGATGAATGGAGAAACCCTTCTTGTGATCATTTCTCGGAATGTTGTCTCTAATTCCCAAGAACTCACCAATGGCCTCATCATTATGAAACACATCAATAGGTATGTGTTTTTGTTGATCCCAATTCACGAGTGATGGGTAGGTGAGGGTTAATGGTTGAGTTATAGGGAATATGGTGGGTATAACAGGGGTTATAATAAGGATAGCCATATTTGCGAATAGTTTCATAAAGGCAAGGTATTCATAAAGACTACACTCGATAATCTATTTCACTTTCATTTCTAAACACTATCCTCACTCTCAGAAGAAGCATACTCATCATCTAAAGAGTGAGACTCATATAAATGGATTCCTATACCTAATTTACCTACTATACACTTCGAGGTATTACAAGAGATTCTAATGGGCCTTGTTCTTGGTGGTCGCAGACACATCCTTTATACCCCATGGAAAACATTATCCGATTAGGAATGGGATAATTAGGTGATTTATAGCATGTAGAAATGTCATCATCATTTGGATGGAATAAAATGTCCATAAGAAAACTTTTTTCTTCTAGTAAACCGCTATGAGTAAAATTCTTGAAAGGTAAAGCCTCTCCTGATCTCTGAACTTTGAAACACAGCCTACCATGCACTTACACTGATAGTGAACCGTTGTGACCCATTAGGGATTGTTGTAGATCATACTCTCCATAACCACTTGGTTTGACCTTCATCTCCCATGTAGACAAAGTAGTTCCTTAGGTGGAAGCACCATTGCTATTGATAGACATGGTATTTGGATCCACTCGTGAAACGAGGGACTCTAGGTGGATAGGAATAGCGATCTCTATAGATGAACACTCATAAATTATAGGGACAAATCCTAAAAACACTTTACAATGAGAAAAAGGTTAAGGGTCCCCCTGTATGGTGAGTGTTTTTCCCTCATATTACAACTTTAAAAACTAATGAT
>CM031236.1:30859391-30862411 GCA_018340775.1 Taxus wallichiana var. yunnanensis | reverse complement strand
GGGAGCTACTCTTAAACACTTCTTTTTTCTTTGTAAAAATGGTGCTATTTTTTCAAAATGGAGTTCCCGTCACTTACTCGATATGGCTAAAACAAGCAGTCCAAAATCCTTGTATAAAATATTGTATTTTTTACATTTTGAGCATCTCCGACGATTGATTTTTTCCATACATGGAATATTTTGCATCCTTATGTGATAATTTAGTAAGATATTTTTATTATTATATTATTATGACCATGATGTAAATTTAAAAATACAAGAATATAGACATATTATATTTATTTACTTGATGGAAAAAAACTAAAATTGTGAGGAGGGCGTCCACTCAAATTATCAGCTGAGGGCGCTCGACCTTTAATTTGGCCTCGCTTGTGGGAACAACATTTTGAAGACTTAGGCAAAGAGCCAAAATAAATTATTTCTATACCTAACCTTCCTATTCTGGCCATAAAATTTGGTTTTGTTTTGAGGTTTAATGATTCTACAATCGAATACTATCTCTAACACCATGTGCTATATCAATCTATCTATTCCGAAAAATGTCATCTCTTTATGAGCACCCAACCTCTAATAATTTCTTTGTTCTAACTCCTATCATGAAAAAAATTATGGGTCCTCAAAACAATATGTGCTCCACTACTACTATAGAAAACATTCTTGAATGGGTGACATTGATCGAAATCAATGGGCCTTAGCTACAATGAAATCGTTAATATTGACATGGACAACTTCTTTTACATGGCATGTCCTCTATTTCCACTTGTGACAAACATTGTAAAAAAAAGTGCTTTCCAAATGCAATTCCAAAGTTGTTAATTTTGACTATAGGTATATGTTCGAGACTTGATATTAAAGACATAAAAGGTGACCTAATAAGCTATTACCACCTTCGGTGAGCAAGGAGAAGCCTTATGGGAATAATAATTAAAGACTTGAAATTTTTGTCCATAGATCCTCGAAGCAATGAGTGAAATTGGAGATCATGTTATTAGACACCATTACACATTCACTCTTTCTATCAAAATAGATACATATCATGTAATAAGAAGCATTTGAAATGTGTAGTTTTACAATTTGTAAAGGCTGCATATCCAACATCCTTTATGTAGCCTTGATTTCAAAAATGTTTCTAGCCTTTCCATGGGCATACGTGTATAACCTATGTTTAGCTCCTTGTCCTTTTTATTCACGAGTTCTCGCCTTAAACACTTCAATCGAGGAACTAAATTAAAATTTTGTTGACCTATATGTCAATATTTTCTTGGTGATTTGCATGTGTCTTTCTCTTGTTTACGATTTATTTCACTATATAGTGCTAGAGATTGCTTTGGTTTTCTATTTCAAACAATTGCTTTGTATTTTATACATTTCTAACTATTATGCTACACTTGAGATCTTCATTTGCTTTCAATTGTGTGACGTTACATGAATTTAAACAATGAGAATTTATTTTATCGCATAATCTTTTTGTAATTTAAATTTACTCAAATGCATGCATCTTTGTAATATTTGTCCCTTCTTTTTAAATGTCAAATTTTTTGTTTCCATTATGATTGCCTCATTTGCATTCCTGCAGGTTTGTTGAAATGCAATCCTAAAAATGTCATCCATGGATACCAATAAACGAAGATGTGAATATTATACTTGCAATAGAGACCGTATTAATCATAAAATGCATCAATGTTACCAATCTCGTAAAGATTCCTCAAGTAATATCAGCACACACACACAATTGTTACATCTCATCAAACATTCCTCACCTTCCACAAATCATCCATTATATTCCCATTGTTCACCACATTCCTCCCGATCAAAGACATTCTAAGAGCCATTCATCCTCGCAAGATGCCCACTATATCATTCAAAATCATAAATCCATCCATCATACCGACCACATAGTTGACCCCCATTGATTTCATCCTCCAAAAACAACCACAAAGGTCCTCCCCTCTTATTCCCTTCTCACCACAAGATAATTCCTTCCCAACTTCCCCGTCCTTTTCTAAAACTTAGCGCAAATTTTGAAAAAGAATAGATCATCTATCAAGCATCAACACTTGCTCGATTTGTTTGGAAAACTACCCTGGCATGTTAACAAGAAATTCGAAAGGATCAGACATACATGTTGAAGATGTAATCTAGAAAAAACATGACATCATTTCAGCTCATGGAATAACATGGATCTTGGATGCTAGCCAGATTGTTTAAAATCCTTGACACAAGTTGAGGAAATGTTAATTGCAAGATTAAAGACTATTTTGTAAGTTAGCAAAACTCTTGGAGGATAATATAAGTACTCAGAGGCACACCATTTTATTCTTGCAAAATGTATCCTCCATTTCCAAATTTGTGTTGCACCGTCTCTGGAGATTTTGACATAATGCTTATATGAAGGAAAGGTCCTCAACGCAATAAACACAAATTCTATGTTAGTAGGTCTCGTGTCTTCAATGCTCTACTATTTAAAATAGCTCATGATCCATACTACAAAGATGTCTTGCTCGATAATGATGCACTTACCTCTTTTCCTTTTGAGTAAACTAATGTTTCCTCACTCCTTAGCAATGTTACACTAGATATTCAAGAGTCAGATGGTGAGGAATTAGATCCCTTGGATCTAAATTCTTCCTCCTTATCATATACACCGACTATCACATATTATTTTGTGCATCAATTCCAAACTTAGTACTAAACAAGAGGAAATTTTTCAATTCCCGCAACGATCCGGTGAACATTCTCCACTTAGAATGGTTTGGCTAGAACTTGGGCTTTCTCTTATAAATGAGTACAACACAAAAGGATTATTTGCAATGGATTTCCCGATTTATTCCCTACAAGAAAATCCATGTTCAATGATCCTCACATGAAATGAATTCAGCTACATGAGTACGCCTTTGCATTTGATGCACTACCATGACAACCACTTTGGTTCTCATCCAAGATTCAGATACTTTTATTTAACCTAATTATGTGACACAAAATCCAAGAAACAACTTCAATATTCATTAAACAAGATTTAG
>CM031236.1:30091403-30171791 GCA_018340775.1 Taxus wallichiana var. yunnanensis | reverse complement strand
ATCATCATATCCTTAAATTCCCATAAATGTCCACAATACCATCATACAGTCAAAATAATAAGCAAAACACAATAGATTCATGATGTCCCACACATCTTATTAGCATTCTAACTAGAATAAAGAAGCAAGGTTTAAGATTTAAAAAAATTGAAATTGATAACACGGTTGAATCAATGTTGAAGAGGAGTGGGCATTATATATACTACAACAATCACTATCTCCCCTCCTTGCTTTTTGAGATAGAGATTAGGATCATATGGACTCCTATTGAATCCATGTTGAATGAAATGCTCGTCAATTTTTATGTACCATGCCCTAGGAGATTGCTTTAGACAATATAGTGATTTTATGAGTTTGCATACCTTTTCCTCTTTACCTGGTATGACAAAACCTTCTAGTTGATTCATGTAAAATTCTTCCTATAAATCACCATTAAGAAAGGCACTTTTCACATCCATTTGGTGTATTTTTCAAGCAAATTTTGTAGCTAGAGAAAATATTAACCTGAAATTTTTATCTTAGTTGTGGGAGCAAAAGTCTCCTCATAATTAATGCCTTCTTTTTAGCATATTCCTTAGCAACTAGTCTAGACTTGTGTTTATTGATTTTTCTATCTACTTTGTACTTCATTTTGAAGATCCATCTACATCCAATCAGATTTTCCCCTGGTGGAAGATCTATAAGTTGCCATGTATTGTTTTTCATAAGTGAATTATATTTTGCATCCATAGCACCTTTACAAGGTTTAGAAAGTAGGGCTTCTAAAACTGTGTATGGCTCAATAGTTTCAATAAATTTACCCATTAAGTCCAAATTGACCCCATTTCGAGCCATACTGTGATTCCTAATCATAGTGGTAGATTTGTGGGGACACTATCTAATTTTTCATCTCTAATCATACTTGTATAGGTCATTTAGGCATACTTTTTTTGGTTCCTATGGGAGGTTGAATTTCATTATCTTCCCCATCATCACTGTTGTCATCAAAATGATTACCATCCTTTGTTTTCACTGTAGGGATGATTTTTTCATCATGTGAGTGTATGGAAGGAGCATCTGCTTCTTTCTTCTCAAATAAATCAACATCTCAAGTAGTGTATACCCTTCTTGTTCTTGGATCCATAAGTTTATAGCCAAGTGCTTCATCATTGTATCCCAAGAAGATAAATGTTTTTGATAAACCTGCATCATCAATCATACATCACCATATCCATGATAGTACAATTTCACCTTTCAACAACACCATTTTGTTGCGGTGTGTGAGGATGATCCATTTGATGACAAATGCCATGTGTTTTCAAAAAATCATTGAATTCATTGTTGGTGTATTCTCCCCATCGATTTGAGTGGAGTGTTTTTATTTTCCTACCAGACTCTATTTCAACAAGGGATTTGAACTTCTTGAAAGTTTCAAAAGCTTGGTCTTTTGTAGAAAAGACAGTATAATCACATTTTATTGAAAAATCATTAATAAAGAGCATGAAATAGTAAAACCCAGAGTGGTTAGGTCTCATTGGTTCTGCACAAATCGGTATACACAAAGTCAAATTTTTCCTTAGCCCAAAATGTACTATGTTTCAATGGTTCTCTTTTTTTCCTGCCAAACAATGCTGACATTTATCTATACCCTTTTTTAGAGGTGGTAAACCTCTAACCATGTCGTATCGACGAAGTGTGTCAAGATAGCCAAAAATCACATGTCCAAGTCTTTGATGCCATAGTTTATCGATGATGTATCCTTGGCTACAAGAGCTTGATCATTTTGTTGAACAAAATCCAATTGAAACATTCATCCTACATTCGAATATTTTGTAACAATTTTGCAGCTTCGTGACTTATCTCGAATTAGGCACATCTTTTTGTTGCCTTTACAATCAAAGTCAATTTTGAGATTGTGATATAATAATTGACTCACGGATAACAAATTTTTGTTAAACCAGGGACATAAAGAACATCTGTAATTTTACAATTATGATGCCCAAGTGGTAGTGAAATGGAACCAATGCCTTCAACATTGTATGATGTATCATCACCCAAAGAGACATGATTGTTGGTGGGTATTTTACTCATTGTGAAGAACCAATCTTTCTTTCCTATTATGTGTCGAGTTGGACCTGAGTTGACATACCAAATTTGATTTGTAGAATTGGATACTTCATTTGACTATGTAGAATATAGGAAGTCATCATCATCAAATTGATCTTCCGTTTGGCTACATTTCCTTGTTGAGTTGGTTTCTTCTTCCACTTTTGATTATTTTGTCCCTATTTACTCTGTTGTTGGCCAGATTTTATTTGTTGGTAATTAATATTTTTACCACTTGATGATCCTTGTTGGAATGTGTTGTACCAAAAAAAATTTAACTCATGTCCTTTTCAACCACAAATAAGACATTTTTGTTGGTCATTTTGGCCTTGTTGAGTATTACCTTGCTTCTAAGGTTGTTTACTAGACTTAGCCTATTTTTTTCCTTTTTGATTAGAAGCAAGTGCCTGCTCTTTAGTTTCAGTAGTTGAGTGAATAGCTTCCTCTTATTGTAACATATTCACTAACTCTTCAAAAAAAAATGTTTGACCAATTATGTTTAATGTGGTCACAAAAATCCTATAAGAAGGAGGAAGAGCTCTTAATACTATAGGCACGAGTGATGTGTCAGTTACTTCTTCTTTCAAAGCTTAAAGTGATGCACGCAAAGTTGTTACTCTTCTCAAAAATATTTTAACTTTTTTAGTTGCTTGCATTTTCAAGTTTAATAGTTGACTCTGGAGATGAAGTATTGTGTTCTTATTTTTGACTCATATATTGTTTTCAACTTGTCCCAAGATTCTTTTGTGGTTGTGGCCTCACGAATATGAGCTCATGCCTCATTTTAAACACTAAACAAGATTATTAACTTTTCTTTTTGATTTACATGATCAAATGTAGCTTGTTGTGTAACATCTATTGTAGATCTTGTTAATGTGCCAGAAACAACGGACCATATATTTTCAAAATAAATTTGTGCATGAATTTTTTTCCATGTTGGATAATTATCAGAACGCGAAATTTGAGAATTTGGCAAAAATATTTTTAGTGTCGTAATCGCGTCCATTCATGAAAATGAATAATGAAAGAAGAAGAATTGAATAATTTCCCCCTTAAAGCATACACACCCCCACAAAAAATATTATTTTATTTATTTTGGGTTGCTTTTTGGCCGTGTACAATGAATTTTTGGCATTATTAGCCCTGTTAAAAATTTGGCTCTGTGGCGATTTGCAAAAATAAAATGGCTCTCTTAGCCGATTTGAAAAAATATATTTAAATTTTTCAAATACAAATAATCTCTAATTTGTGCAATGTTTAAAAATAAATCATATTAAAATTTGGACCAAGATGTAGAGCTCACAAAAATGCACACTTTCAAAAAAATGGCACCTGAATACGAGGTACCAGTTGAAAGTTATGAACTTTTTAACTTTTGATTTCAATATCTTTCCAGGCCCCTTTCCAAAAATGGAATTTTTTTGCTTCTAATTTTTTCGCAATGTCAAAAATGGAAAAAAAATTAGAAGCAAATTTTTTTTAAACCAAATGTAGATAAAGGCTTACATGCATGCGTAGTACGTTTTAGGGCACAACTGCAGTTCAACCACTTTTCCTAAGCATTATAATAACCCTTGGCCATGCAATTTTCTTTTATTATTTCTCTTTCTATGTAGGTATTTTTCTTGCAGACATCTTTTTCTTCCTTTTTTCCAACACAATTTTTTTCTTGTAAGGTTGCAAATCTTCTCCACATTCAATTTTTAGTCTTTGTTTTGGATGCAGGCACATTGGAGATCGTTGAAATCTCCTATCTTCTTCTCCTCGTGTGCAGTGCAAGTTCACAGTGAAGCTTCCACATTCGATTGGATCTCCTTTTTCTTGTCACTTAAACTTCTTTTGACAAAGCTTGGAAGGAGAAGACAAAGTACAGAGAAGAGGAAGAAGAAGTAATGTGGGGAGCTTGAAAAGCTTGGGTCCCCACAAATCAAAAATATTGTATATCTTTTTTTTAAATGCTTGCAATTTTAAAAAAATGTAGGTACAAGTAACTTGATAGCTACAAGTAATTTTTTTAAAATAATACAAAAGAACAATGTCACCTAGTGCTCCTATAGAAACAATCTTTAATTCTCCAGGTGATCTTCAATTGCAAATCAACCGTGATTTAGGGTGTGGAGTGGGTAGGGGCTATGAAACGGCTAGGGAATCTATGGCTCCTCCTAGCTTTAATTTCTCCAGATCTCCCTAAAATTCCCTAAAACTTCCTACACTCCTCTCTGGATCAAAATACTGCTCTAATACCAAATCTTATCTACAAACTAGATTTAATTACAGAAAACAAGACGGTGCTTGCATAATTTTATTAATATGAAATCAAGCATTACAAAACAAATGAGAGAGCTACAATATTTATAGATATTGGATAGCTTCTATCTCATCCACAATATATGGAAACAAATCACCTAATCTGAGAAAATATGCAGAAATAGCATATTGCCCCTAATTGCCCCTATTGCCCCTCATGGAAATCATTCGGGAACAAAATATGCAAGATAGAACATGATCCCACAAACATTGGGATGAGAACACTATCACTTAGTTAACTAACAACTAAGGATAACTAATACCTATTGACATAAGTTTAAAGTATTTAAATTAAATACTTTAACTTATTACATTTATTCAAATATCAACTAATGATGAATTAAGCTAATCTTTATTCCTACATAGATACATGTGCTTAAAATGTATTTATATGATCCATATATAAGTGTTTTTATTTAAATTGAAGATTTTTACTAAGTTAAGAGGGAGATGAACTTTGCGTCATTATTTTTGTGTTAATAAGTGGTATAAGCCTCTTTTTAGGACCCTCGTAAGTTTGGGTGCATGACGAATGGATCCTCCCCCTTAAACATAGGCATGTATGCGTTTTCAAGTTTTTCATCACTTTATATTAATGGGTAAGTTGTTATCCTTGGAAGATGTCTCGAAGATAATGGACACATATAGAAAAATAATGCGGTGCAATATGAAATCTTACAACAAATATCGATGTGAATTTGGAAAATTTAAAACTATAGTGGCTAATTGTGGGAAGGTTAAGAATCTTGTAAATGTTTTGCATTAAAGTATATTTTTAATTGTTTCTTTGCTCATTGATTGTGGATCTTTTAATTTGAACTTTTTTTAAGTGAGTAATTCAATTAGATTTTTAACTAGCACTTGTATTTTTGGATGTGTAAAGGATTTTTCGATAGAAAACTTATCATAAGTTATAAATTTATCGTTTTAAATATTATTTTTAATTAAATAAATATAAATATCAAATTTCATTTAATGTTACTTTATTAATAATATAATAACCTATTTATAATTTATTTTGAAAATGTAAAAGTGATATCGGTTTAAGCTTGCTTTATGAGAGCCACCATTCCATGGATGGTCTTTATGAGCATGAGAATGGTCGGGTACTTGGTCGAGAAGGCGGTCATAGTCACTATGATGAAAGATCTATAGTCTACCAGATCAAAATTTTCATTATTTTACATATCGATGAAGGCTACAAATAGACCTATTCTTGTTGATGATGAGATTTGAATTATTTTAATTTTTAAAATATAAATTAAAAATCAAAATAAATTTTATCTGAAAAAACTTTTAAGTTTTACAATAATGAAAAAATACTATCAATGGACATCAATCAAAATCTACCGAGTTATTCAGATTTATCAAGCAAGGGTGTCCTCTCACCCCTACCCTTTTTGTTCTTATAGTCGATGCCCTTGGTAATCTTATTGTAGAATGGGCTAAGCGGGGACGCATCCGTCGAATCTTTCTCCCTGATCATGCTTCTCAACTTATCAATGGGAATTTCGTTGTGAATCTTTCCTTACCTTAGCCGAAAATGAGCAGAACATTAAAGAAGATTTTTTGTGTTTAGAAATCTTACAGTCAAAGCTTTGGGTCCAGTGTTCAATTAGCCAAATCTCTTTTATTTAGGTAGATTTTTTGGCCTATTACCGATTGGTTGATATCTTATCCTTGGAAATGGATTAATCATAGGGAAAGATTCAAATTCCTAGGAATCCTCTTTGCCTACAATAACGACTTTTTCACTCTCTGGAAATTTTGTCATTGATCGCATGGAGCAAAAATTTCCTTGTTGAATCTCTAAATCGCTTTCTTTAGTGGGTAAATTCCAAGTTTGCACCAAAATTTTAGCTTCCACCCAAGTGTATTATGCAGCTTACTGGTGTCCTTCCTGGGCTTCTTTTGGCAAGTTGGCCAAGCTTTTGCGAGATTATATTTGGTCTAATCATCAACAAGGTGGCTTCTATCGGGTGGTTTGGGATGTTTATACCCTCCCTCATGACTAGGGTGGTATGAGATTTATTGATGTATATGGGCAGAGCATTGCTCTTTGTGCTAAATGGCTTATTAGATGTATAAATGGTAACCAAGCTTGGAAAATTATTGTAAGACATCGTATTTCTTCAGGTGCTCTTATGGTAAAATTTTTGGAAAAAATCAGGTTACATACCTTGATCATCACTAGAGTGCCAGTCAAAATCAATGGTACCATTGTTGTGAAGAGTATCTGGAAAGCATTTGAAGTTGTTAAGCCTTTTCTTCACTGGATTGGGGATAGCTTCCACACTGGGATCTCATTCAATGATCACAACATATGGTGGTATCCTATCTTTACCAGTGAAAATATCGTCTTGGCTGGAGTTCTAAGTATCAAAGTGCTTGACTTGCTTCTTGCAAAGGAATCAACACCATCTGTGATCTTGTCTCCCGAGAGAGATTGGCTTCCTTGGCATGAAATCAAAAGAAAATTCAAGTTGGTCAATTCGACCTTGTTTGTGCTCAAAATCCAAGAGCTGATGTCGATGTTATGCTTCATAAGCTAGGCTTGCAACCTCCTTCAACCTAGTTTAGGGACTAGTGATGGAATATTGATCATCCTCTTCTTAATTATGAGTCTAGTGTGATATATAATATTTTATTTCCCTTATCTCCAGCCATTAACAATCTTAATTTGTGATGGAGCTTGAAATCCTCTTCTTCCACTTGGCTTTGAAGGCTCAACAAGGCCTAGAATCCCTATTTTGAACCCAATCTCAATTTCTTTCTTTAGTATCTTATTTATTAGGGTCTCTCGTTGGGATTGTGGTTAATTCATATTGGCCTCCCCAATCCTAAATGCCCTTGGTGTGGTCGACCTGAATATTTCAAACATGTTTTTTGGACTTGTCCATGGACCTAATTTTCCTATAAATGGATACACTCTCTCTTTCTGCCTTTCCACCCTAAATTCTTTGATTGGAAACCTTCCCTTTTGGTGAATTTGTTAATTTTCCTGCTTGTATTGTCTCCATATGGAATTTTTTGTGCTAACATTCTCTTTTAGTTGTGGAAAGCTAGAAACAATGTTATTTTTCAGCAAAATGAGATTACTTTGGAGCTAACCATTAATGACAAAGTGGATATCATCTCCTCTATGACTATGCATATCCAGACCAAGGCACAGAAAGTGGCACTAAAATTCACTCACATGTAGCACCTTTTGGATTGTTGGGGGAACGCTTTGACTATGAGTCAAGTTCCAAGCAACTCTCAACTCAAGGGTGCCAATTTTGGAGGTTCGCCACTTCCTAGTTGGAGTATTATGGTGCCTATGAGTATTCAAATGCCAGATCAAGATGGTTGGACTGTTGATCCTTCGTCCGAGGAGCCCATTGCGGGAGGATTCATCCCTCTAAGGATGATCCTCCACTATCTCCCAATGGTGTTGCCCCGTGTGCTTATGTTTGTACCTCTTTAGTTTTGTTCTACTTGATTACCTTGATGGTGTGTTTCTTTTGCCTTTTGGGCATTTCTGTTTTGTGGATCATCGTGAGTTGTCCGTTGCCCCGCTATTGTAATTTTGTATTTTAATAATATAACATATTGTTTCAATAGTGAAAAAAACATAGCTAAAATTGTTATTGAAGTAATAATTACTCCTAATCATCATTCGAGATGCTTAAAAGACACACTACAATTTCCTGGAAAATTTTGAATAATTAATGTGGAGACATTTTCAAATTATTTTATATGAAGAAATATATATAAATAGATAAACTTGGTTCTAGTCCAAGGTGAATTTCCCCCCTCAATCTTGAACAAAGATTATCGAATCCTTCATCCCTTATTCACGCGCTCATACCAACAGAACAGCATGATTATCTCACAATAATTGTTGCTTTCCTTCAAATACAACTGAAGCATTGGAGTTATTTCGTCTGAAACAGGCAGATATTATATAGAGCAAACTTAAACGCGTCTTGATACAGTTTGGAACTAAAAACATTGCACATAAAACTGGAATCAGGATATTTAGAAATTACATGGAATGTAATATATAAATTGTACTGTGCAATTATATTACTGGCCAGCAGCGAAGGCGTGGACGGGGAAAGTCTTGGTGATGCCGGCGAGGCTCTTGAAGTGAATATTTCCGGTGGGAGGGTTGTCGAGTGTGATGTCTCCCACGGGAGCCCAGATGAACAACTCCTTCGCCTTCACTCCCTTTAGTTTTTTAATGCGCCCCTGTTCGATGAAACCATGGATCTCTGCGTCGTAACTCACCTGCTTAGAAATGAGTTTGAAAGTGTGTTCCACTTTCTTCTTCTGAACAATCCACATGTACCCACTGGACTTCACGTAACCCACCTCCACCACCTCCTCCAGAGGCAGCAAACCCTCAGGCAGACCAAACTCCTTCAACAAAGCCCCCGCCTGCTTCATTCCCTCCTCGTGCCCCTTCATTACTACAGCTCCCTCCCTCTCTGCCGCCATCTCTCAATCCAAATATTCACACTCGGAATTGCTAAAATAGTTGAGAAGATTGATTTTATTGTAAGCTATTTATACTAGTTGTGATCAGCTTTGGAGAGTTCACCGGGCTTACGGACAAATATTGTGCAGGCGAGGGACAAACCAAAGAAAGGATCATATTGTCCACGGGATTTACGATTGTGAAGCATCATATTATATCTACGCTCTCAATAATTTGGCTATTATGAAGGTTTTGGACCCGACTGCAGGTGCTGCCGGGCGTTGCTATAAACTCCAAGGTTATTTTAAATTATATCTTGATTTAAATTCTTCTTAAAGCCCGCGCATATGTACGATTTTGTAAGCGTAGCGGCTGGCTTGAGTTCCTTGAAACCTTCCCCTACCATTCTATCAAGTTATTAAATATGTATTGTAGTTTTGTAAGCTTAGCGGCTCGCTGAGTTCCTTGAAACCTTCTCCTAACTCTTTAAGAGCATCAACTTTATGCAAATCTTTTTAAGTGTTCTTTTGGAGTCAGGAGTTGAATATTTAGGTCACATGGTCTATTATGGTGGACCGGTGGTGTTAAAGTGGATCCTAACAAAATAAAATCTATGCTTGAATGGAAGGTTCCCAAAACTCTAAAGAATCTTCGAGGATTTTGGGGCTTAGATGTTATTATCTAGATTTTTCATAAATTATGGTAGCATAGCAATACCACTCACAACTTTATTGAAGAAGTACTCTTTCCATTAGAATGAGGAAGCTACTATGACATTTGAGAAGTTGAAGGAGGCCATGTGCACCACTCAGTTCTAACCACCCCAAATTTTTCCAAAACATTCATTATTGAATGTGATGCTTCAAGGTATGGTATGGGGGTAGTACTCATGCAAGAAGGTCGACCCATTGCCTTTGAGAGCCGCCAGTTCAAAGGTAAGAATATATCAAAACTAGTTTATGAGAAGGAAATGCTAGCCATACTTCATGCAGTGAAGCAATGGAGACCATATCTAATGGGTAGACATTTCAAAGTAAAGACAGATCATGATAGTTTGAAATACTTCTTAGAGAAACATTTATCATCTAAAGAACAACAAAAATGGGTCTAAAAATGTTGGGGTACATATGAATTTGAGATAATATACAAGAAAGGAAGGAGAATGCGATCGTAATTGTTGCTCTATCTCGAAGGATGAATCATTGAGGCATTGTTGTGTGCCATATCTCGTATTACAGGAGGATTGGATAGAGGATGCAAGATTTGAATGGAAAAATGACCCAAGTACACAAAATATCATTCATAATCTCCAACAGGATCCAAGCGAGTCGAGACAAATTTGTGAGGAAAGGAGATGCTTTCTAGTACAAAGATAGATTTTATTTATGTAAGAATTCAACCCTTAAAAATAGGGTTCTATCTAAGCTCCATGTTTCGCAAGTAGGGGCATTCTGGGTTCTTGAAGACTTATCATCGAATCAAGCATGATTTCTTTTGGGAAGGGCTAAAAGGGATGTCCAAAAATTATGGTAGAATGCATGATTTGTTAGAAAAATAAGGGTGAAACAATTAAGTGCTCATATATTTTACAACCTCTATTTATTCCTAGCCAGAGGTGGGAAGAGGTGTCCAAGGACTTCGTCACAGGATTTCCTGAATCAGAAGGGGAAAATGTAATCATGGTGGTGGTGGACAAACTCACCAAATATGCCCATTTTGTGCCTTATCACACTCATTTGTTACGAGTACAATAGTAACAACCTTGACTTCGAGGATACAATTCAAAAGCTACATGGGACACCAAACATCATAGTTAGTGATTGAGACCCTATCTTCAGTAGTAATTTTTGGATTGACTTGTTCTCATGTTTGGGCACACAAATAGATCATAGTTCAACTTATCATCCCTAGTTTGATGGGTAAACAGAGGTGGTAAACAAGTTCTTGGAGGGATATCTTCATTGTTTTACCTCAGATAAACAAGCAAGATAGGTCCTCACGGTATAACACCTCCTTTTATACTTCATCTAAAATTTCTCCTTTCTTGGCATTATATGGGTACCATCCACCATCCATCACCTCATCTTTGAGAGTCCAACCAAGGGTTCAAGAAGTTGAAGAGCATATTTAACACCAATAAGAGGTACTTTCTATTCTAAGGAGAACTTGGCCATGACACAAAACCGAATAAAGTACCATGTAGGCCAACATTGCAGTGAAAGACATTTTGAATTGGTGATTGGGTTTTTATGCATTTACAACCATATAAGAAAATTTCCTTGAAACAACATAAAAAGGATAATAAGATTTCACCTAAGTATTATGGCCCTTATCAAGTGTTATAAAAGATTGGTAATGTAGCATACAAACTAGAACTTCCTCTAGCCACTTGAATACATCCAATATTCCATGTATCTTTCTTGAAGAAGGTAATTGGATAGACAGTATCAACCCAAATAGTGTTACCGGAGCTTTGAGGAGAGAGAAGAATCATCTTGGAACTAGAATGCATCCTTCAACACACATTAAACGATTAAGGACAAGGTTCATCATTGAGTATTTGATCAAGTGGAAAAATCTAGACAATGAAGACACAACTTGGGAGGATGTAAATTTTTGCAGCAACATCTAGAGCTTCTCAACATTGGGGACAATGTTGCTTTGAAGGGGAGGGGCATGCTACACCCTTAATCATATATCTTACATTGGATGTGTATAGCCAACTTGTGGCTATCATAACTTCTTATCATGATATATCTCTTTCATATGTGTTATATTATCATTAGTGGGTTGGCCTTGGTGATGGCCATAGTATAAGAATAGTATATATAGAGGTTAGGAGGTAGTAGTTCATCATATTGAGCATTTGAGTCTTATTTCATGGTTTGGAGGTTGCCCCCTCAAAGTGGCTAAGCTATTCTACTTGCATATTGTGATCATTTATCTACAATCTTGTGTTCTTTGGTGTTCTCTTGTTGTTGATATTCTTATTTATCCATGTAATTTCCTTACATAGATAGAGATAAATGAAATATAAAAATAAAAACATGCAAGAGAAAAACACCATATTTGTGTGCAAAATCCCTAGTTGCATGCCTACCTGGGAAACATACACAATGCAATATATCAAGATTTTATTAATTCAAGATGAAAATATTACATGTGAACTCATTATGAGCTATTTTGGATCTCCACAAAAATAAAAACACCTAATTGGTGATGTATAGTTAGGATTCCTCCCTAAAAATAGAGTGGAAAATTCCATTTGGATTTTCCTTCCTAAAAATAGAATTCGTTTAAATCCATCTTTCTAAAAACAAGGGATTGACTCCTTAATTTTTGCTTCGGGATCTTTCCCCGAACCCTTACCAAGGACTCCATAACATGTTTCCACCCCTTGGACCCCCCTACAACATGAGTGGGGGCAAGCCCTCGCATACCCCATTCTAGAAGTGAGCTACAAACCGCACCATAAAAGGACCCAAAATTTAACTTTGTTGTCACATACATAATAATGAATGAGTATGAGATCATGGTTTTCCTCCGCCAAAGGTGACACATAGGTGGCCTAAGATGGGTTAGATAGCTTGAGGTAAAATTTTGATTCAGCTAGAGATCCTTCCCATCCAAGCTAGTTGGAATAATGCTCATCACTTGTAGAAAAATGCTATAGTTCTCTTCCACCACCCTCATGTCTCGAGTTTATGTTTTATTAATGTTTTAATCCTTGGTGATCATTTGGGTCGAATACTAATAATTCTATCATGAGGGAGATAGGAAAATGATGGAGAAAATTACAAAGATTATGGAGGTGTTTTTGAATGCAACATGGTGAATAAAGAAGCAAAAAGGAGTTTAACCTAAAGAGAATCAAAATTAACAATTACACTAGGAGGGTAATATTTATAACATGTTTATTTTATGAAGCACACAAAAGGTCATAATTATGTATATTGCAACCATATAAATTAGATTGCACTCAAGACTTGTTGGAAAAATAATTTTTGGGTGGGAAAATTAGTGGGTTCTCACACCAACGGTGCATGGGACTAAGTCCCTCCGCTTGAATGGGGTAACTCTATTTATTGAAAAATGGAAACGAAAACAACCTAAACTAATTTTTAGGGTGGCTCGAAGACTAGGGATCACATAAGAATACTTCCCTAAACTTGTGGCAATTGGTTGTATTCAATACAAGAGAAGAAAATTACTTAGTGAGGGAGATAGGAGAGAAAAATGAGAAAGGGATTTCAATCAACAAATAGCATAAAAAATATTTTGCATTAAAACCAGAACATTTCACTTACATCAATTAGAAGAAATAATTTGCAAAGAAAGAGGAAAAATCAACAAGAAACACAAAGTCTTATTGCATCATGTTACACAATTTACAATTCTCCTAGAGTATAAGTTGAGATGTTATAGAATAGTATTGTTAGAGCTCAAATGTGCACTTGTGCCCAAATCATAGACAATTGGGATTTGATTCAACATGGGATTGTCTCCAAGTTGTTGGAATTGAACTTAAACAAACCTCTGGAGAAGGCTAACTTCCTCTACTTTCCTCTAATGCTAAACTACTCCTAGGAATTGAAATGCAACTATCTAGCTTTACTCTAATTTTCCAAGGGACCAGGGTGAGAAGGAGATGCATAAAACATAAACCTGAACTAAAAGAGGAGATAACACCAAAATAAAGGGGATGAATACTCAGGCAAGAGAGAAAATGGAAAATAACAACAATGAGGAGGGCTAAAGGGCCTATGCAAAATATGGGGGCCAAAAAGTGGACATAAATATGATTTTAAGCAAAACGTGAGCGCATTTGGATAAAGCGCAAGCGTGTTCTAAATTATTAGGTTTGGTTGTTACCAAGCCTAAAATGTGAGTGCGTTATAATGCGCTTGCATTCCTGTGTGTTATGTGGTATATGTGGCTGAGGCATGATTCTATGTACAAAAATAAATGTTTAAGTAATAAAAAATAATAATAATTTAAATTTATTTTAGTAAATATAATATGTTAGGGTCACTGCACCTTATGGAACTAGTCTCACAACTCCATCTATCATGGTTTAGAAGATAGTTTTTCAAATTCTAATCTAGTCAGTACATAGGTATTTTTTAGGATTTTAGAATTCAGCCTTAAGCTTTTAGGGTTTAAATTATACAATAGATATCTTTTTTTGAAACAATATAGGCATTGTTTAGGTTTTAGGGCCTTTTGGATTGGTTATTGATTTTTGTAGGAGTTTTATAGGTGTTATTGATTGTTATTAATATTTGTAGGAGTTTTAGGATTCCATCATGTTCTTAGATAACTAAACCACCTATTTCACTCATCTAGTTGCTCAACATTCATCCAAAGACTCCTCTCACTTGCCTTTACCAAAATTTCCCTTACATTGCACAAGAGCAAGGTTCACTAGTCACTTCTTGGTTTTTCTACACACTTCAAACTCTTTAAGAAAGCTAAAAGCATACCTAAACACCCTTCTCAATCTCAAGGAGGTATGAAAGTTTGGTTAACATATATCCACTTGTATGGGGTTTCATAGGAGAGGTATTCATAATTATGGGAGGCTTTAAAGAGTTGCATCAACCATGCCACAATAATAATTATATTCTCATGAATAAACCTGACAGTGATTTGGCAATCTCAAAAACACACTTATCATAATAATGGTAAATAAATCCAACTAATAACAATTAATCATCAATAAGTAAATATAGGGTAGGACAATTAATGTCTACCACGTGCCACCTACAAATTCCAAATTTCATTTCATTTAAATTTTCTTCAAGAAAGGTTGGGGAAATGAACTGCCATTTTCTTCACACTTTTAGAGGTCCAAAATGTCAATTCACCCCAAATTTGGCAAATATGGAGAACTTGGAAAGCCAAATTGCATTTATAAAGATAAGCTCGAAGATACCCGCTAAAACTAGCCTTATTATTGCATCCGATAAAAACAAATTTCCGAGGGAGCCGAAGGAGATTTTAAAATTATCACACAAGCATGGGGATTTCTCTCCGATAATACCAGAAAGGCTACCAATGATGCCATGAGAAAAAAACAAGGGAACAACCCCACCTTCCACTAACCGAATTCCATAGGCACTACCCTACGCATTACAGATTGGCATTTCCAACAATATAAATGGGAATAATTATTCAAGTGTGGAACACAAACTAGACCATGCCCTAGATCGGTAATTTGAGAGGATTTTCGAGGTTCAATTTTATTTTCTAAGATGCATTAATCCAATGTTTGAGAATGTTTCTCCAGATGCAACGACATTCTCGATTGGACACTTGATGATTTCTAAATGTCCAATCCTTCCACGAACCCCATTAGTCCTCAATCTTTTGATACAAGGAGACACCATTACTTAGCTTTCATTTATAATGATAGAGATATTTGTAAATTCGTGTTATGACGCTCTAAATTTGTATGCATTTCAAGTTGTTTGTAAATCATGTCACCCCTTCACTAGGATTGATGACTACCCCTATCTTTTGAAGGAACTTTTGAAAGCATCCACGAGTTTATTATAGAACAAATTATTAATGAATAGAAGGCCACTAAGCCATAGGCCACTGACCCCATTCAAAACTAAACAAGAAATATTTACTAGGTGATTGATAACTCTTATGTGTTCTTAGCCATTCCCATATTTTTTGCTTATTTTTCTACAAGCGAGACTCAATGATGGTTCTAGGCACAAGACTAGGAAATATGGTCCTAACATTTTCATGACCTCCTAGTCGAGTAGTCAGAATCCATATTAGTCTTGTTGATAGTTAGTACTAATTACCTATGAAATATAATTCTCCATATTTGATTTTATTTTCTCATCTTCCACATCATACTGAATAGATGATTTAACAGGAGCTCCTTTTGGCGGTGATACACCAAATATGACTATGATCCTAGAGAATCAAGATTCGACCCTCATCCAACCATAATACTAGTACAAACTTCTTTGTTGGAAATTTTACACGATTAAGGGTTGAGTTTTTAGGGTTAAGGTTTTAGGGTTTAGGGTTTAGGGTTTAAGGTTTATGGTTTATGGTTTAGGGAACTTAGGGATCAATGTTCATGGTTTAGGGTTTAGGTTTTAGTGTTTAAGGAATATGGTTTAGGGTTTAGTGTTTAGTGTTCATGGTTTAGGGTTTACGATTTAGGGTTTAGGTTTTAGAATTTAGGGTTTAAGATTTATGTTTAGGGTTTATGGATTAATTTTTAGGGTTTATAGTTTAATTTTTAGGGTTTAGAGCCTAGGGTTTAAGGTTTACGTTTTAGGGTTCAAGGTTTATGGTCCATGATTTAGGGTTTAGGGCTCGGGGTTAGGGTTTAGGATTTAGGGTTCAAAGTGTTTAGGGAATAAACACTCTAATGGTATTGATCTTCCGTACTTGATCTTGAGCCTACTAGTGATTACAAAGTGAAAATTGTTCTTGATTGTCTGCACTATAAGGATCGACAAACCTTATATATTACACATCTCTACCAAACATGTTTCTCCCCACATATACTTGTGCTTATTAAATGTTAATTTATTCACACTCGAAACAAATTTCACATTTCTCATATTTCCATGTATGGTATTATATAAGCCAGATGACCCATTGGAAGTGGAAAAAATAGCCACATTCTCATATTCACATTCATGATTTACTTTAATACATGTTCATATTCACAAGAACCTCTTCTTTTGTTGAGAAGATAGAATATTGTCCTAAGGAGAAGGCACACAAAAGATGCACGTATGGGAACAAGGCACATTTGAAGGCGTGGGAAGATATGTGTGGAAACACGTGTCGAATAGTTTGGCTCAAGACTTAGCCGTATTTATGGGATAGGAGCACACATGGAGATGGCTTTTTGGAATAAGATTTGCGCCATGCATGGTTTGAGTTAATAATAGGATTTATTCTTAGAGTTAATTGTAGGACATCTATGATTAGAACACTTGTATGTGTGCATACTATTGTAAAGGTGTATGGATATTATCATTATACGACCTATTTTGAGAAGTGCATAGAAGTGAAGAAAAATTCCCCACCTCTATAAATATGTATTGAATTGTGTATTTTAAAGGAACTAAATTATTGTTGAGTTATGTCACTTGATCTAATGCGGGCAAGACTTATGGATATACTTTATAATGTAAGAATCTTCTTTTTTACATTGTTTAATGCAATGGATGATATTGGATAGATAATGATGTTGAACATAATTGAATATGGTTCATGTATGGTTAATCTTATTATAGTTATTGTTTAATTCATGGTTCTCTAAGATCTAGATTTGGATTATGAACTGTGGAATGTTTATTTTTAATTATGGATCTTAAGTATGTATTATCATCATCACACTATCATCTTGCACAAAACAACTCTAAGAGAGGGGCTGGCACCTTTGTACGCTTTGAGTGAGTGCTCGGCTCAGTTGAGTGATGTGTCAGTATGACTAGGTTATTCACAGTAGATTCTATGTTGCATCATTGGTTCCATTGTGAGACCTCTTTTTCATTGTTTTCAAGATGTTTCATGATGAAGACGTACCGGTTGACCCTAGCAAGTATTGAGGAGTGGATAAAGATCTGGAAGAAGAGTACGCTTGGAGGTTCAACATTGGATCTGAGTTTGACACACGCACGTGGGTAGAGAAGAATTTGTATGATTGTTTATATGAGAGCTTCTTTGTTATCTTTCCGATAGAACTGTATGAGTGGTTAGTTGCTTATGCGTCTAAAAGGAATTGGAGGTATCACACACTTATCTAGACTTTGGAAGAATTTGAGACCCTATGATGCTTGACCTGATTTGGACGTGCGTTGTGGACACTTGGCTCCATGGTGTTCTGAATAGATATATTTTAGAGTACTCAATTTATACTTTCTCTTTCCTAGGAGGTAGTTGAGTTCTAGTTTTTGCATTATCCCAAGGGAAACTATCTGCAAGGCATTCCACTGGTGATCAAAATCTTGATGGTAACCCTGAACTTGGAAGAAAATTCGATGGCTAGCTAAACCCTACCACGCGTGGGGGTAGGAGTAGGTTTGGTGAAGGATGGCAGACCTAGCGGCAGAGAGGCAAAGAGAATAAAGGTGACTTAAGTATAATGAGGCACATGAGAGGGAGATAGAGAAGCAACGTGATATTGTAGAATGGATGGTGTTGAGGAGAGAGATGGATCGTGAAGGATTTGGAGCTCACATAGAAGGCATGGAGCCAGAGCATCTAGAACTCCCCATTTGGGAAAGCATGACAAGAGAACCCTCCTCGGCCTCATATGGGAGTGTGTTAGTAGAGACGACATGGGCCACAAGTGCACATCTGAATCTACCTAAAACCTAGCCCTTGCACTTGGTTTTCCAGTATCTAGTACAACCAATAGTCAACAAGCTAGTTTGGGGAGTAGTAGAAAAGGAGTAAATCAAGTAGAAAGTACATCTATGGTTGGGAAAATGTCTTCTTTGTTATTTGGAGGTACCTTTTCAAGCACATCATCGACACAAAACTCAAGCGCGTAGAATTTTGGACTCATTTATGGGAGTAGTACCACCTCGCAGACTGTAGGAGTTTAGTTTAGTACCACTATTGGGACACATGGAAGTACATCCACTGGTTTCTTCCGGATATAGGTGGAGGATCAGGGGGCATAGGTGGCTCTATTTTTGTGGATCTAGTGGGTCTAGAGGAAGAGGTAACACAGAGGTTCTAGATCAGGTGGGCATGGTCCTCACCAACCCCAAAATATTTACATGGATATGTCACTTCATCTTCCAGAGTATAGGGGAATAGAAGATGCTACTAAGCACATGCACATATGTGAGATATTATGGCACGCAAAAGGAATCATGACTTTTGATCACAAGGAAATTTAGTTTGCAAATATGTTGTAAGGACACACTCAGTTTGTATATGAATTTTGACCCGACGGACTTGCATAGATTATGCAACATTAAAGGATTATTTCCTTAAGGAGTTTTATATTCCTTAGTTAGAGTAGAAGAGTATAAAAATGCTAAGGATATTAAGAAGGAACTACTAAGAGCATTCAGGAATATGATGCCCATTTCAAAACACTTTTTTATAAGCTTTCATTTTATATTCACACAATCCATCATGCACAATGATTGTTTTGGGGGACTTGATCACACCTTTTAGGAGGGCATTGTCACATAAGACATATACAAACCCACATGAAGCACTTAAAGTAGCATTATGTGTTAAGGCAGTCAAAAGTATAGACATTGGAGTAAGCCCATTCCTAGAAGCATAGATTGTAGATATGGAAAGCAGTTGGAGAAACTATTAGCCAATTCAACACATGAGACATGCATTGGGATTTGGTGTATAGATTGTGAAGTGGAAGGGCACACTAAGGATAATTGTCCCCGCAGGTCAATATGTTCATTATTTCTAGACTATGAGATATGTCATTTAGACCATGATGCAAGCCGCTGCCCATTATTACAATGCATGATAAGAAATAATGTATCTTGCTATTGTAATATTTTCTGGTCCATGACTCACAATATAGAAGACTACATGTTGATTGGTCAGATCCATGATGCCATCGATATTGGTGTATGACAGATAGGAGTATCAAATAATTCTAAAAGTAAAAATGAGCACCATGATCATGATCACAACCAAGGGCACTATGATCGGAATGAAGGGCGCTTTGAAGGAATTCATGGAAGAGGTTGAGGGTACCGTGTTGGTGGGCAAGGTGAGTTTCCTCGTGGAACATGTTATACATGTGGATCTCCTAACCACTACATGCATGAATGCCCTTAGAATATTACTTTTTCTTTTTGTGGGAAGAATCATAACTATGAGGAATGCCTGACTTATATGAGCATCTTAGCAAGTAGCATAAACAGAGAAAAAAGGGCGTAGGGATGGATAGAATACAACGCACAATATAAAATCGTGGATGCCAAAGTTGGTACTAGAACTTGAGGTAGTACTATGAAGATTACTACACGTTCGAAGCTATGCACACACCGAGAGAGATGTTACAACAGAAGCCTACCATTACTAATGAGGAGGTTTTACATGCAAGAAATCTAGATCCTACACATCAGAAGGAGGTTTATCAGGAAACCATGGAGGTACTCAAAATATTTAGGGTGAAATACAATGTTTAAAGGAACAGTCACGAAGTTGGAGCAAAAGAAGGTAGTAGAGACAGTCTAGTTAGATATTGATGATTTGAAAGAGGTATGCAAGATGATGCACCAGAGAATATTATTCCATTACTAGGGAATTGGTTAAAGGGAACACTCCACACACAGGTATTGAGAATGGATGGAAGATTCTTGCATGCTAATCTTCCCCTCATATCTTGGATTATGACAAGGAAATCACTCTGAATGTTGTTGTGGATGGATGGATTTTGAGAAATATATTGATTGACACAAGCATGGAAGTGAATGTGCTTACTTTAGATGCATGGGTACAGATGGGCAAACCCCCATTACAACCATCTTCTAATGTATTATTTATGGCTAATCACTAAGGCCACTCTAATCAAAGTTTTAAGGGATGCATCCATTACTATACAAGGGGCCAAGTTCATTGGGGAATTTGAGGTCTTAGCACTTGCAAAGTAGATAACTTCCCATCTCTACTTGGGTGCCCTTGGTGTTATGCAAATAATGCTGATCTATGGTTCAACAAGGGGTATATAAGTTTTGAGAACAAGGAAGAAAGATTTATTATCCCTTTGATAGATGGGAAATCTGCACCTTATGTTGAACCTTTGAGTGAGGAAGACCTGAACAAAATTTATGTGCGCGCCATTCAGGATCCAGAAGTACTTGAGCCATCTAAGGAAGGAATCCTCTAGTGGGAAGATACATAGTCTATTAGTGATACTACAAGTATTTCTTGTGATAATTGGGCACATGGCACCTATGAGATGGTTGGGCACAAAGTAAGAAGCGCATTTACATAGAGGAACAAACCTCGTTGTATTAGGAGGATAGGTAACAACTTTGTACCCTAGTATAGTGGAGAAGGAGATCTTACAAGTATTCTGCGCACCATGGAGGATTAGTGGATGGATAAAGTGGAAATAAGAAATATGTTAGTCTATACCCTTCATGGGATGGAAACATGCTGGTGGATGGTTCACAAGGATAATCTCATATAATGGAATTAAGTAAGAATTGCTCGAAAACTCATTTTTTCAAGAAAATGCACCTACTCAAATATGCATATATCATGGTAATCAACATGTTCAGCACCATGTTCAACAGTGTGAGAGACTCTGGATAGTGGGGTAGGAATATTTACCACCTTCACTTTAGCTACATAAACTTTATTCCACTTTGCAAAGTTGCGCACACGCTTGGTATGTTTATGTAAAATTGCATAGGGAGACTAGAAATTGGCAAGACTTGATTACAGGAATGATCCAAAATTTTGACTACTTCTCTACTAAACCTCCGGTGAGAGAGGCATTACGGGTTATGGAACAATTGACTATGGGAGACAGTGCAAAGGCTGAAGAACTCATTCAGGAGTTATTTGGTGAGGAAGAACAAGGAACATGTTTTGATGAAATATATGAGACAAATGCCGAACTATATATGAGAAGGAGAAAGGAAAGATGGTCTACATAGTGGATGATGAAGAAGTAGAAAATTTTGACATAGATCATTCAAAGCATGTACGTGCAAGGTATTGGGGTACAATGAGGATAAAATGTGTGTGCCTATCATAAACCTATGAATACCAAGAAAGTGAACATTGATATAGATGTTGAACCCAAGGAGGCCATAATTGGAGATTATTGGTCCGATTCAAGAAGCAAAGATAATTGAGTTACTATGTGATTTCCAAGACTTATTCCCTAGGGGCTACCATGATTTAAAGTGGGCACATGAGTCATTAGGTGAGATGAAGATTAAGCTAAAGGAAGGAGCGTGCCCGATCAGAAGAGACCCTATAGGATGAACCCAAACTTGTGCATAAAAATTAAAGAAGAAATTGAAACAATGTTGAAATCTTGTATCATTAAACCCCATAGAAGAATCAAAGTGGGTTAGCCCCATGGTAATCAGTATAAAAAATATGGTCGGATTAGGATTTGAGTGGATTACACCGAGCTAAATGCTGCATGTGTGATTGATCCTTTTCTATGCCTTTCACCAAGGAAATACTATAGGGTGTTAGGCGCGAAGTTTACTCTTTCATAGATGGATTTTCTAGGTATCATCAGGTCATAATTGTAAAGGACGATCAAGAGAAAACAACTTTCACCACTTCGAATGGGGAATTTTTGCATGTCTTGTGATGCCCTTTAGGTTGAAGAACACGCCTACTCTATTTTTGTGCATAGTTGTTCAAGCATTCCATGATTTTATTCAAAAGAAATTATAGGTTTACTTGGATGAAAAACTGGACGGTATATGGGCTTGTTAAGGATCATTATGAAAACTTGCACTTAATGTTTGAGAGATACTGAGATATTTAAGCATCTCTTTAAATATCAAGAAGTGTGTGTTTTCTATAACTTTGGAACTCTTCTCGGGGCACATCATCTCTAAGGAAGTTTTGTTAGTAGATCCAACTAAGGTTTATTAGTGTAGGCCCACAGGATTCTACCGACCAAATTGAGGTGCATGAATTCTTGGGCCACACAAGGTATTACAAAAAAATCATCAAAGGATATGCGAAGATTTATGAACCCATGGAAGAGTTTCTCAAAGGAAAAGGGACATTTATTGGGAAAACTACAGTGGCGTGCATTTGAGGCATTGAAGGAGAGACTTACTACAACACTTATTCTACATTTTTCCTCATGGAACCAACCGTTTCATGTGCATGTGGACGCTCTGACATGGCCATTGGCACAATGTTAGCTCATCCTAGAGAAGGTATTATAGATCATCCTATCTATTTTTCTAATAGAAAGTTGACTCCTGTAGAATAGAATTATACAACTACAGAGTGTGAGGCCTTGTTGATGATCTACGCATTGCATAAATTCATACAAGTATTTGCAACACCTTTTATATTTTATACTGATCACATGACATTAAAATACTTGGTAAATAATCTTGTTTTACAGGGGCACATATGTCGATGGGTGCTCTTATTCAAAGAATTTGATTTTACAGTTGATAGGAAATAAGAAATAAAATATGTGGAATAATCCCTTGTAATCGAAGCAAACAGTTGAGAAACTAATATGCAAAAAATATTTGGATCTCAAATAAAAGTGCATAATAAATAACACAACACAGAGAGATAGTATTTAACATGGTTCACCCAATTTGGGCTACATCCACTAAGAATCACTTGCTCATATTTTATTACAAGCCTCCACTCTCTCAATACAATACCCAAATCCGTTTGGAGCTATGCTCAACAAACTCTATAGAATTCACACCCGAATTCAAAGCACATCTGCAATGCATTTTCTTGTATATATATCATATGCATAAGACCATATAAATAGATAATTTCTTAAGCAGTTTGATACAAAACCATGGGTATCAAAACCATGGGCAAAAACCATGGGTATCAAAACCATGGGCAAAAAAATTGTGGGTATCAAAACAATGGGTACCAAAAACCATGGGCCCAAAAACAACCCATAACGGTTACCCATTACCCATGGGTTAATAAACCACCCATGAAAATTTGCTTTGGGGGATTTTCCCCCGAAACCCCTTAACCCACTCACCGGTGAGCGGGACTACCATAAAAATACCCGAGTGTAACACATAGAAGGTGTACCACACTCTAACATGAAAATAGGCTCCACAAACATAACAATCTCCCACTGAGACTAATTTCCACCGAGCAAGCTTCTCAACCCTTCACATCATCCATGAAGGCCAACCAAATTTGAACATAGCTTTAGTTTATCCCTTGTGACCACCTTGGTCATCATGTCTACAGGATTTTGACTGGTATGAATCTTCTCCAACTTCAACTTATCTTCCTCCAAAGCTATCCTGATGAAGTGATATCTCAACTGTATATGCTTCGTCCTGGAGTGGAAAGCAAAGTTCTTAGCTAGGTGTATAAGACTGACTATCACTATGCACTTACATTCCTCCCGCTTATGCCCCAACTCCTCAAGCAATTGTTGTAACAAAATCATCTCTTTGCTTGCCTCTCGTGCAGCAACATACTCACCTCCGTGGTTCGACAAAGCCACCAGCTTTTGTAGTCATGAAATCCAACTCACTGCTGTCCCACCTACAAGTGTAAATATAACCTGTCGTGCTCCTCCTGTTGTCTACATCTCCAGCCATGTCTGAATCTACATAACCATGTAAAGTGGTGTCTGATCCACTATAGCATAAAACTGTCCCCATGGTCCCTCTCAAATACCGAAGGATCCACTTTATTGCTTTTCAATGCTCTTTACCTAGATCACTCATAAATCTACTCACAGCTCCTACTGCATGGGCAATATCAGGCCTAGTGCATACCATAGCATACATCAAACTGCCAACCACTGATGAGTAAGGTACCTTGGACATATGGTTTCTTTTCCTTGCTCTATCTTGGGACACTACTCCTTTGATAACTTAAAATGGCCTGCCAAAGGAGTCCCAACCGGTTTAGCATCCTGCATGTTAAACCTATCCAATACCTTCTTAATGTACTCTTCCTGAGATAAAGTCAGCTTCGTTCCTTCCTATCTTAAGTTATCCTCATACCAAGGATTTTTCTGGCAGCCCCCAAATCCTTCATATCAAAGGATTCACTTAGTTGTTTCTTGAGTACTTTTATTTCCTGCATGTTTTTACTTGCAACCAACATGTCATCAACATACAAACATAGGATAATATAACTTCCATCCTCAAATTTCTTTGTATACACGCAATGGTCAAAATGACATCTAATATAACCTTGCTCCATCATGAAGCTATCAAACTTCTTATACCATTGACGTGGAGCTTGTTTCAGGCCATACAAGCTCTTCTTCAGTTTACACACCATCTCCTCTTTACCTTTGACTTCATATCCTTCTGGCTGCTGCATATATAGCTCCTCCTCCAAATCACCATGGAGAAATGTAGTCTTTACATCTAACTGTTCTAAGTGCAAGTCTTTTGCTGCCACTATTCCAAGAATAGTTCTAATAGAAGTCATTTTTACTACATGAGAAAAGATCTCATCAAAATCTATACCTTTTTCGTGTAAACCCTTGACCACCAACCGGCCTTATATCTTTTCTTTCCTCCTTCTTCATCTTTAACTTTGTACACCCACTTGTTCTGCAATGCTCTTTTGCCTTCCGGTAGCTTCACCAAATCCCAAGTCTGGTTCTCCATGAGAGACTTATGCTCCTCATCCATGGCTTGCTCCCACTTCTTACTAGCATCTACCTACATTGCTTCATCAAAGCTCTCTGGCTCTCCACTATCAGTGAGTAATAAATAATAAAGAGAAGGAGAAAAATGTTCAGGTTCTTTTCTTACCCTAGAAGACCTCCTCACTGTAGGAGTTTGGGGTTCCTATTGAGTAGGTTCCTAAACTGATTCATGGGTCACTGTCCCATCTAGAAGATCCTCTACCACTGCATATTCTTTCTTGGATTCTTCCCTGTTTTCCTGCAACTGTTGCTTATACATGACTTTCTCATTAAAGACCACATCCCTAGACCGAATGATTTTCTTGTCCTTAATACTCCAACATTTAAATCCAAAGTCATCACCACCATAACCAATAAAAGTGCATTTTTCTGATTTAGCCTCTAGCTTGGTCCTATCATCCTTGTCAATATGAACAAACACCTCACATCCAAAGACTCTAAGAAATGAGTAATCAAATTTCTTACCATACCAAGCCTCCTCAGGTATGCCTCCATCCAAGGCACTTGAGGGTCCTCTATTTATTAAGTACACAATTGTGCTCACCACTTCTGCCCAAAAATAAAGAGGTAGTCCTGCATGTATCCTCATGCTCCTAGCATGTTCCATTATTGTTTTTGTTCATCCTTTCTGACACCCCATTCTATTATGGGGTTCCTGAACCATCTTTTGCCTATGGATTCCATTCTTAGAACAATAATCATCAAATTCATTGCTGCAATACTCCCCTCCATTATCTGACCTGAGACATTTTAACTTAAGACCTGTTTCATTCTCTACCAAGGCTTTCCATTTAACAAAAGTATCAAATACATCATATTTGTTTCTAATACAATAAACCCAAACTTTCCTTGTTGCATCATCAATAAAAGTAACATAATAACTTGAACCCCAAGAGATGATACTTGAGCTGGCCCCCACACATCAGAATGTACCAACTCTAACTTACTCTCTTTCTTCATAGGTCCAACCTTGAGAAACCTTACTCACTTCTGTTTCCCATATATGCAGTTCTCACATAAATCCAAACATGTTTCTGTATATCCAGGAAAATTCTTCTTTATGATGTCCATGCCCTTATGGCTCATATGACCGAGCCTATAGTGCCATAATGTTGTATCTGCATCTGAAGCCACAAGATTACAATCATTAGTACTATCAGTGGATAAATACAAGGTTCCAACCTTCTTACCTCTTGCCACCACAAGAGCACCCTTGGTAACCTTCCAAGAGTCAGCTGTAAATATCACAGTACAACCATCACTTCCCAATTGCCCGCCGATATCAAATTTCTCCTTAATGTAGGCACATGTCTGACATCCTTCAATAGCCATGTATTCCCATTCTCGCATCTTAACCGAACAAAACCTTTTCCAACTATACTGCAAGGCTCATCATCACCAAGAAAACATGCCCAAAATCCCCTCGAACATAATCAACAAAATAATGCCTATGTGGAGTAAAGATGAAAAGAAGCCCCCGAATCTAAAACCCAAGATTCAAGTAATATTATGCAAAGAAAGAATCAAAGCATCCCCGACATACATTACCCGATGCCACATTTGCCTCCTTGTTTTCTTTCCCCGTTGTTTCTTCTTGTCCCAAAGCTCCCAACATTCCTTCTTTTCGCATGCCCAAACTTTCCACAGTTCCAACATACAATCTTGCTTGGATTTTGACCTTGCCCGATCTTTCGATTTTCCATGGTTTCTATTCTTCTGTCTCCCTCTAGTTTCCACTGTCAAAGCATTCCCTCGAAGTAGAAGATTCCTAGAGCTTTTTTCTTCACATTTCCTCGCTTATAATCACCCCTACAACATCCTCAAACTTCAACTTGAGTTAGCTGAACCGAGTTGCTTACCGCCATTACTGTGCTATTCCAACTTTCGTAAAGAGCACAAAATTAATAAAGCCCTAACTTCTTCATCAAATTCTATCAGAATCAAGCTAGCATATTCACAACCATATTGAAATCATTTAAATGATCTCGCTATGAACTATTCTCGACATCTTCATATTAAACAACTTTTTCATTAAAAATATCTTGTTAGAGGCAGAGGGTTTTTCATACAACTTCCCTAATGCATCCATTAGATCTTTTGTAGTCTTTTCCTTTGAAACATTAAATAATACCGAAGATGCAAGACACAGCCGGATCATTCCAAGTGCCTTTCGATCCAACAAATCCCATTCCACATCTGTCATACTCGAGGGTTTGTTCACCTTCTCAGACAATGGAGTATAAAGATCCTTCTGATAAAGGTAATCTTCCATCTGCATCTTCCAAAGACTGAAATTCTACCCGTTGAATTTATCAACCCTAGATCTTCCATCATCTGCCATAGCTCCCACTCAAGATAAAACTTTCCCTGCGATTCAACACTTCAGCAAACCAAAACCAGGCTCTGATACCAATTGATAGGAAATAAGAGATAAAATATGTGAATAATCCCTTACAAAATCGTAATAAAGAGAAACTAATATGCAGAAAATATTACAGATCTCAAATAAAAGTGTAGAATAAATAACACAACACAGAGAGACAGTATTTAATGTGGTTCACCCAATTTGGGCTACGTCCACCAAGAATCACTTGCTCAGATTTTATTACAAGCCTCCACTCTCTCAATACAATACCCAAATCCATTGGAGCTATGCTCAACAAACTCTACAGAATTCACACCCAAATTCAAAGCACATCTACAATGCATTTGCTTGTATATGTATCATATGCATAAGACCATATAAATAGATAATTGCTTAAGCAGTTTGATACAAAACCGTGGGTATCAAAACCATGGGCAAAACCGTGGGTATCAAAACCATGGGAAAAAAACCTGTGGTATCAAAACAATGGGTACAAAAAACCATGGGCCCAAAATAGCCCATAATGGTTACCCATTACCCATGGGTTAATAAACCACCCATGAAAATTTGCTTTGGGGGCTTGAACCCCCTTAACCCACTCATCGGTGAGTGGGACCACTCGTAAAATACCCGAGTGTAACACACTGTAAAATACACTCTAACATGAAAATAGGCTAACAAACATAAGGTGTATGGTAAAACAGGTAAAAGTAATTGGCGCCAGCACCACTTATCAAGATTTCGCTGGGAAGGATGTATAGACAATTATAGATAAAATAATGAAATCCTTAAAGAAGAAACAAGTGTAATTCATGCATCACCCTTCATGTTGATCGGTGGTAACTTATACAAACTAGGTCAAGATGTAGTAAGATCGGTGTGTATTAGAACATGATCACAAGGATATCATGGAAGAGGTTCATAGTGGTATTGCAAGTGGGAAGTATGCAGTGACATCACAAAGGTGCATAAAATTCTATTCATTGGATTATGGTGGGAGACCTTGTACAAGGATTGTAAAGAGTATTGTAAGGCGTGTGATCACTATCAGTGCCTTGGAAAACTGGGAAAAGAGCTGAAATGCCTTTGAGGCCTATTCTTAGTGCATATTCATTTGAAAATGGGCAATAGACTTTTGGGTATTTCCCACCATGCGTAGAACCGGATCATGCTACATCATCACTTATAATTATCTTACAAGGTGGGAAGAAGCAAAGCACCTACAAAGGATGCATGCTTGACTACATCAGCAAGGTTCTTATGGGAAAATATTCTTACTAGGTATGGGTGTCCGTTGAGTTTCACAAGTGAAAGGGGCACTCACTTCTTGAATGAGACAATCAAGATATTGTTGGATGAATTTATGGTCACGCACCACAAGACTACACCTTATCACCCTCAAGCAAATGGGACTGTTGAGGCTTTCAACAAGATATTGAGCTAGACCTTAACAAAAATTTGTGATGTTGGAAGGAAAGATTGGGATGATAAAGTTTCTACTATACTTTGGGTGTATAGAACAACCTACAAAAGGTTGAATAAGGCCACACCATTTTAATTTGTGTTTGGTGCAAAAGTAGTTCTTCCCATGGAATTCATGTTACCTTCTTTGTGTATTGTGCACATGGGAGGTCTAGTTGATGAGAAAGCATTAGAAGAAAGAATTGACAAGTTAATACAGTTGGATGAGAGGCATACCATAACACGTTGGAGTCAAAAGCAAGAAAAGGCTAGGAAGAAGGCATGGCATGATAGACACATCAGGGATAAGAAGCTTGAGGTTGGACAAATGGTACTTCTTTATGATTCCAATTTTTTACACCATCTAGGAAAACTTAAGGTGCATTGGTTAGGACCATATGTTATCACTCACATCCTTGAATCATGCACTTGTCAGTTAGAGGTGCTTGATGGAACACAGTTACCGGTTACTATAAAAGGAGTAGGATGAAGCCCTACTATAAATAAGTCTTCTTGGTGTTTGTAATAAGGTAGTATTGTCATTTAGTATAGATTTCCCTTTATGTATTTATTTTAATGTATTTCCTTCTTCATCGCTATGCTTTGTCAATTTAGTTTGGTGTTTTGTGTAATAAGCATGTTTACGCGCTGGAAGCTAATTACAATTTGAAGTATTTTTATGCATAGAGGACTACACATACCATTGGTGTGGGGTGGTTATTATTTATTCAACAAAGGGAACACATGAGAACATACTATTATAGGTGTTATTCAAGAATGGAAAGGAGTTGCTAGAAAGAAGATTGATCCTAGAGAAGACCATAGTTGGAAATAAATGAATGAACAATATAATGCGAGGTAAGTTGCGGCCATGGAAACTACTACCAGGGGAAGGCACAGTGGTGAGGTACTTTGGCACATGGAAGCGTGCAAAAGGAGGTCTACAACCAAAAGGTAGGAAGGTGTGCTAGAAGGTTATAGCTAGGACAAAGGTGTACCGTGTGAAAGTTGGGAAAATGGTCAATTAATGAGAGGATTGGTGGTAGGTGAAGGAGAAATAAATGTAATAACTTTTCAAAAATCTATATAAGGACATGATGCGGGTTCATTTTTACCTTTGTGATCACAAGTATTTGAGCAAGCTAGTTGTGATTGAGCCAAGAGAAATGTGTTGAGGTGCGGAGAGTTGTGAAACCAGATGTGGAGAGAAGTAGATTTGTGCAAAAAAGTGGCTTGTGTCCCCATTAGAGAAGGGTTTGAGTGAAGCAAAAGTATTGAGAAGGAGTTAGGGCTCGTGTTTTCAAGCTAGGGCATGATTTTTGAGCTAGGGCACATTTTTTGAGCTAGGGCATGAGGGCTTACTCAATAGAGAAGAAAGGTCGAGATTTTTACCATGGCACCGAAGAAAGCACTGTAGCAGGGTACGAAATGGGAAGAAAAGGTGGAATTGAGGTCTAAGTGGATCCCAAGAGTAATTTTTCAAAGATGCAATATCCATAAGGAGTGATATTCATGTGGGATTGGGATTCCCATATCCGCAAATGTAAAGTAAGTGATTACAACCACCGCACCACTGATAACAAGGGAGAGTTGGATGCTTTGTTGAATAAGAAGACCAACAAGCGCATGATGGATGACATGCCAAGTATATGACGATGTTAGGGAGAATTTGATCAAGAAGGTAGGAGTATATCAGCTCTATGAACTCCCATATTTTGGAAAATGAGAAATTTTATACCAATGGCTTATGAGAAGAGTCCATGAAGACTTATTCTATTTTGTTGGAGAGGGTAAGGATCACATCGGGCCTAATTGCTACATTGACTGGATTGAAGGGCACAAGGACAGATGTTATTAGTGATCTGACTGATAAGGTAGATTATTATAGCCACAAGAAAGGAGTTGGGATACTCCAAGGGTCCGCGCAGAATGGACATCTACAAATTAAGGAAGTACCGGTGGTATAGGCATCCGTGCATCTGCTCACTAAATTGAATGATCAAGAGAGATGGTCATAGGTAAACACCATGTGGCTACATGTTTCCAAGAAGATGTCACAAGGAGAAGTCTACAATCTAGTAGGCTACATAGTAGAAATAATTATTGAGGAAGTGCACATAGGTGAAAAGATAAGTTTTGTGCTATCCTCTTATCTCTTGTGTTTATAGAAATTGGAGTGCCCAATGGGCCAAAGAACAAAATTTGGGAATACCCTATGGAGAAGAAGTCCCTCGTTGAGAGGTTTGAGAAATATTTGTGTGAAGGAACAATGAGTGGCCCATTCAAACAAAGGGAAGAACTATGGTATGATCGATATGCGACATTTGAGGAGGAATGGCGTATTCCTAAGGATTTACCTTTAGTAGTGGGTAAGGGAGTACAGTTCAAAGTGTATCAACACTTTTTCATTGCATAGTTCACAATGAAGGATGGGACATGGAGTCCATATGCCTTCACAACACGCTATTTCTAGGCCTCAGTACATAGGTTTACTGATGCATGTTGGTTGAGCTTTAATGCGGACAAGGTAGATTGTGACTACCATACTCTCAAAAACTTATGTTTATCCAAGTCGATCTGCCTACATTGAGAGGCTTATTTATGATATTATAAACATGAAACCAGTCAGTTTCGGCTATTGGGGATAGTGGAGCCGCACTTTTTATCTCCATCTTAAGCCTAGGTTGGAAAATAACAAGTATGTAGAGAATGAGTTCATCTACCTAGGCCCTAAAGGAAAAACACAATTTAAAATGTGATAGCTCAAAGCCTACCTCGACCATAGAGATAGAGGAAGAAGAAGAACATGAGGATATTGGAGGCTTGGACCATAGAGGCTAGAGGCATCCCAAAAACAAAGTGGAGAGTGAGCACGTAGATACTCCCCACAGAGCAAGGAGGAGAGGAAGACTTGGACGTGGATGTAGTCCATGAGGAGCACTAGTTTAATAAGGTGTTCAGAAGAACTAGGACCCAAGGTGCAGAACATCACAACCTTTATGAAGGTCACCTCGAATCTCCCCTAAGAAAGAAGCACTAGAGAAAAAAAGAGAATAAGAAAGTCAATTTAATGAGGAGGTGGAGGAGTCCAAAGAGAGTGTTCCTGGTACCCTGGTCTAGCTTGAAGATGTGGAGGAACCCCGGATGAAGAAATGAGAGATGAAGAGGAAGGGTTGAAAGAGGCAGAATAAACTATGCAAGAGAAACCCAGCATGCCCATTGCGACTCAGGTAGGAGAAGGGCCAACTTCAGACCTTGGCACCTAGGTTCCTAAGGGGCCAAGAAAAAAGAGAAAGAACAAGTGAAGAGTATGTTGTCCCTAGTATGGGCTATGTTGAGGACATAAGAAAAATCATCACACCGATTTCAAAGTATTGTGGGCCTTAAGGAGTTATATGGGTGGGAGTTGATGGATCCAGATATGTCCACTACACACACAAGGAAGCAATTATCCTGGTCCATGCAGACTCATATGGATGAACCAAACTTTGATGTGTGTGAGGAGTCTTGTGTCTTGTGAAGAGTGAAGAAGGCACCCCAAAGTAGGCACATGATGATAAATCCTACTCTAATGTCTGATGAGCAGGTCAACAATGCCTTGGTCAAGGTATCTGCTAAGGTGGTGTGGAGAAATGTTGATAAGGCCACCACCATTCGAGTGTTAATGGAGGATAACAAGGATAAAACTATAGAGATAGTACACCTAAAGGAAGAGAAGGAATGAGAATGGGAAAATAATGAGGATTTCATTAGCATGGTGAGGAGATTGGTGATCACATTCTAAAAGAAAGGCCTCATCTAGAACCTAAGGTACCTAAAAAGTTTCCTTTTGCTATGCATTATGTGCACACTTTGGTTGATTTGGTGTTAGAGATGGACCAATTTGAATCCCACACCAAAATATGTTGAACAAGAAGCAGAGAGAGAAAGGGCCTCTATGCTTATAAATTTGTTAACTTACTTAGGCATTGTTCTAGATCTTGAAGGATGAGCTAAAGAAAGCAGACCAAGCTCTCAATTTGTGTGTGGCACCAAAATGGTAATAAGGACCATAAATCTTGTAGAAGATAATGAAGTTCTTGATAGCAATGAAAGATGAGACATTAGGGCATGCAGATAGATTGCACTGGTGAAACAAAAGTGTGAAGCCCTCACAACAGCCCAGGATCCACATAAGGAGAGGATAGATGAGATTGGGAAGCTCATAACACAGAAGATGGATCTTCTAGAAGGAATGATGTCAGGTATGGCCAATGTTGTCCAAGTGCTATAGAATGAGAAAGAAAAGATCACTTAGGATAAACTAGATGCCATAGCCACAGACATTCTAGAGAAAACAAGGACCACGTTGAGTGATTGGTAGACATTGGAAGCTGAAATCAAAACTGAGTATCCAGAGTTGATCCTCCCAGTTAAAGAAGAGGGTGCTGCAGAGTGAAGGTTCATTATTTTGTATAGTGATTCTTTAATTATTTCATCACTTATTCTTTATTATTTGGGAACATTAGAAAGAATTCCCATTACCGGGACAATAATGTACTTTAGTGTGGGGTAATGTTGAGTAGACAAAATATTGTTCTAAGGAGAAGGCACACAAAAGATGTGCATACGGGAACAAGGCACATTTGAAGGTGTGGGAAGATAGGAAAGTGTGGAAACATGTGCAAAGAATAGTTTGGCTCAAGACTTAGCTGTTTTTATGGATAAGGGATATTTTTGGAAGATAGTGTGTGAAGCACACATGGAGATGGAGACTTGCGCTACACACAATGGTATTTTGGGAATGAGCGGTTGATAAGTGCCATGCATGGTTTGAGTTAATAATAGGATTTCTTCTTAGAGTTAATTGTAGGACATCTATTATTAGAACACTTGCATGTATGCATACTATTGTAAAGGTGCATGGCTATTATCAGCATGTGACCTATTTTGAGAAGTGCATAGGCAGTGAAGGGAAATTCCCACTCTATAAATATGTATTGAATTATGTAGTTTAAAGGGACTAAATTATTGTAGAGTTATGTTGTTGGATCTGATGCGTGCATGACTTATGGATATACTTTATAATGTAAGAAGCTTCTATGTTTTACAATGTTTAATGCAATGGATGATATTGGCTAGATAATGGTGTTAAACATAACTAAATCTGGTTCATGTATGGTTAATCTTATTATAGTTATTATTTAATTCATGATTCTCTAAGATCTAGATTTGGATTATGCATTGTGGAATGTTTATGTTTAATTATGGATCTGAATATGTTTTATCATCATCACACTAACATCCTGCATAAACAACTCTAAAGAGGGGCTTGGTACCTTTGCGTGCACTTTAGGTGAGTTCTCAGCTCAGCTGAGTGATGTGTCAAAGCATGATTGGGTTATTCACAGTAGATTCTAGGTTGCATCATCTTCCTTGAAATTTTCTGGTTTGTCTCACTAACTTGGTAAGGATTATGTATACTCTAGAAATTTAACATTTTTCATGATAGATATGGTTTTACCACAAGATGTTCATTATTGGAGTCTAAACTATAAAAATGAAATAATTATTTAAAAGAGCATAAAAACAATCAAATTTGGAGTGGTATCCTAATAAGTTAAACTCAAAAATACAACTAGAATTGTTATTCTCAAGTTATAATGCTCTTGGAGCTTCAAATATTTCACAAGCTATAGAAAAATGGAGATAGTTTTATTGGGTAACATTTCTTTTACCAAATTAATCTTGGATATATGGAATTTCCCTCCTTCAAAATATCATCACATAAAAGGCAAAAATTGTGATGAATCTTTTTTAATGTTATGCCTATAAAGCAGATGAACCCTTTTCAGTTGAATAATCTCTTTCAATACTAATAAGAATGGGTAAGACACAAAACATTACAAAGTGAGTGAAATAGTTCCCATGTGATGGGAAAAAGAAGATAGTTGTATTGGGTAACATTTCTTTATGCAAGCTTTCCCACATGAAAGGGGTTGTTTAGAAAAGGGTTGTACCAAATGTTTCTAGGATATTTGAAATTTCCCTCCTTCAAAATTTTTGTTCCAATTTAAATCATTCTCATTAGTATCATTTTTAGTGTCTTTCCAACAAGTATTTTTAGTTTGAGGCTTAAAATTTAGGGTTTAGGGTTTAGGTTGTTTAGGGTTTCGAGTATAGGTTTATGGTTTAGGGTTTAGGTATCAAGTTTATGGTTCAAGGTTTAGGGTTTATGGTTTAGGGTTTAGGTTTAGGGCAAATTTATTTTTGCTTAAGGTTGAGATTTTAGGGTATAGGTCTTAAGGTTCAAGGTTTAGGGCTAAAAGTTTGGTAAGGTTAGGGTTTAGGTTTAGTGTTTAGGTTAAGGGTTTAGGGTTTAGGTTTAGGGATCATGGTTTAGGGTTCATAGGGTTTAGGTTTAGTGCTCAAGGTTAACGGTTGATAGTTTAGGGTTTAGGATTTAACTCGAGCGTTTAGGGTTCATAGTTTAGGGTTTAGGGTTTAAGTTTATGGTTTATGGTTTAGGCTTAGGGTTTAGGGTTTAGGGTTTAAAGTTCATGTTAGAAGTTTTGTCACTCAAAATGGTGGTAGGAAAATCAATGTATACCACGTGCCACCTCCAAATTCTAAATTTCATTTCGTGTAAATTCACTTTAAGAAAGGTTGGAGGAAATAAACTCTCCATTTTCTTCATGCCTTCAGAGGTCCAGAATGTCAATTCACCCCAAATTTGGCAAATATGGAGAACTTAGAAACCTTAATTACATTTATAAAGATAATCTCGAAGCAAAGGAATGCATTTCATAAGTAATTCTAGTCAAATTTGTTTTCTTTTTTTGTTGATACCCGTTACAGGACCAAAATTATGACCTAGATTGGAAATTTGAGAGGATTTATGAGGTTCAATTTTACTTTCCAAGATGCATTAATCATAGGTTTGGGAATGTTTCTATAGATGTAATGACATTTTGATTCATACACTCAATGATTCCTAAATGTCCAATCCTACCACAAACCCATATAGTCCTCGATCTTGGATATAAGGATACATCATTACTAAGACAAAATAGGTACTTTCAAGGAAGAAGATCTTCTTGTGAATATATAGTTTTAACACATCACATCATACTCTTCATTAGGATTGATGACTACCCTATAATTTTGAAGGAACTTTTGAAAGCATCATGGGTTTATCATAGAAGGACTTATCAATGAATATGAGGTCACTAAGCCATAGGCCAACTATCTCCTATTGAGAACTAAAAAAGAAATAATTACTAGGTGATTAATAACTCCTTTGTGTTCTTAGTCATACCCCTATCGCTATGTTTATTTTGCACAAGTAGACTCAATGATGGTTCTAGGTATGAGACTAGGAAATATGGTCCTAATATTGTCATGGCCTCGTAGTCTAGTATTTAGGAGCCATATTTTCCTTATTGATACTTAGTACTAATTAACAATGAAATCTAATTCTCCAGCTTTCATTTTCTTTACTCATCTTCCACGTCATACTGAATAACCGATTTGACATGGGAGCTTCCTCTTCAATGGTGATATATTGAATATGAATATGATCCTCAAGAGGGGAGTTGCACCTGGAAAGGTATCATCTAATCCTACACCTAAGCCCTAAGTCGTAATCCCTAAACCCTAAATCCTAAACCTTGAACCCCAAAACCCTAAATCCTAAACCCTATTTTTACCACCTTGAACCCTAAACCCTAAATCTTAAACCAAAAACCAAAAACCAAAAATCTAAACCATAAAACTTAAAACCTAAGTCATCAACCCTAAACCCTGATCCCTAAACCCTAACCCCTAAACCCTAAATCCTAAACCCTTAGCCTTAAACCCTAAACCCTAAATCTTGTTCCCTAAACCCTAAACCCTAAATCATAAACCTTAAACTCGAGCTCAAACCTTAAACCTTGAGTCATAAACCCTAAACACTAAACCCTAAACCATAAACCATAAACCCTAAACCCTTAACTCTAAACCTTGATCCTAAACCCTGAGCCCTAAACCATAAACCTAAACCCTATTTTTACCACCATGAACCCTAAACACTAAACCCTAAATCCTAAATCCTAAACCCTAAACCCTAAACCCTAAACCCTAAACTCTAAACCTTGATCCCTAAACCTGAGCCCTAAGCCCTAAACCCTAAACCCTATTTTTACCACATTGAACCCTAAACCATAAACAATAAACCATAAACAATCCCTAAACCTAAACATTAAACATAACCCTAAAACCTAAACCTTAAACCTTGAGCTATAAACCCTAATCCCTAAACAATATTCCTAAATCTTCCTAAATTACCTCCAACACTTCCAAGATTATCTGACATCACCTCTAAATGCTTAATATATTTCTTGAACTATCCTAGAGGGTGTTTGATTAGCTCAAAATATTCAAGGATTAGGTTTTAGGGTTTAGTGTTAAGGGTTTAAGGTTTTAATTTTTAGGTTTTAGGTTTAAGATTTTGTTGAGGTTTAGGGATTAGGTTTTATGGTTTAGCATTTAGGGATCATGGTTCAAGGTTTAGATCTTATGATTAGGACTATGGGTTAAATATTAAGGTTTAGGGTTTATGTTTAATAGCTAAGGGTTTAGTGTTTATGGTTTATGGTTTAGGCTTTAGGGTTCATGGTTTAGGCTTTAGGGTTTAGGAATCATGGTTAAGGGTTCATGGTTTAGGGTTGAGGGCTTGGGGTTAAGGGTTGATTGTTTAGGGTTTAGGGTTTATGGTTTAGGTCTCATGGTTTAGGGTTTAGGTTTTAAGTTTATGGTTTATGGTTTAGGGATTAGGTTTTAGGGTTTAGGGTTTAAAGTTTATGTTAGAAGTTTTGTCACTCAAAAACACAATCTGGGGTGTTAGGAAGGTGTTTTCAACTATGAAAAATTGGCCCCATCCTCATGAGATCACTTACCCATGGTAAACAATAGTTTATTTATGATAGTACCTATTCCTAGAGGTACTCATCAATGTTTACAAATATTAACCTATCACCATGTGGTGATCGGATCTTTAGTTCTTACAAATTTAGGGCCATTTTTGCGGAACCGAAAGGGGTAGCTACACTATCTTCAAATTCTTCATGAAAACTTCATGTCTTAGAGAAAAATGAATGTTACCAACATGTATATAATTCACATATCTTTCCAATTCCTATTTTTTCCTCCTAACTCCTTACGGAGCTCCCAAAATCTTCTAAAGAAGTCAAATTTCACCATTAGAGGGTTTGTTCCTTGCACCTAGAAAACCGTTGTTGAGAATATTTCCCTTGAATGAGTAAAACTTTCCTAAACCTTCCCAAACACTCCTAAAATGTCAATAACCTATCCAAAAGGACCCAAAACCTAAACAATTACTATATTCTTTCACAAAACAAATATTGATTGTATAATTTAAACCATAAAAGCTTGAATGTTGAATGCTGAAATCTTGAAAAATACCTATGTACTGACCAAATTAGAATCGAAAAACTATCTTATAAAGCTGTGATAGATGGAGCTATGAGAATAGTTCCATAAGGTGTAGAGTGACTAGTTCCATAAAGTATAAGAAATAATAAAATATAAATAATAATAAAATAAAAACTTAAACATTTATTTTTGTACATAAAAGCATGCCACAAACACATATAGCACATAACACATTGAATCGAGCACGTTATAACACGCTCATGTTTCACCTTTTTAGAGGTTTGAAATTCCCAATCCATAGGCTTGGATTTTCCTTGGATTACCAAAACAAAGGTTTAGACTATTTTATGTGATTAAAACCGCGTTTGACAAAAAAGTCAAAATTTCACGTGTACACCCCAATATCTCATGTGGATTAAAACATAATATTTGAAAATAAATTCTACTATGATGTCAAGCTTGGTTTTACCTTGATGATGATATAATTCTTTCTAAAATCTGATTAGTTTAAGGCTTTCATCCATATTTTATTTTACTAGTTCCTTGTTTTCTTGCAAAAACCTATGCATACATTTTGGTGCACAATTTATGATTTTTCATCCATTTTTTAAAGTGGTTTTTCTAAACTCCATTCTACACACACTCAAAAAAACTAAAAAATGACTTTTTTCTCAAAGTTATGGGGGTGCACACACAAATATTTCATTTTCGGGATATGTGCACTTTGAAAATTAATAAAACATTATACATTCATCCAAAAATTATGAAAATTTAATGGGACCTTGTACATGGTCTTAGCTAACTTCTACCAAAGGGATTTGAATTTTTTTAATAGAATCAAAAATGGTGGGGCACACACACAATCGGTTCTTCTCTTTTTACACAAAAATAGACATACTTTGTTGTGCACCACATTTGACCCTCTTAATCTCAACCATTTTTAAAAAAATTAGTATTTTAGAAACTAGATTCTGAGATCTACGGTACTTATTCTTATCACTTTGTCAAATTTTGAGCATAGGCATGCCAAATTATTGATGAAGTTCAAGTTTAATTAATTTCAGGAAAAAGGTGTCCCTTTTTTATCCCCTTTTGGCCCCCATTTCCATGCACTTACCCCAAAACAAAACCATAGATCAAAATGGCTTCCCAAGTTCCACCTTCATGATGCACAATAGAACAGATCTCGAAAAAGTGCATACAACACATGTGCGAATAAATGAGAGGAAAGAGAGTGTAATAAAACAATAGCTAAGGTGAAGCAAGCCACAAACCAAAGATTTTATTGTTGAAAGATCATGCACAGATCATCACGATATGGGAGGAAGATGCAAAAATTTACAGAGACATAGCCAAAGGCATGCGACTCTTAGAAAACTTATGCAACATAGAATGATGCCCTTACATTCCCAAATTATCCAACATTAAAATTGGGCATCATTTTACAATATATAAAAATTAAAAGGAGGAGGAGAGGAGAAAGAGAGGGAAAATTCAAATTCTCTTTCCACCAGAAAACCAACTTCATTTAATTTATTTGCATGCTTTGAAAAAGGGATTGAATGCCTCTACAAATCTAATTCCACATGTCGCGTCCTAGGGAAGGAGTGAGCACCCATAATGCATTAAATGTTGGTGGTTGAGCTAATTGAAATTACACTGCACGTGTTGAAGACATTTTCTCAAGGTCACATCCACCAACTACCTTTTAAATTCAAATTTCACACTCCTATGCATAAATGAGGCCAACACCTTTCCATTAATATGAAATTCACAAGGATCGGGCCAAGAATTTTAGAATTATGATGATCTTGCCTAATGCGGGGATTATGGTTACCCGCGGATTTCTAAATTTTAGTTTCATGCAACTTTAGATTTCCACGGAGCTCTCTTACTCATGTCGCAGCTCTATATAATCCCTCGTGACACTTTTTGATGTCATGCGGCTTGATCCTTCGGTATGCGGCATCAGTATGCACTCCTCCTTGTTCTCGTAGCTTCGAAACCTTTTGCTTCATTCATGGCACTTACCAGTGTAGCATGGATTTCCATAACATTTCACGGATGTCTTTTGATCTCCGAGATTATTCCCAGGACTTGCATGGCATGCTTAACTTCTTCACGGCTTTACCAATTCCATTTTTGAGCATCCACAAAGTCCATACTTGTGTAAGTTGTTCAATTTTTGCAAGGGGTGCAAAAATAGACAACATTTTTGGCAACTCACAAGGGTCATTTGCTTTCTTAAAATCCTTGAGTCTAATTTTAGTCTTAGCCATTCATTCATTGGGAATGGAGTCATCTTAAAATCCTTGAGTCTGATTTAGTTTCTCTACATTTGATTTTCTAAGACAATCTACAACTACTTCTTGATATTTTGAACCTCCCTCCTTGTTGCATCTTGAGAACATAATGAAATTGTGCACAAGGACATCTCCAAGCAACAAGATAGTGCAAAGCACTTGAGGAAAGAAACCTATACTACCAACAATGCAATGTGCTTAAAGCACTTAGAGGAATTAAAATTATAATCTATTATGTACAAGATGCATGAAAAATCTTAATAATAAAGCTTGAGATGAATCCCATTGACTGGGATTTGAAACACGTTCCCATTAAGATCAGATAACTCAAATGATTTAGTTGCCTTGCAAGCGGTGATGATGTATGGTCCACTCTAAATAGCATCAAATTTGGAGTGTCTTCCTAGTTTAGCTCAATCCACATCCCATTTCAAAATGAGATCCCCAAATTTGAAGGTCTGATCTCAAGATTTTCTGTCAAACCACTTTTTGGATGATGCCTGATGTTGTTCCATCCTTACCATGGAAGAATTCCTATTTTCTTCTAGCTGCACTAATTTCGCCATTATTATTTCCCGTGATCCGCACCTTCAAATTCAAGCTGCTAAGTTAATTCCAATGAAGGAAGCTCAAGTGATAATGACAATCTTGCTTCCTTACCATACACCAATTTGTAGGGAGAAGTGTCAATAGCCTTCTTAGTTGTTATCATGTCTACCCAAAGAGCATTTTTTACCTTTGTGTGCCACTACTTTTGATTAATGTCCATTGTCCTTTTCATGATTCTGATCAAATTTTTGTTAGTGGATTCTGCAATCCATTACCTTGGGGGTAATAATTGGAGGAAGTCTTAAGATAAATCCCAAGTTCTAGAGCCTAGCTAGAAATCTTTGATCTAAGAAAGATTTAGCATTATCAGAAATGATCGTTTGAGGAATGCCAAACCTTGTAACAATTTCTTCAAGAAATTCTAGGATGACTGATTCAGTGGCTTCCTTTAATGGCATGGCTCCAGTACACCTGGTGAAATAATCTGTGGCCATGAGGACCCATTTGTGACCAACGCTAGATGGGGATTGATCATACCAATGAATTCAAGACCCCATTGTGTAAATGAATTATCTGTTTGGATTGGATGAAGTGTCAAGGCTTCCAATCTTTTCTTCAAAGAGATTAAAGAGTGCACATTATTTACACTTCCTTACCCACCTGTGAGCATCTCTAAACAATGTAGGCTAGAAATAACCTACTTTTATAATATTTATGGTTGTAGCTTTAGCAGAGAAATGTCTTCCTGAGAATCCATCATGGAATTCAGTTAGAACCCTGTCACATTGTCCACCTTCAATGCACCTAAGAAACACTCCATCAATATTTCTTTTGAACAATATGCCACCAAAAAGTGCATAAGGAATGGATTGCAATCTCATATGTCTTCTCTTTTCTTTATTCAAACCAAGGGGATATACACCAGTAGATAAAAACTTAGTCATATCAGCAATCCAACTACGCTCATTAAACACATTTATTTCATCTTATTGCCACTCAACATCATGCGATAGCTCATCATTTGAAGGCACTTCATTCATGAGGGTGGTCTCTTGAGGTTCTACAACATCCAGAGCCAACTGCTCACAAAGTTCTCTTCCTCTTACCATTTTGTAGCTTTAATGGTCACATCATACTCCATGATCTTAGTCACCCATATAGCTCATTTCTCACTGATCTCTGCTCCCATAATGAAGTCTCTAATGCTGGAATGTGATACCAAAACCTTTACGTAGCTAGCAAAAATCATGCTTTTGAATTTCTTCAAGGCTCTCATGATGGAAAACACCTATTTTTCAATATGTGATTGTACTTGAGCTCATAATTCTTCAGTGTTTGACTAAAAAAATAGGCTACTCCATTATTTGATCATTTAGTTGTGTAAAAACCGTGGCTATATTGGATTTCACCCCATGAGCATAAATAATGAAATATTTGGTATAATATGTGTTAATCAACGTTTGGTTTTGGGAAATCTCTTGTTTTATCTTTTCAAAACTTTCCTTTCCTTTCTATGGTCCACTTGAATGTTACATCCTTATTGAGCATGAGAGTAATAGGTCTTATCAAACCCGTGAAGTTAGGGATGAAACACCTAACAAATTTTATCTTTCCAAGGAATGATTACAGAGCCTTCTTGTGAGCTAGAAAGGAAATATCCGTGATAGCTATAATTATCTCTAGATTAATGAAAATGCCTTCTTTTGATACAATATGCCCCAAGATCTTGCCTCTAGGGATTGTAAAATTACACTTCTTAGGATTAAGGGATACACCAAATTCCCTACATATTTCAAACACTTTCTCAGGTGCTTCATGTGATCTGTGCTCTGCTTGGAGAAAATGTGATATCATCCAAGTAAACCAAGATGAACTGATTGATGAATCCCTTGAAAGCAATATCCATTGCTCTTTGGAAGGTAACACCTGCATTTGATAAGCCAAAAGGAATTTTTGATAAGAAAATTTTCCCCATTTGGTGGTGAACGTGGTTTTATATTGATCCCCTTCCTTCACTTTAATCTGGTTAAAACCAAAATAGCCATCAAGCATGGAGAACCTCTCTTCTCCTACCAATTTCTACAAAATTTGTTCCATGGAAGGAAAGGGGTAGTGATCCTTGAGAGAAGCCTTATTCAAATCCTTGAAGTCCACGCACAAAGCTTGTATTTTTCAATTCTTCTTCTGACCAGAACCAAATTTTCCACCCAAGTAGAATACTTGATTGGAAAAATTATTTTGGCCTCAATAAGTTTGGATAATTACTTTCTCATAAGGGGCTCAATCTTGGGGTTGAATGGCCTCTATTTTAATCTAATTGGCTTGATATTGGGGTCAAGATCGATGGAATGCTAGACTATGTCAAGATTGAATTCCTTTAGATCTTCATAGTCCCATGAGAACACATCACTGAATTTTTGGCACAAGGAAACAAAAGATTTCTTTTCAATTTCATCACATACCTTTCCAAGTAGAAGTTCCTTGCCAGAGCAATTGAAACTAGCTGAAAATCATCTTGATTTTCCACCATGTTATTTTCCATTCCTTTGAATTCATCATCTGGACTAAAAATTTTCTCCAGAGTGACCAATCCTTTGGGAAACTTGTTTGATTTTAGTTGAATAATCTGGTCCCCATATACTTCCTACAGATCAACTTGCATTTTTGAGGAGAATTCCACCTAGTTTTGGATGAACTACACAATTTTTTCATTTTTTTAAATACTTGCCAACAAGCCTAATTTTCTAGAACATATGGCCTAACCAAAAATTTATATGATGATCACTCCCTTTGATTAGATCCTCAGTAGGTAATAATTGAGACCCAATGTTCGCCATTTGTTCCATGTCTTTGTTTATCTTTCTAGGCACAACCTGTAGGTTAATGGTGTCAAAGATATCTAATAAATCTTAGACTCTATGTTTGTAGGATTTCAACAAGTTTTTTTCTTTTTTTCACACTACCATGGACTTGGAAAATGAAGAATTAATTGTCTCCAAAGACTTGTAACTTCTTGATTTTCCTCTTTTCACAAACAATAGACCATGGACTAATGCTTCATACTTTGCTACATTATTGAAGCATGTAAACTACAGTCTATGAGCAAATAAGAACTTTTCATTTTCTGGAGAGATGAGCACAACACACCGATCCCGATCCATTTCTCGCTTCTGGAACCATCAAATAACATCTACCATAGTCCTAAAGTATCTTCCTTTTCTTTTTTGAATGCCATGGGTATCATCAATTCTTCCTAGAGAATGCAATAAGTTCCCAGACCAGTCTCAAAATGTTTGATCTCTTCATCATAAGGATCAAACTTATAATATCTTTCAACCCATTCATCGAACAGAAATCGGGTATGGAAAGAGGGACAATCTACCCTTTAGGAACTAAGTCTTACTCATGTTCTTCTTGGATTATGAAAACTTATTAGACAAGAGTGGGGCCAAATGGCTCAATATGGTAAGAAAATATGGGCTCAATTTATATTATGAATTAGATACCATATCTAGTTTTCGAAGCATGTGAGTTAAATCTAAGAATAAATAACCACCTACATTAGCAATGATGTCTCTAGACAAACAGATAGCAAACATGGAAGGGAGGTCAATGACTGAAATATCATGGGTTATGGTTTGAATAGGCATCAAGTGTTAATTTAAGGTTTTTAATTAAGTCTAGGACATTTACAATTGACCCATCAAGTTGTAAAACACCCCTAGACACAGGACTATATTTGAGACCTAGGATATTAGTAATTTTCTTAGGCATTACAGAGGTACTAGCCCCTGAATCAATCATATAGTTATGAACTAGGTACTTACCCATAATTATTGACATGTAAAAGGGTGGGGTTTTTTTACTTACTTGATCATTCCTTTCCTGACATACATGAACCACGACATGAGCCTTCTACATTACGGGATCCACAGGAGGAAATTACTTGAGGGCTTCATATAGGAGATCATGTTGTGATGGAATGACAAGTGCATCCCACATAGAAACATTGACATTGGTCTTCTTCAATTTTCTCAATAATGTTGGATGGGAGACCCATAAATTTATGTATCTGGAGCATGCCTTACTCCTTCCATGGTCTTCATTACTTTGTTGTGGTGGCTTTTGATTGGAAGCTTTGGTTGAGTAACAACCTCCTTATTCGTGGATTTTCCAGAACTTCTAATGCTTCCTTTTATTCAAAGGCGGATTCTTTTTCCTTTGATCTCGTGGCTTTGATTTGATCAACTAAAGGTGAGGATTCAAATGCCAACATCCTTTTCTTGTGTCATGTATTTTTAGCCATGATTGATGGTCTATTAGAAATTCCGCCATTTGGTTAACTACGCAAAAAAATAAAGCTCAAAGAACATGACTTTGGTATTATGGTGCGGGGGTTATATAGATTTAACACTTCTTATTTGTATGAACCAAACTCACATCTTATCATACCTTAGCTTCACATATTCTAAGCATTTCAGCTAACATACAAGCATCATCCCCTGCTATTCCTTTGAGGATCTCATTCACATACTCCACTTCCTAAGTCTTCATGTCATGTTCTCAAAAGAAACTTGTATAAGTACTAGCATCCATGTGAAAGCAAATATCCAAAGGATATTCCTTGGCTATTGGTCATAGCTCCATGGTTCATAATCCTCCATCATTATTTTGTATACACTGCTTATGTACTCTTAAGAACATTCCACACAATGAATCCTTGATATAATTACTATACATACATTCTCAATTCAAAAACAAGGTTAGATCTAGGTTGGTGTCTTGGATCTAAGTGCTCAAATTGATATGTAGGGCCATGAAATCTTCCATCACTTTTGAAACAACCCATATAACCCAAATCCAGGTGTTTAGACCTTTTCCTTCTCTCAATACACTTTCAATTTAAAATAACTCTCTTACTTGGGTTTATTGGCTACTAACCCTCTTGTCATGTAAATACTCAACTATCAAAATTCTTCATAAAAAAACCCTAACATCCAATGAGAAATCTAAACATACCTTATAGAGGTCTTGGATACACTTGAGTTTCATGGATATATTCATTTGTATGAATTGTTCTTCTAAACCATTGTTCTAAGAAATTTAGACATATTTTTACCATGGCTATGACAATAGGAACTTAGGACTATAATCTCACCTAAAAATTGGTGGATCCACTTCATAAATGTCACCAAGATGATGGCTACAAAAATTTGTAACTTGACTCCTAGTTATGACCACTCATGCAACTCAATCTATCTTCTTGCATGTACTTGTATAGTCTACAATTCAAATATTGATAGATCTTTCCCACACATACGAATTATGTCTTGAAACTTCACAATCTAGAAATAATTGAAATAAAGATATTCACCAATTTCTGTATTATTTGGATGGATAGAATTAAAATGACACCATAATTCTATAGGAAAATTACAAAGATTCAAGAGCTACAAAAATCACCATAATTACACTCACCCCGCCTCAACTACACATGCAAGTTAGATCTACATGTAAAAAACCTCATTATTAAATTACTATCATTATTCGGGTCTCGGCCTAAGACAAAGCACTTCATAAACAGTCTAATATTTACAAAGGATGACATAAGGAACATGATCAAATACATCTGCAACATCATTCTAACATCTTTATTATTCTTTGAACAAGATTAGTACATCTTCTTTATGATCTTCCATGGCTGGTTCCTCATGAAATCATCTCCTCCTACCTTGACTAATCCACTAGACATCCTATTTAGCTCCTAAAAAACTCAAAAATTATGGCTAAACTTAGCATTTTATCAAAACCACCTTCCACTCTCTCTCTCTCTCATCCTCGTCCATATCCCTATTATGTCTCTTATGCTTTATTAGGCTTGAGGACAACAAATTGAATCTCTTGACACACCTAAAAGATTCCCTTATTAGGATTTGAAAAACACACCTAGTTTACTTTTACAAACATATTCACTTTTACATAAGTGAAAACAATCAATCCTTCAAACTTGATATATACTTGCTTAGAATCTTTATCATACCCCAAGTTGGTTCATGAAGCAATCCTATGCTAAAGTCTTGATGCACTGCATCATATCATTTTGGCATCTTGACTTGCTTCCATGGTTTGATTTGGTGCTTCTAGAAATGGTTCCTTTTGATTATAAGAGCCTTGGACCATGTATGCTTGAAGATACTTTTCCCTCTCATAACCCAATTGGTTATGCGAGAAGATTACATGGAAAACGTCATTCTATCTCTTGCACAATGTTGTTTTACACAAGGACTAAATCGAACTTGAACTGGGAGGAGGAAGTGCTGATGGTGGAGGGATTGTTTCCAGTGGAAGAGGGGAACTTTGACCTTGCCATCTGTTATTTTTTTGGTTCAGTGCATACCTTTGATTAGAATGCTGATTTTTATATGGTTGATACCCCTGGTTTGAAGATTTCCCTTGATTTGATAATTATTATAGGATTGGGCTTGTTATTTTTCTAGGGATATAACTTTTTTTGTCAAATTTATAATCAAGGCCTTCATTTCTTCATCTTCATTTTGTTGGGTAGGAGTTTGTGAGGTGAAAGCAACACGTTGCAGATTTGGTTCAGGTATATGAGCAATAGAAGGTTGAGCAGCTTTAGGTAATTTTGGATATAATGGCATAGGTGGTCTAGGAGCAAATTTTCCAGCTTGTATTAGACTATTTTCAGCTCTAATCGTAATTACATAAGCAGCTGGTATATTTTTTCCTCCCATATATTGTATCATATAAGATATATCAGAGTTAAGAGCTTTTAACTAGTAAATAAAGACACCTTCTACTACAGGTCTCATAGGAGCTGAAATTTTATCCTGTCCCGGTCCTCTGGAATCTAAAGTTAAAATATTCCATTTGCTCATTAGGTGCTCTCTTGATTGTAGTTAATTTATCCTAAAGAGATAAGTTGTCTTCTCTCTCTCCAAACTAGCCACAAAGGGCTATGCACAATTGATCCTAGTTTTGAAATGTTCCTACCCCAAACTTCTGAACCATTGTAGAGCCTTCCCTTTGAGTGATGAAGCCAAAAGTTTTAATACTAAATCCATCTCAATAATTTCATGGATAACACAGACATTTGCAATGTCCTAAATGTTGCCAACTGGAGTAGTGCAATTTTTCTCTAGTAAAATGGAAGCTACTTTAGAATAGGATTCTAAGCATTCAAGGCAAGCAAACTATTGCCTGTGAAGTTTACAAATGTATTTTGTTGTGGCGGTTTTGTTGATGAACCATTTTGATAGGTATGATAAATCTTATCGAGTGTAACAAGGGCCTACCAGGTGGAGGTTTTGAGAGAGTTCGGTTTGGAGGAGATTGAGATCTTTGAATTTTTCTTCCTCTTTTCCTTTGCCTAGGGATAACTACAAGTACTCAAACACACCTTCTTCTCTTGTTCTCGATCATGTTTAGATCCTTCTCATAAATTAGGGACACTAAAAGCACCAATACTATTGAAACCAATTGATATTCTGAATGGATTCGCCATATGTGTTACTATAGAGCCAACAAATGCTAGAGTTTCACTAAGATACACATCAAAACTTAATAAAATTGGAAGTATTAATTTCAAGAGTCCCATTGGGTGTGCTAAAAATGTTAGAGCTCAAATGTGCACCTATTCCCAAATCATAGAAAATTTGGGATTTGATTCAACATGGGACTATCTCCAAGTTGTGGAACTTGAACTAAGACAAACCTCCAGAGAAGGTCGGCTTCCTCTACTTAGCTCTAATGTTAAACTACTCCTAGGAATTGAAATGCAAATATCTAGCTCTACTCTAATTTTCTAAGGGACTAGGGTGAGAAGGAGATGCATAAAACATAAACCTAATCTAAAAGAGGAGATAACACCAAAAGAAAGGGGATGAATACTCTAGGCAAGAGAGAAAATGGAAGAGCATAATGATGAGGAGGGCCAAAACGAAATCCACATATCAAAATCACATCTTGAGTTCCACCTTCACGATGCACAATAGACACAAATCTATGAAACAATGCATACAACACACCTATGCAAATGAATGAGAGGCAAGATAGTGTAATAAAACAATAGCTAAGGCTGAAGCAAGCCACAAAACCAAATATTTTATTGTTGAAAGATCATGCACAGATCATCATGATACAGGAGGAAGATGCAAAACATTTATAGAGACATAGCCAAAGGCATGCGACTCTTAGAATACTTGTGCAACATAGAATGATGCCCTTGCATTCCTAAAGTATGCAACATTAAAATTGGGCATCATTTTGCAATATATATAAAAAAATGAAAGGAGGAGAGGAGAAAGAGAGGGAAAATTCAAATTATCTTTCCACCCAGTCGACTTCATTTAATTTATCTACATGCTCTGAAAAAGGGACTAAACACCTCTGCAAATCGAATTCCATATGCCACATCCTATAGGATGAGTTATTACCCATAATGCATTAAATGCTAGTGGTTGAGCCAACTGACATTGCACCTGTGTGTGCTGAAGACATTTTCTCAAGGTCACATCCACCAACTACCTTTTAAATTTGAAGTTCAGACTCCTATGCATAGATGAGGCCAACACCTTTCCATTGATATGAAATTCACAAGGATCGGGCCAAGAATTTGAGAATTATAATGATCTTTCTTGCACGGGAATTGTGGTTATTCACGAATTTCCAAATTTTAGTTTCATGCAACTTTATACTTTCATGGAGCTCTCTTACTCATTTCGGAGCTCTGTATAATCCCTCACGACACTTTTTGATGGCATGACTTGGTCCTTCATTTCATGGAATTTTCATGTACTACTCCTTGTTTTGTGGCTTCCAAAACCATTTTCTTCATTCCGTGGTACTGCAAGTGTAGCTCAACATTCCATAACCTTCGCATATTTCTTTTGATCTCCCGATTCTTCCCAGACTTCCGCATCATGCTTAACTTCTTCACGGCTTTACCAATTCCATTTTTGAGTATCTGTAAATTCTATACTTGTGTAAGTTTCTCCATTTTCAAAGGGGTGCAAAAAAAAGACAACAAATATTAGATGAGAAATAGTAGAAATGAAGGCACTTGCTTCTAGAAAGACAGTGAGATCTAGTAAACAAGTATTAACCCTCCTTGAAATGAGGGCACCATTCATATTTATAATGTCATGACTATCCTTTCATCTCCCCCACACAACCTTTCAACTTCCTCCATGACTGTTGACCTTTTGGGTTCTTGTCACGACCTTTTATATTCCTTCATCACCTTTGACCTTTCATATTCCTACATCTTCTAATCACATCATCTTTAGGTTGCTCAAAATATCCTTAACACATGACGTCATTTTATGTGCCACAAAATAATATGCATCCGTGTTTCCTTAGCCCTTAGTCATATGGTATGGTCATATGAGGGCTTAAAGCTTGTGATTCCTACTAGTAGGTGCTTAACTTCAGCCCTCTTTAATTTTATTTGTGTGGTGAAGGAAACAACAATTTTTTTATGTCGTGGCAACTAAACTAAAATAAATAACAGAGCAAAATATTAAAAAGCTTGTATCTTTTTTGATCGGTAACTCGGTTTTGAGTGCCTTTTTTTGCAAAAGTGTTTTTTTCATGCTCTTTCCATTGGAGTTATTTTTTAGACTTACTGACAGTAAATATAAAGTGCCAAATATGGAGGAGTGTTGTAATCAATTGTGGACACAATTTCAATTTGAGCCCGACGTCCTAAATTTTGGGAGTTGCAGTTTGTACCTATCATAGATTCTAAGAATGATGTGCTTTTCTCTAAAGTATGTGGACTTCAAGAGGATATTATAAATTTTTTTTGGAAGAAAATAGATCACTCAAGAAGTGAAATTCTCTTCTACAATCACTCATTCATGATAAGGATATAATAATACACTTCCCTGCAAAACAAACTTGCTAGTCCTACAAGACATCACCATCATATTGTGGACAACCATATCCATGCTCCTAGTCCACTTATAGTTTTTACTTCTTGTACCCACCGACATTGAGCTGGGTATTATTTGAGCTCGAACACCTTTTGATGCTTCTAATGCAAACCTATGAGGCTTGAATATCGCATGCTCTTCCACATTTGTGCCTATTACAGTACCACATGTTGTGTATCCTATTTTCATCAATTTATGCATGACTTTTTTAAAAGCATACATCTGCATTATGTTCTCGCATGCTCCGTTCTACATGGGTCTCGCGAGTGGATTCATTGAGCCAATACATTCATAGGGTATTGTTTCCTCTATTCCACATGTTAAGTGGAATTCTCGTCGTGACATTGGTTTTGAGCAGATACTTCATTGGGATCACACATTGATAGAGCTCCTTTTTGTTCGATCGACTCTTTCGAGGATCATGAGCAACACATGAGTTCAGCACCTTCACTTAAGCTTGAGAAACACGAGATTTCAGCTATCGCCATGATCAACCCGACACACATTTTGATGTTCTTTTGCATGCACCCATTGTGCATTTTACACCAAGTCATATGTAGGCATCTTCTTCATCCATCCATGTTGATTTAGGGTGGATATCGATTCGTGGCGGCGACATAGGCATTCATTGAGAGGACTATAGAAGTGTGGATCCTCCACCATTCGGTCTCTTGTTCCACTTTCTATACCTTCGCATGTGATGCTCCTTATTTTGAGAATTTTACTTTAGCAGGTATATTGTATCTCTCTTGTTTGTTGAGAGATTTTGTATCTATATTTTGATGCTTTTGACATATTAATAGTATCTCTTGTGGGGGATCTATTGCGGTGCATTCTAGTGTTATTTTGAGGTGTTCAAGTAGTTTTTTGAAAATCATACATATTTGTAGCATCACTCCACCCATTCAGCAATATGGGAGGGTGTGGTGTTGATCCTTCTTCTTCGGGTTTCATGTCTTTACCTTGTTACCTTGGCTTTTCTTGGATCGTGACACTCTGGAATTTGTTTTCTTGCCTTGTTTCTTTGTTTTTTGTTCTTGGATCGTGGCACACCTATTTCAGCCAGATTGATCGAATTATGTTTGGTGTTTCTTTTTTACACTTTCGACATCACTCCATTGACAGTCTCCTTGTGTGGAGCTATTCTAGTGAAACCCATTGTCAGTTGTTTTTGAGTTTTGTGATCAAGTAGTGGATTCAGACCATAGAGCACACCAAACTTCTTCAAAGCATCATACGATTTTTTTGAGCCAAGTTTCTTGGGATGCCTCTGGAGGCGGGTCTTTACTCTCTTTACTTTGTTGATTACTAGTTTTAGGTACCTTTGCCGGTGTCCCTTTTTCCCCAGTTATTGTACATGAGTACGTCATCAAGCCTAGTTGTGGGACTCATTGTGGACATGCCACTTGCTTATTTTGGCCCCTAGCTTCACTTGAGGGGGGGTGTTAGAGTAGGTATTTACCTTAGCTCATGTTCACCTAGGTACTTTATTTACCTTTATTGTATTTATCCTCACCCACTTATGTGTGTAGATATTTCTTTTATCTTATTTAGATATTAGGAGATATTATCTAGTTGTTAGGTATAGTTCTTTCCTTGATCTATGGTATTGACTAGATCCTTGATGTCTAGTTCTCTCCTAAATCTATTGTCTTGACTAGTTCTTTGATGATTAGTTATTTCCTTGATTTATGGCTTGATCTACGACCTTGATTGGTTCTTAGATTGTTATTCCTTTCCTATTTAAGAAAGGCCCATTCTCAATGTATTGCATTGAGTTCCATTATAATATATGATATTGATTTACTCATTTGTGTGCAAAGGTTTCATGTAAAGCTATTCGGTGAATTGATTTCATCTTATTGATCGTGGTGTTTGATTAACATCTGTGTTCTTGGCTTGAAGTACGATCTATGGTTAGCATTCCTTTCACCATTTCCTATATAAATAAGAAGATGATTTGCCTAGAGGTGTGCGTAAATATTTTATAACATTTTCTCTTCATGAAGCTTTATATTTTGCATTAAAATTCCAAGCACGAAACCCCTTGTGGAAAAAAACCCCAAAATTTGAGAGGGTTTTTCACTCATAAATTCCCATAGATTGTAATCATATTTTCATTCTATTTCAGGCTTTTTCCAGCAATGTTATTAAAGACTTTTCCAAGTATTTTTGTGAATAAAATGGAGGCAGAAGTGTTTTCTCTATTGGATCGACTCACTTTGGGACTATTTGTGCATTATTATTGAGGTATTTAGATATGAAATCATTTTCTAATATCTCATAATTTATGTGAATGAAAATACCCAAGTTTAATAATTCTTTCGAGGTTATTTGCCAATTCTATAATCAGATTTCAGATCTGATTTATGACTTGATTTGGCATTCAAAATTCTGATTTTTATATGAATGAGTTCCTAAAAATATAGCAAGCATTTGGGATAGAGAAAATAATTTTTGGAGCTCATTTGATGCCCTAAATGTGTGGGCCAAAATAGTAGGAGGGTAGGATCTACATGTTTGGTAGTTGATGTTATAATTGGGTTTACATCATCTTGTTCCTTGTATTTTTCTAAGTTCTAAAAGGCATATTTCATTTTCCTAGATCAAAGTTATGTAGAGAAAGTTATGTTATCTTGAAGATTACAATGAGTTAGGGTTTTGGATTTAAATTATTTTCCGGATGTTGTAGAATTTGATTTTTGCCATAAATTATCTTGGGTTGTTCCAAGGTTTTGGGAGTAAAAATAATTATTTTATGTTGATTTTGGGTGTGTTTGCATATCAAACCCTAGTCACTTTTACATAAATTAATCCTGGTTTCCTAGTTTATTTCCCATAGCAGGTAAATGCTAAAAGTATATTTTTATTTGAATTTTCACGGCTAAGAGAAACCCATTTGAAGCTAAATATTTGCCGAAAGAGGGGACTTAACCAAATTATAAAGAGAAACAAACGGCTCATCGAGACCGTGACAAGTGTCAAGCCGACGCAACTTCAGAAGTCAAAGGGGGATGAAGTATCAAATTCCCATGGGAAGAAGTAGAGCTAGCAAAGGAGTAAGACAACGAGCCCGCAGACGGTGCCAAGTGTCCACCCGGCGCATCCCTAAAGCCTTAAAGAAAGCTCTTCAAAGTAGGCCATAAAGATGACAAGCCACCTACCATGTATAAGTGATTCAAGGTCTTATCTATAAGATTTAATGCTCAAGATTTTTCAAAAGATCAGAGGTGAAGGGTCATTTCATTACAAAATACGTACCATTTGAATCAAGGGGCCATGTAAACCAATGCATAAAGGGTCAAAATATCTGGCTATGTAATAAATATCCGAAGGTGTTTCTTCTCAAAAGGTGAGTCCATCTCAAGGGATTCGGTTGCAGGATAATTAAGATGCATTAAATAGGCATGGCTCTCACTTTTCCAAAGGGGTCAAATTGTGAGAAATATTTGAGGAAATCTATTTCTGTCACTTCATATCATTTATCATAATTAAGGGGTAGTTGAAAAGGAGTTTCAAAGTTCTCTCTTACCTCCTCCTCACCCTATAAATTGTAATGAAGTTTTGATGATAGATGATATATGATAGAGAGGAGCTAGAGGATAGTTTTAGTTAGATACTAGGAGAGTTAATATTTTCCTCTCTGTCGCAAGTTTCTCTTTTGTAAAAGACAGAGATCTTGGAACTCTAGCCTTCTACCTAAGTTTGTAATAGCAATCTTGCCTCTTTCTGATGTAATATTGTGCACAACCATTGGAGTAATATATATGTTTTCGTGGTGTTTCTAGTTCATCATTCACATATCTTTATTATCTTTGATCACCTTTATTTTCATTTAGAAACTGTGCATCTTTGGGTGTTGTTGCAACCTTTGGTGTTGTGCTTAAGTAGTTCAAGATGATTGTGTATTCGGTTGGCTTCCTGGTGTATTCTTTCCGGTGCATCACCTTAGTTTTTTTTATGTTTTTCTTTCTAGTTTTTTTGATCCCTATCTCCCCCCAAAGAAGAGCCAGCTTCTTTAAAATATGGAGGTCTCCTTAGGACACACGTCCCACCAACCTAAGGATTCCCATGACTCTGACAACTCTATCTACCAAGGATGTCCATCAACAATTTTTTTGGCATGCCGGTGGGACAACTCAGAGTGATACTTTATTATGGCATCAACTTGGTCGATTCTAAAAAAAGTTCAAACTTCCATAAAGATGGTTAGAGCACATCCAACAACTCCCCAGGGTCTAACCAAATCATTACAAAGGCTCATAGAGCTCCCTCTCATCCATTTTCATTCATCTTCCTTTCCGCCTCCCATTTCTCTTCATCCAATGAGGTCATGCAATCATGACTCCATTACCACCAAGGGATCCTCCCTTGTTCATCTCCAAACCACAATTTCTGCACTACCACCATCTTCGAGCAACTATACCTCACACACCAAGCAAACAAAGGCTCCAAATCCAAAAGAAGAGGAGCATATGGTAGGAAGTGATACGCGCTCACAAGGTTCACGTCACCAATCCAATAGAGGAGAGGTTACGAAGGTTTCCTCTATTTTTCCTCCCCACAAAGTAACTCCCCTAAAAGGATCCTTATCAATGGGATTTATTCTACAAAATGAAGCCACACATGATGGAGAATTTGTAGATTCAAAAACCATCACATCAAAGCATAAATATTTATAGAGGAGGAAGGAGATAAGCTCAAGTGCTTATCAGATTTGGGGAATGTCTTGATGAAGAGGATCCTTTCAAAATCACATATTCTCTCACTTCATCAGAAAAATGACAGAGGCCACCTATTTCTCATGACCTTTTCACTGGACCTAATTTAGAGGCTCTAGAAGAAAGTATCATTGGAATATTTTTCTTTCAATCAAAGATCTGGACTCACCAAGGTGAAGCTGCTAGAAAGGGAGATCGGAAAGAAGATGAACAAGATGAATCCCTTCAAAGCAATCCACAAGGGAGCCTCGATCCAAAAGATATGAGCCAGAGTGATGATGATGGAGTAAGCAGGAGGTAGGACCAAGCCCCAACTTAGGCTGTATCTTATCAAGAAAAATCCAGCATAGTCATGTTCATTTCAGAACATGAGGATGATCTTCAAGACCCCGAGGGTCAGTTACAACACCTCCAACCACAAGATAAACAAGAGGAGGTATTCATACTATTCATTGATACCATGGGTGGAAGAGTGAAGGTTAGATTTTCACTCTCACTACAGCCATATCAATCACCAAATTATTCACATGGCCACATTTTATAAGAAAAGGAAGCTACTTTTCCTTTCCCATTTTAGGTTTTGTTTAGCTTATGTAGAACTAGTTAGACTAGGAGTAGGAGTAGGTTTTCTTTCAGCAGAATAAGTGCTTATGCACACACTACATATCTCATTTGAGACATGTATGTTTTGTCTTTTGTATAGTCCACTCCTATATTACTCTAAAAGGGATGTGCCAACTCTGATAAAGGCCCGGCTCAACAAGGAAATCACCATCAGCTGAAGATAGTTGTAGTTTTTTGCTTCAAACCAAATGCAAAGCAACTAAAATCAGCCAAGGTTCCATTGGCCACCCTTTTCAATTTTCTACTCTCAGAAAAAATAAAAAAAGTTTAATATGAGAGTGGGAAGGACTAAGTTTCAATTATGAATACTCCACTAAAGGCTTAAAGGACCACAGAACTCCGATTCAAGTAGCTTCAAAATATAAAAGTGGAAGATCATGGGTTCTTTTCATTTAGTAGGCTAAATGGTCCTAGTGAGTCGCCAAACTGTTATTTGAATTTTATGGCTAAGAGAAACCCATTTGAAGCTAAATATTTTCCGAAAGAGGGGACTTAACCAAATTATAAAGAGAAACAAACGGCTCGTAGACCATGACAAGTGTGTCGGTGTGCAACTTCAGAAGTCAAAGGGGGATGAAGTATCAAATTCCCATGGGGAACAAGCAGAGCCAACTTTAAAGGAGTAGGACAATGAGCCCAGCAGATGGTGCCAAGTGTCCACCGACACATCCCCTAAAGCCTTAAAGAAAAGCAGAGTCAAGAGGATGTGTGAGCCTTCCACGTGGATCTTGTAACAAATGGACTCCATCTTCAAAGCAGGCCATAAAGATGACAAGCCACCCACCACGTATAAGTGATTTAGGGTCTTATCTGTAAGATTTAATGCTCAAGATTTTTCAAAAGATCGGAGGTGAAGGGTCATTTCATTACAAAATACGCGTTGTTTGAATCAAGGGGCCATGAACCAATGCATAAAGGGTCGAAATATCTGGCTATGTAATAAATAGCCAAAGTAGTTTCTTCTCAAAAGGTGAGTCCATCTCAAGGGAGTCGGTTACAGGATAATTAAGATGCATTAAATAGGCATGGCTCTCACTTTTCGAAGGGGTCAAATTGTGAGAAAGATTTGAGGAAATCTGTTTTTGTCACTTCATATCATTTATCATAATTAAGGGGCAGTTGAAAAGGAGTTTCAAAGTTCTCTCTTACCTCCTCCTCACCCTATAAATTGTAATGAAGTTTGAAGAAAAAAATATGATAGAGATAGAGGAGTTAGAGGATAGTTTTAGTTAGATACTAGGAGAGTTAATCTTTTCCTCTCTGTCACAAGTTCTTTATAAAAGGTAGAGATCTTGGAACTCTAGCCTTCTTCTTGAGTTTGTAATAGCAATATTGCCTCTTTCTAATGTAATATTGTGCACAACCATTGGAGTAATATATATGTTTTGTGGTGTTTTTAGTTCATCATTCACATATCTTTATTGTCTCTGATCACCTTTATTTTCATTTAGAAATTGTGCATCTTTGGGTGTTGTTACAATCTTTGGTGTTGTGCTTAAGTAGTTTGAGATGATTGTGTATTCGGTTGGCTTCCTGGTGTATTTTTTCGCGCATCACCTTAGTTTGTTTTATGTTTTTTCTTTCCAATTTTTCTGATCCCTATCTCCCCCACAGAGAAGAGCCAACTTCTTTAAAATTTGAGGTCTCTTAGGATGCACGTCCCACCAACCTAAGGATTCCCATGACTCTGATGGACTCTATCCACCAAGGATGTCCGTCAATCAGTTTTTCTAGCATGCCCGGTGGGACAACTCAGAGTGATACTTTATTATGGCATCAACTTGGTCGATTCTCAAAAAGTTCAAACTTCTATAAAGATGGTTTGGAGCACATCAACAACTCCCCAGGGTCTGACCAAATCATTACAAAGGCTCACAGAGCTCCCTCTCATCCATTTTCATTCATCTTCCTTTCCACACCTCCCATTTCTCTTCATCCAATGAGGTCATGCAATCATGACTCCATTACCACCAAGGGATCCTCCCCTTGTTCATCTCCAAACCACAATTTCTACACTACCACCATCTTCGAGCAGCTATACCTCACACACCAGCAAACAAAGGCTCCAAATCCAAAAGAAGAGGAGCATATGGTAGGAAGTGATACGCGCTCACAAGGTTCGTCACCAGTCCAATAGAGGAGAGGTTACGAAGGTTTCCTCTGTTTGTCCTCCCCACAAAGAAACTCCCTAAAAGGATCCTTATCAATGGGCTTTATTCTAAAAATGAAGCCACACATGATGGAGAATTTGTAGATTCAAAAACCATCACATCAAAGCATAAAGCTTTGATAGGAGGAAGGAGATAAGATCGAGTGCTTATCAGATTTGGGGAATGTCTCGATGAAGAGGATCCTATTGAAATCACATATTCTCTCACTTCATCAGAAAAATGACAGAGGCCACCTATTTCTCATGACATTTTACCAGACCTAATTCAGAGGCTCTAGAAGAAAGTATCATTGGAAGCTTTTTTCTTTCAATCAAAGATCCTTGAATTCACAGGTGAAGCTACTAGAAAGGGAGAGTGGAAAGAAGATGAACAAGATGAATCCCTTCAAAGAGATCCGCAAGGGAGCCTCGATCCAAAAGATACAAGCTAGATGATGAGATTTGTAAGTAGAGGTAGGACCAAGCCCCGACTTAGGTTGTATCTTATCGAGAAAATGGCCAACAATAATCATGTTCATTTTAGAACATGAGGATGATCTTCAAGACCCCGAGGGTCAGTTGCAGCACCTCCAGCCACAAGATAAACAAAAGGAGGTATTCATACTATTCACTGATACCATGGGTGGAAGAGTGAAGGTAACTTTTCACTCTCACTATAGGCCATATCAATCACCAAATTATTCACATGGCCGTGTTTTATAAGAAAAGGAAGCTACTTTTCCTTTCCTATTTATGGTTTCATTTAGCTTATGCAGAACCAGTTAGATTAGACTAGGAGTAGGAGTAGGTTTTCTTTCAAAGAATAAGTGCTTATGCACGCACTGCATATCTCATTTGAGACATGTATGTTTTGTCTTTTGTATAGTCCCACTCCTATATTACTCCAAAAGGGATGTGCCAGCTCTGATAAAGGCTCCGCTCACCAAGGAAATCACCATCAGCTGAAGACATAGTTGTAGTTTTCACTTCAAACCAAATGTAGAGCAACTAAAATCAGCCAAAGGTTTCCATTGGCCACCCTTTTCAATTTTCTACTCTCAGAAAAAATAAAAGCTTACTAAGTTTCAATATGAGAGTGGGAAGGAGCTAGAGTCAAGTGGAAATTATGAATACTCCACAGAAAGCTTAAAGGACCATAGAATCTGATTTGGAGTAGCTTCAAAACACAAGTTTCATAGCAAAAGATCATGGGTTCTTTTCATTTAGCAGGCTAAATGGTCCCAGTGAGTCGCCAGAATGTTATTTAAATTTTTGGCTAAGAGAAACCCATTTAAAGCTAAATATTTTCTCAAGAGAGAGGGGACTTAACCAAATTATAAAGAGAAATGAATGGCTCATGGACAGTGACAAGTGTCAAGTAGGTGCAACTTCAAAAGTCAAAGGGGAGACTAAGTATCAAATTCCCCGGACTGAGAAGTAGAGCCAAGCAAAGGAGGAGTAGGACAATGAGCCCGTAGATGGTGCCAAGTGTCCACCCAAAGTGACATCCCCTAGAGCCTTAAAGAAAATAGAAGTCAAGAGGATGCATGAGCCTTCCACGTGGATCTTACAACAAATGGACTTCCATCTTCAAAGTAGGCCATAAAGATGACAAGCCACCCACCACGTATAAGTGATTTAGGGTCTTATCTATAAGATTTAATGCTCAATATTTTTCAAAAGATCGGAGGTGAAGGGTCATTTCATTACAAAATACGTGTCATTTGAATCAAGGGCCATAAACTAATGCATAAAGGGTTGAAATATCTGGCTATGTAATAAATAGCCAAAAGGAGTTTTTCTCAAAAGGTGAGTCCATCTCAAGGGAGTTGGTTACAGGATAATTAAGATGCATTAAATAGGCATGGCTCTTCACTTTTTCGAAGGGGTCAAATTGTGAGAAATATTTGAGGAAATTTTTTTGTCACTTCATATCATTTATCATAATTAAGGGGTAGTTGAAAAGGAGTTTCAAAGTTCTCTCTTACCTCCTCCTCACCCTATAAATTATAATGAAGTTTCGATGATAGATGATATATGATATAGAGGAGATAGAGGATAGTTTTAGTTAGATACTAGGAGAGTTAATATTTTCCTCTCTATCACAAGTTTCTCTTCTATAAAAGGTAGAGATCTTGGAACTCTAGCCTTCTGCCTGAGTTTGTAATAGCAATCTTGCCTCTTTCTAATGTAATACTGTGCACAACCATTGGAGTAATATATATGTTTTCGTGGTGTTTCGGTTCATCATTCACATATCTTTATTATCTCTGATCACCTTTATTTTCATTTAGAAATTGTGCATCTTTGGGTGTTGTTGCAATCTTTGGTGTTGTGCTTAAGTAGTTTGAGATGATTGTGTATTTGATTGGCTTCCTGGTGTATTCTTTCCGTGCATCGCCTTAGTTGTTTTTATGTTTTTCTTTCTAGTTTTTCTGATCCCTATCTCCCCCGCAGAGAAGAGCCAACTTATTTAAAATTGGGTATCTTTCAGTGGTATCAAAGCAATGTTCCTCCCACCTGGAGGGTTTTTGATTTTATGTAGTCATGAGAGGTTGGTGATAGAGCTGAAATCATGGGAGGTAGATAGAAAATTTTTCCATGGCATCTGGATAGAGATATTGTTAGGTAAATGGTAGACACCCAAAAATAGATGATACAGACCATATAGTAGATGATGTATGCAAAGAATGGATGTTGATAGGTCAATAGGTAGTAAGAGGCGGTTTGAGGTCCTGGACAAGATCGAGGCCTAGATCATCTTCATTTTCTATTCACAAAGGTCCAACACCACATGACAAACAAGTGGAAGTGATTGGCCTAGTTGAGAAGTATAGCATTCTTCCTCAAGATGTTAAGGAGAATTTTCCTTTCATGTACTACATGGACATGCACCCAAAGATTGGCTACAAGATTGAGTAGGAAAGGAAGGAATATCACACTATAGCTTCTAAATTGTTTATGCATGGAAGGAATAGTGAATCTTCACAAATGGATGATACAACTCTTCATGAGAGTTCTTTGGTGTCTTCAAGTTTTAATGAGGTATGCAAAAATTTATGTGATGAATTTGATAGACATGTTGATTTGACACATGAAGATAAATCAGATCTGCAGCCAAAGGAAGAAGTTTCTAGAGAGCAAGGTATGGTTTCCATTAATTGCATTAATAAGGAAGAAATGTTGCTTGTTGGATGCCAAGATAAGAAAATTAGTTCAGCTCCAAAGGAGGAGAGGAAATTCATATATGCAAGCAAAGAAGATGTAATGGAAACTCTGAAAAGGTGTGAGGAATGGAATAACAAAGCTAGAGTTGCTAAATTGATAGCCGCTCAAGCAAGACAACACCTACAAGAGTTCAAGGAAAAGATGTGGGCAAATGATGCAATGAAGTCTACACCCACGAAAGAAGACTCTATGGAGCAGCTAGCACATGAGGAGGAGCCTCACATAGACACTTGTGTGGAATTGCAAGCTGCTGCAATTTCCAAACCAACAACTTTTGATCAGCTTTCAGATACCTTCAATGGGCACTTAGGCAACAATGTTGGGGGCAGCTCAACATATGAGCACACAGAGAACATTGATGGCATTGAAAGGTATGAAGAGCATAATAATGCATCTTATTTATTGTTGCCCATTCCAATTTATTTTCATCATGAGATGCATGATATGGTAGAAGATGAAGTCTTCATTTTGGAGTTTGTTGAATCATTGTTCCAAGTATATGTATGTGAGCATCTTGTGGAAGATATATGGGGGCAAGTCTTAGCCCACTTGACAGGTACAGTGTCAGGCTTGTGAATCACTTCAACATGTTTTGTCTATTGTGTATGGCACTTGGACAAAACAAATTCAGAATTGCTTGAGGGAAAGCAATTTTGGGAAGGGAGGACTGTAATGTCCCCTTTTCCAATTGAAGACCTTTGGCCTATTTTGTCAACCCGATGGCCAAAGGAAAATATAAGGGTGACTAAGTTTTATTTATTTTATTTGTATCGTGCAAAATATTAAATAAAATTATAATGCACATACAATAAAATAATAAAGCTTAATAAATTAATAAACTTAACTTTCAAATAGAACTTAGGAAAGTGCGATAAAATAAAAATCACTTAATTAAAATGTACTTCCTAAGGGAGAATGTGATTTGGAAGTCCAAGGGTCACTTTCATTGGAAGTCCAAAGGTCACTTTCATGGGAATTCCAAAGGTCACTTTTATGGGAATTCCAAAGGTCACTTTCATGGGAAGTCCAAAGGTCACTTTGGGTCCCATTTCCTATATAAAGAAGAAGGCGATTTGCCTAGAGGCATGCAGAAATATTTTATAACATTTTCTCTTGCATGAAGCTTTAGCTTTTGCATTAAAATTCCAAGGATGAAACCCCTTGTGGATTTAATCTCTTGTGGACGAAAACCCCAAGAGTTGAGAGGGTTTTTCACTCAGAAATTCCCATTGATTGTAATCATATTTTTAGTCTATTTTAGGTTTTTTCCAGCATTGTTATTGAAGACTTTTCAAAGTATTTTGGTGAATAAAATTGCAGAATCTATTGGATCGACTCACTTTGGGACAGTTTGGGCATTATTATTGAGGTATTTAGATCTGCAAATCATTGTCTAATATCTCATAATTTATGTGAATGAAAATACCCAAGTTTCATAATTCTTCTGAGGGTTATTTGCCAATTTTATAATCAGATTTCAGATCTGATTTATGAGTTGATTTGGCATTCGAAAATTCTGATTTTTATATGAATGAGTTCCTAAAAATATAGGCAAGCATTTGGGATAGAGAAAATAATTTTTGGAGCTCATTTGATGCCCTAAATGTGTGGGCCGAAATAGTAGGAGGGCCAGATCTGCATGTTTGGTAGTTGATGTTATAATTTGGTTTACATCATCTTGTTCCTTGTATTTTTCCAAGTTCGGGCATATGTCATTTGCCTAGATCGGAGTTGTGTAGAGAAAGTTATGCTATCTTGAAGATTGCAGCAGTTAGGGTTTTAGATTTAAATTATTTTCCAGCTGTTGTAGAATCTGATTTTTGCCATAAATTCTCTAGGGTTGTTCCAAGGGTTTGGGAGTAAAAATAATTATTGTATGCTGATTTTGGGTGTGTTTGCATATAAAACCCTAGTCACTTTTTGCATAAATTAATCCTGGTTGCCCTAGTTTATTTCCCATAGCTGCCAAAAGTATATTTTATTATTTTATAAAGTGGGAAAAATCTCTTATTTGGGCAAAAGATCTATTGGGGATCTTTCAAATACCTCTATGCATGAAATCATCTTCCTAACGCATGACATTTGACTAGGTCACCAAAATATGCTTGAAAAAATGACCTCATTTTTTGTGTCACACGACAACATCTTGACCTTCCTATCGCACATCATCATTTCATTTTTCTCGTCGCACATCAAAGCATTTCACTTTCCCCGTTGCATGAAAAAAAAAAATTGTCACTTATGTTTCTATGTCACACATCAAAACATTTTAATTGGCGTCAAAAACCTTGTTGTTGCATGTCAAAAATTTTGTTGTTACACGCCTCAAGCCTTTTGGACACCGAAAGTTCTTATTAGATGACAAAATTTATTGTCCAAAGAATAAGAATTTGTTGTCGTGTGACAAGAATTTTATCAGAAATAATAGGTTTGTTTCTCGGCATTAGCAAAAAAATTTCACACATCAAAAATTATTGTCATGTGACAATGGGGTGGTTGTCGCCTCGACAACAGCTGAGTAGTTTCACTGTGAACTTGTTTTTGCCATTTTGGGAGCAATTTTCAACGAAAATAGGTCATCTAATATATGAATCTTTATGGAAAATCCCAATGAATCAAATGAGAATATATATAAGTCTTTAAAATGAATTATTCATCATTTTTTACCCATATTTCACGTTTTCCTTGTAGTGTGTGTCGATAAATTGAGTGATAGGAGGTTTATTTATCATAATGAATAACACATCATATGTGTCAAGAATATAATTAAATATGCTTTCATTTGAGCTTTGGTTAGGCTCTAAAATATTCACAAGGATCCAAAATCTTTCGGGAAAGTAACAACTTGTACCAGACCTTTGTGTCAGACTATCAGACAAGTTTTCACCTCTCAATGTTCCTAAAATATTTCCTTGATGATTTCAATATGAATTCAGACCTTTTATCTCTCCTATGCCTAGGATATGAGCTTTTAAATCTTCACAAGGATCCTGAAACTCTTCAAACAAGGTGATTAGATTTTCCAGACAAGCATTTCCCAATACCATGCTCCCAAAGACCCTAGGCCACGTAACTTGTTCCTAAACAGTTTATTTATTCTAGAACCTTCCTAAACTACATTGGATGGTTACAAAGATATATCGTAAACTACTTAGAGGCATCAGATCCTCTTGGGACATCCTTGGGAGGTGCTCTACAGGTGGAAGAAGTCTAAAACTATGACTTTTTAGGCCTCCACTGAAGCAACTCCTTTCATGTGAATCATAATAATATTATGAATTATTTCCCAAAATATTACCTAAACATGAAAATAATTTAAAAATCCAATAAGACATCCCTCTTGGCCATGATGGGGTTTACATAGTCGAGATTGTTTGGAGGGAAGGTTTGCATTACTCTGTTGTGGATTTTTGAGTGTGGGCTTGATTGTCATGGCCAGAATTTCAAAATTTTATGCTAGACATCTATCATAACAACAATTGTCTCTATCTTGGGGACTTATCTCGAATTAAAAAAAGTGAATATGGGGAAAGTAGGAATCCCATAATCTCAAGACACTAAGAGGACCAGTGCCTTATCCATTGGGTTATAGGAGTCATTGCAAAACAAGGGTGGATACAAAAATTCTTTATTGAACACAACACAAGAAAAACAAGAAAAATGACATAAATGGAGACACATAACACAAAGGGAAACACACAAACCTATATTCACCTATGGTACATGCGGGGACAACTCACTTTCACTATTTGTATAATTTTAGATATTTCCCACTACAAGGAAATTCCAAGTGAGTGTCATCTAGATAAGATAGTTGGAAAGTATTCTTTCCATATGCATCCATGTATCTAAAATGGGCCAAGCCACAACATATCAAAATTTACATGGATTCCTTTTGGATCTCTCCTTTTATCCCATAGTAGGATAAGATAACCAATCTGAAAATATCTTTTCTTTTCCTTCTTATCATTTTTTTTACTTTTAATTGATGGTATTTTATTCGATCAATGACCAACACACTATCTTCAAATAGCTTCTCCAAGTCTTCTACCGCTTTGATCAATGCAATGTTGGAAACTCTATATTTATGGAACATATGCATATATCCCATATAGGAGTTGGAAAGGGGACATACCAATATCTCTTTTTACAGTGATCTTATCAGTCCATAGTGCATCATATAGCTTCTTGTGCCAATTTCTTTGATTCTGATCTACGAGATTCCTCACAATTGTCACAAGATTATTATTACTAGATTTTTCTTGACCATTCCCTTGAGGATAATAGTCAAATGCATGGGATAAGGATATTTCTTATCCATAGTAGAACTTAGTTAATTCCATAGAAGAGAAATAAGTGGCATTATCAACTTGTATCTTCTGTGGAATGGAAAAATCGACAATAATATTTTCTTTGATGAAGTTACATATCGTTTCCAAATTGGTTTGCATGACTAGTATGGCCTCCACCCACTTTATGAAGTAATCATTATCGTGAGGATGAATATGTGACATACATTAGAATGATGATTAGAGAACCTATGAATTCTAGACCCCGTTGTTAGAAAGGCTCTTCAATCAGCACCAGTCTAAGTGGAAGTGCAACGAGTTGTGGTCTTCCCACAAATTGTTAGCAAGGCTCACACTTAGATACCCATTTCTAAGCATCTTGAAAGAGAGTAGTGTTTCAAGAAAAAATTTACGCTTTTAGGATGAAATAAATAGAAGGTAAATGGTTAAGGAGAAATACATGTGAGGCAAAGGTGGAAGGTAGAATGTGTGCATTGTTGATGTTATCAAAGCTGATCGTAGAGAACTCATTTTTGTCTAGGAAGGACTACCTATAAATGAAAAGCAATGCCACAAAAGAGTATTAAATATCATATGAAAATGGACTACTTAGTGTATCCTAGTTCTAGGAAGTGCGGTGCTTTAGAGAGAGGTTGTCATTCCATTGTTTAATAACAATTCAATATCAATAAGAAACTAAAATAAATAAGTTCTATTATAATGTAATGATTTAGGTTTCTCATACACATAATACATTATATTTTATGCTAGATATCAAAATAACTCTAAATCTATTTAGAACGGGTGTTTGTTCAAGTTAAAGTGTTTGTCAAAGGTTTGGTAAGGGTTTGAGGCTGATTGGTTGAGATCTAGGTTGGTTTTGGGTGAGTGGGGAGCTTGTTAGTCTGAGAATATAAAATGACACATAGACCGATATCGGGCCCGTGACCGATGCCAGATGGGGACTAAACCAATCGATGGTGGTCAGAACTAACGCCGATAGGGGAAATAGGTAATGAACTATTAAAAATGGGTAATAGGGCTCCCTATGATTTCACAGAGAGTGAGGGTAGTGTGGTTTGGCTTGTAATATGGATGATAAGACTGAGAACACTAAGAAGGAGGTTTAGAAGAGTGAAAAGGCTTGGGGTGGTTTAATGGTGGGTTGGTGAGAAGAAGATGATGTATAGGTACCAAAAGAAATAAAGTATTGAATGAAGCAAGAGGTCTACAATGGGATAAATACGAATGATTAAAATCGCAGTGACTTACTTGGTATTTTGTAGATCTTGTGAGTTGAGATGGTTTATGGTTTAATGGAGAAGATATGTTTGAGTCTAGTGTCATGGCAAAGTATAACTGTGTGCTCCCATGAGTAATCCAATACTCTAGGGAGAACCAGTTTGTTTTCTTGCATTGTTGTTGTGTGTGTTTTTTGTCTAGATGCAAGAGGGCTTGAAGATTTGTGCTTAAATGCAATAAGATCCAAGAACTAAATGACCAACCTAGGTAAAGGGTCAAAATTATATATAAAGGAACGATGGCGTTTAGGTGACCGATGCCGACGAGGATAAACTCACGCTGCTAGGGTGAAATAGTATAACTTACAAAAATTACCTGATCTTTACTATTTTTGGCATGATTTTTATTGTTGGGTCCACTTAGGGAAGTAGAGTTCACGTGAGAGAAGGAAGGAGAATCTTAGAAGAAGTCTAGTTAGGTTTAGGAAGAATTCTTAGTTAGTTAGGTCAAGTATTGACTCAGCACTAGGAGTGATGACTCAGTGGTGAGAGTGATGACTTGGTCACTATGAGTTAAATGCCCTGGAATGGGTCCAGGATGAGGTGGAGGTGTGAGGATGAAATTAACTTAATTAAATTAATTAATAATGTGAGGATGAATATTAATATGGGGTAAAGGGGTCATGATTAGTTAAATGTGTTACGTTAATTAAGTGAAGGGGCCAAGGGGAGTGTGACCCAAATTTGGTGTCTACATTTACCCCTTTTTGTCACATAGCTTGTATTGTTAAGCAACACCGGTTTAAAAACAAGATTTTGGTGCTCTAGGTATGAGTGAGGGTTAGGTTCGAACACATTCCCAAGTGTGGGTGGAGGTGATCCCTCCAAACCAAGAACCGATGATGTGTTAAACAAAGTTGGTGAGTGGTTTAATAAATGGTTAAATGATGAAAGAAAGAGTAGGCTAAACAAAACGAGTGGGTTATAGGTAAGGGTAATGTTGGGTCGAGGTAATAGGTAATGAAATTAGGGGAAAAAACACATTCCCATGTATAGAATGGGATAAGGTACCATTTTGAATAGCTTGCAGAAACTCTGCGTTGTCAAAGGTCAATAGGTTTATCCAAACAAGATTGAATTGGTTTAGGTATCCAAGGTATAGGATATCATCCTAAACACAACTAGGCAAGGTGCTGAACGAGAAATAGGTTTTTTCTAGGGAACCAAAGGTTAGGTTTGGGATAAACAACATGACATTAGGGCAAGGTAAGATCTATAGGCTAAACAAAACAAGTAACAAAATCACAAGGTATAGAACTAAACGAATTGAGTGTCACAATGAGAAAGGTTAGGTTGGGTGATTTAGGTAAGGTCATAGGTAAGGCCACGGTAGGGGAAAACATTCCCCAACTGATTCTAAGGTTGGGTGATAGGTAATAAGGTCATGAGGGTGAGGTGTAAGGTTAGGGTCAACTTTGGGTTAGGTGTTTTAGGTTTTTTCATAAAAAGGTTTCAGAGCAAGCAAAATTTATATTGTGCCATATGGTGCAATGGGGAAAAAGGATAACCAATACCGGTTATGGAAAACGATGTCATTCTAAACAAACCAATCATGGTATACTAGGGCACATGAATGATGTTCGAAGAAGTCAAGCTAAACTGATGTTGGTCAAGTCAAGGGTAGGGTAAAAAGTAAAAAAATTATGTTATGGATTCATTTTAAACTTTCCACTTAATAAAAACCACAAAGAGAAGAGTCACTTTACATTTTTAGCATTTTTCATGGAGAAAAGGATGAGGTGTTGAAGGAATCAGGATGAGTTGAGGGATGAGTTGGAGGTATCCGAGTGGATAGAGGAGCTTGTAGGTGGATGGGTCCACATGATCATTGAGTGATTTGATTGGCCGAAGGATCCCGATAACTTGATTTTGAGGCTTATGAACATGGAATCCAGGATGAGGAGGAACACGAATGGAATTCGAATATGAGGTCCACAAGAGATATTAGTTCATACAATGGTATCATCTAGCAATGATGCAAATGGATGGAGATTAGAAAGGTAAAATTTATAACAGTGAGGAGGAGGGAAGGAATCGTTTTGTGTTGAGGTAGGAATCAATGTATTTATTGCAGATGCTATGACATGGGGTTGGGTTTAGGTGGGATCGGGGTAGAATTTAGGTATATATAGGATGCTAAAGAGGTTTTTTCATCATTTTCAGTATTTCAAAATTTGGGGTTATGGGGGTTCGGCCCTAGGGCGATTATAAAAAAGACTCACACCTATTTTGGCTTCTGGATTTGGTTTTCTCATGTTATTGACATCGATGTATGAACATACCAAAGTATATACATTGATGGTTAGATAGGTGATCGATCTCGGTTTAAAAGAACAACAATGACTAACGCCGATTTGGCGTCAACAATGAGCATAATGTCACTCGATCATGGCATGAAAAGTGACCTAGGGTATAAAAGGGTAAATGATGGGGAAAATTGGATTTAAATAAAATAGGTAGTTGAATTTAGAGAGATGGGAGGTAGATTAGAAGAGAAGTAGGTGGGTTGATGGTAGATATAGCTAGGAATAGGTGGGTATGGGTTAGGTGTAATATTCAAGGAGAGAAAATGATGAAATGGAACATGGGGACTTGTTTAGGTGAGATAAAATGGATGGTAGGTTTGCAAAATAGTTAGCAAATAGATAGGTAGGTAGAGTAATGTGGGTGTGGGGTGGGGGTAGGTAGAGGTGAATAAATGAGTAAATCGGGTAAATACTTGACATTTTTGAGTTTCCTAGATGCGGACATGAAACTCGTTAATGATTCTGAGATTGGGTCATAAACAATGGCGTATATATAAAGGAAGGTCAGTAGTTAATCATCATATTGAGTATTGAGTGTTATCGGGGACAGATCCCACCATTGTTAGTGGAGATGCACGACCCAAATTCACTAAGGATGATTGGACGCACATGCGAGAGGTTGGATTGGTTGGGATTAGGTGGTACACGCCAGAGGATCGATGGGATCACAGTCTCATGGTTTCTCTCATTTATAGATGGGATGTAAATACCAATACCTTCCACCTACCCACCCAGTATGAGACATGATGATCACGCTGGAGGATGTTTATAGGATTATGTGGCTACCAAATATTGGTGAGCCTATTTACTCAGTGTCAGTAGATGGGGCTTTCGAGGTGATGATTGCAGTATTTGGGGAGATGGCAAGTGACTTGACTGACCACAACACAAGTCTTTTTTATGGGGATTTGTATGCGACACAACCCACAGTCTTTTATGGGGAGACACTGATTAAAGCAATACTAATGATGGTAGCAGTGGGGTGGTATGCACTTCCATATTCAAAGGGTGGTCAATTTCTAGAGGATAATAAGGTGAAGAAAAAATGAGTTGAATACCAAAGGCATCACATATTTTGTGTAAGGTTTTGTTTTTGAATTGTTTTCCATTATCAATGATGAGATGGCAAGGAATACCAAAGCAACAAATGATTTCATGGTTGATGAATTCACATATTTTCTCTATTTTATAGAAATAAGAGGTATGGCTTCCACCCATTTAGTGTAATATTCAATAGCGGTAATAATCCATTGATGACATTGGGAAGAATGAGGGTTGATCTCTCCGACAAGATCCAAACCCCATTGAGAGAAAGGCCAAAGGTCTCATACAACCTATAAGGTGTGACTAGGGGTGTGATGAAGATTAGCATGTTGTTAAAACTTCACAAAATGCTTGACATAGTCACAAAAATCATGGTTTAGGGTTGGCCAGTAATAGCCAAGGTGAAGGATACGCTTAGCGATAGCTAAGCCACTAAAGTGACCCCAAAAATCCCATCATGAACTTCCTTGATGGTGTATGGAATTTCAGAACTTGTAAGGCATCGTAAGAGGATACCGTTAAAGCCATGTTTATAGAGAAGACCACCCATGATGACATAGCGAGAGACACTTTGAGGAAACCTCATTTTTCCATCATGAGTAAGATTTGGAGGCAAAATTGAAAGGGATGGGTAATCAACAAACTACTTATACCAAAGGTCAAGTGATTTAGTTTCAATGTGTCCTACAAATTTAATGTCTTGGAATAGGTAAGAGGGGTAGTGCAACCTTATATATTGTGAAAAATATTTTCAAGTCAAAGGGCAAAGTGAGTATTTGAGAAGTAAGACATGACATGGTGTTTACAAATTTATTAGTGGAATGCGAGGTGGTTTGAATTTCATAATGGTCGTAAGGTAGTCAAAAGCATGTCAACATGATGTTTACACTTTGAAGTATCTCGTTACGACACTAGTATTTACCATGTAGATCAAGAATTTTGCGCTTGTTACCTGTCCAAGTTAATGCACCAAACTAAACACAAAAACCCTGAAAAACCTCAATGAAATTGATACCTGATGAAGATGTAGACGGATGAGGAAGCCGATGTAGATAAGACGGGCGCACACGAGCAATTCGCGCAATGGATCCGAATAACCTGCAAAACACCGATGCTTGACAGAAAAAGACCACGTTAAAAGATATTTAAGTGGACTGCCCGAGAAGCGGGTCCGAGAAGCGATAAGCTTCCTCGGCGGATGTCAGTCCACGTTTTCAATTAAGAAAAGAAGCATACATGATAAAAGATGTAAATAAAGACTAGATTTTCTGATTGCAGTAATAAGACAGAATCTAAACAGCAGACAGAAAGTACAGAAAACAGGGAACTATGAAATAAATGCTGGATTTGTGTTACCTGTATCCTTTTACCTATCTGCAGATAAATCGGCGTCGACTGGGTAGAATCGGCGTCGATTGAGACTGGTCGGCGTCGATTGAGGGGGATCGGCGTCGACTGGATAAGATCGGCGTCGGCTGAGACGAGATCGATCACCAATCGGGATCGTGTACAAGATTCGAGGTGGAAGGTGAATGTGGTATGTTGGATGCTTGAAGTTGGCGAGACACTTGGAACAGTCACGAGATGATAGATGGTGGTGTGCGATGCGATGCGCAGTGACAGAGTAATCGGTGCTCCTCTTAGGGATTGATTCGGACAGGATCTACCCTAATTTGATACAATTGATGCTAAGAAGATCTCTCTTTCTCTCAACCTGTATCTTTCGCTCTCTGCTCACTTTTTCACTCGTTCGTAATCTCTTCTTCGGTCTCTTCGCTCTCTTCGGTCCTTAGAACTGAGTTCTGGACTTGCTTTTATAATCGGCGCCGCTCCTAGAAAATCGGCGCCGACCATATGGGTCGGCGCCGATCGCGGAAAAGAATCCCGAGATGGCCAAATTGATTGATTCGAGAAAGATAAGACTTATCCCGACTACGGGAAAATATCCCGCTTAGGGAAGATTAAAAATAGATGTGATACATGGGTAGAATAAATTTGGGGTGGATAAGTGATTAAGATGCATGGGAAGAAGCGTAATTAAATATTTAATATTTAATCACTCATGGGCAAGATGTGATGGGATGAATTAAATTTGGAATAAGTGATTAAATCACAAATTGGATAATATCCCAAGGGGATAGTTGGTGACGTAAACGTGCCCCAGGTTACCTAAGCAGGTAAACGAATGTGAGGGACACTAAATTGAGTAACCAAATTTAGGTGTCTACATTTTGCCCCTTTTTGTCAAGTAACTTGCGATAAGCAAGGTTATGAGACAAAAACAAGGAGATGGAAGAAGAGAAGAATTTGTGGTGATGTGATCCCCCTCAAACTAGGGATGGGATGGATGATAGAACAGACGATCCCGAGTTTGAAAGAGGTAGATGAAAAATGCAGGATGCCCCAGTCGGATATCTGGAGTAGATCTGATCATTGATGACGCATAAAAATAAACAAAAGGGCAAAAGAACCTAAGGAACTCACATTGGTAGGAAAACTAGCGGTCTCCTCATGAGACAGCGTTAGTGCCTACAGACCCATGAGTGTAAGGAGAACTCGCAAAATAGTCGGCATCTAAAGAGAGACACATTGGTAGGGACAACTAGACGGTCCATAAATCGAGACAAGCGTAATGGGTGCCTCTGCACCCGCGTAACTCTAAGCGGCCAAACAAAAGCAGCGAGTGCTCCACGCAAAGGGAACAAACTCGAAATAGACAAGGATATCTAAAAGATGCGTCAAAAGGCAAAATTCAGCATATCACAATGATCAGATAGATAAGTAGGCCAAGCATCAACACTATGGCAAACAGACATGAAAAATCGGCGGCGACCAAACTAATCGGCGCCGACCAAAACAAGCGGCGTCGACCCAAACAATCGGCGCCGACCAATCCAGACGCATATAAATATGCGAACGGAAAACGTAAACGATTTATTTTCAACGTGACGATTGATTCAGAGAGAGATAAATTTGTGATTTGAACACAATGGAAGCCTCTGGGAGCGGACAGAAGCGCAGGAGGACACGACCTGGGGTAAGTGATCATTCTTGAACCCACTTTGCTTAATTTATTTTTTTTGTTTGATTTTTTTGGTGCATGGGAGGCCGTGGTCCGGTTTACATCCAAATTAGGCGATGGCGCCGATTGGTTTAATCGGCGTCGATTTTAAATGAACGACGCCGATTTTAGTAATCGGCGTCGATTTTAATGAGCGTGCGATTGAAATATATGCATTTTTTGTGTTTTGGAAGATGAGATTTGGGGAAATAAGAGACTAATTATGTTTTGTGATGTCGTGGATGCAGGCACGAGAGGCTCTTCATATGAGGGATGCCATCCCTGAGCTATTGGAGACGATCCTTCCTGATGTGACAGATGCAGACTGGCAGCATTTAGAGCTAGCCGGGCTCGGGGGTTTCAGATATTATAGACGAGTGCCACGAGATGTGGAGCTCATGCGGGCATTAGTGCGACGGTGGGACAGCCACACGTGCACATTTTGGTTCAGGACGGGTGAGATGACGATCACCCATGAGGATGTATTCAGGATCCTCAGATTACCGATTACTGGGGACCCGATCGAGATCACACCTCGGGAGCAGCAGCAGAGGGCCCTGGTGCGATTATACAGAGATAGAGCAGATGACTCGGAGATAGTATCTGGGGCAGTGAGGATAGCCTCACAGTACAGGCAGGATAGCCCTCGGAGTAGGCGGATAGCCTTGATTCAGATGGCTATCTCCTATTTTGCCCTGCCAGACTCAGGAGGTGGGAGATTCCCATTGCACGCTTTCAAGCTGCGTTTGCGACATCTTGCAAAGCCTGAGCGATGTTTTTGCCTTTGCCGATGCCCTGATAGCTCAAGTATATTATGAGCTATGGATGTACACCACCTTGGAGTGGAGGACGAGGATCGATGTCGATTTTGTGCTTCATCTGCTGGGCATATGAGCACATAAGCGGTGATCGTGCCATCAGGCTTCCTTGGATGCCAGCAGCAGTGGGGGGTGTGGATTATGGATTTCGGAGATGGCGGGCTGACATGGCCGCAGGAGATACAGGTAGATCAGCCGAGTGGTACTCTGAGCGTTTCAGGACGCTTACACCAGATCAGGTTATCTGGAGGCCATATCGGGCATTTCCGATATGGGTTGGTCAGGATGCCCACTTGGTAGCATTGAGACGGAGTCGGGTGGTCAGGGGCCGTAGGCCGGATATGTGGGAGCGGGTCCCATTCATGCGGATACTGAGGCAGTTTGGCCTAGTACAGACAGTACCGGCCACCTACACGCCGTATAGGCGGGATAGCAGAGAGACGGATTTGCCGATTTTGATCCCGGCAGACCCATCGAGAGGCCCCACCCTCCACAAGGCAGTGATGATGATGCTGAGGGTGGATGAGGGCTACGGCATGGTACGATCTGAGTTGCCATGACATCTCCCGCCCTCTATAGATGCTTGATGAGGAGGACATAGCTGCTACTGCTTTGGGATTAGAGGAGAGCATGCCACCCTCACACGACACATCGGTAAAGACCGGGAGGAGATCGGGGCTTTGACGGAGAGAGGATGCCCGATTGTGGAGAGAGACACCGCTCGCGGGAGCGAGATATAGCGATCCAGCAGAGGGACCGCTACTTTCGGCCTGAGGGAGGCCCTCGGGGCCAAGTATGGGAGGCAGTGCCATATCGTAGTCCGCACTGTGGTCACGACCACCAGGAGGGCACCATCAAGCCGGCCAGCAAGCGGCACCAAGAAGCATCGTTATGAGCACCGGTACTTGCGTGAGCCCGAGCACGTACGAGTCTCTCCTCACTGAGGTGAGATATTACGAGGATGCCCTAGCGCGGCAAAGATGCCCGAGATGTGCCTCGGTGCAGGCGAGGAGGGAGAGCAGCACGGCTACGGGCGGCGGAGCCTCGGGTGGAGGGAGCACTGGGAGAGATCGAGGTGGGCCGAGACCTCCAGCAGCAGGTGCATCGAGCTCGATAGGCGGCGGCCAGGAGAGACAGCCAGGTGCAGAGGAGGGTGGAGGGGATAGTGTCCTCCACGCTTCAGATTTTACCATATAGAGATTTGATAGATCTTGTATTTCAGATAGTGATGTAGCCTCAATTGGAAGGCATTGTATAGATGGCTTGATTGGAAGCCACCCATTTTTGTACAAACACACATGTATATATAGATTGATCACGTTATTTGTCATATAAGTGTACTCATGCTTTTAATTTTGATATACATGGGTAGATGGATATAGATAGAGGACAAAATAGATGTGATTGGATAGATATAGATGATAGATGATAGAAATAGATGTGATTAGATAGATTGAAATGTGGATAAAATAGATGTGATTGGATAGATATAGACTGATATATGATAGAAATAAATGTGATTAGATAGATTGAAATGTGGATAAAATAGATGTGATTGGATAGAACTTTGATAGATGGATATGATGTAACTTGGATGTACATGTGTTTAAATATTTTGATGAATAAATAGATAGATGTGTTTGATGTATGGATTAGATATAGATAGATGTAATGTATCTTGGATGTACATTTTGATGGATAGATTTAGATATAGATAGATGTAATTTTAATGAGAAATGAATAAAGATAGATGTTTTGATAGATAAGAGGAATTTTGATAGAAGATAAATTTTGATTGAATTAACATGTGAAATGCCAATTTAACAGGGTTGCAAGACAAAGAAATGGAGAATACTCCTCGCAAGAGCCAAAGATGAAAGCGGAAACAACCGTGACTTAGAAGAGAAGATACTCGGAGAAGAAGAAAAATGATAAGTTGGACTTCCAACCGACCATAGATAAAATCCAGAAAGGGAACCAAAAGACTAAGCATACAAGGCCCTATATAAGATTAAAATAAATCTGACACTAACTAGTCGCAAACCAGATCTAGGATAGAAACGGAAAGAAAAGTAAGCAAGTATCTTGTCGGAACTTACAAGGGACAAAATACATGTCCATAGTGGGAAAATAGGATTCTCCATATGATCGACAAAAAGGTCCTAAATCTCAGCTTCATGATTTTGGTAGAAAAGCAAACTGATCAATGCGGGAAGTTTGCTTGATATGGAAAGACTGATCGATGCGGGAAGTCTTTCAGTGATGCTAAAAAGTGTAAAAATTGACTGGAAGGCTGATTGATTATAAAAAGCCTTGAATATTTCTTTGAGAAACAGCCGTCCTTCAAGGGAGCGGTCTGTATTTGGAATTTTAATGATAGCCATCCTTCGAGGGTATGGTCTATGTTCTTAGAATTTTTGATTCACTTGGTAATATATGGATAGCTGTCCTTCGAGGGATCAGTCTATCTTTTTGGATAGCATCTTTTTTATTATTATTATTTTTTTTTTTTGAAACTTTTGGAAGAAGCTGAGTTTAGACCTAGATAGATCAGATGGAGGGGAAGAGAGCATAGAAGGACATGTACTCATGCCCCGAGTAGATCCAATTAAGATATGTACTTGGGATAGATGAAGTGGTGATTGAGGTATTCCTACCATGAGGAGGAACATATCCAAAAGAAACGTGCAATGAGTAGAGCCGCGATACTCATATTTAAGGTAGGCGAGGCAAGGCGGAGAACCACACGATTTCAAATCACCACAAAAGTAGATGGCCCGGCTATTAGGGACGGATGAAAGATCAGAGTTGCGACTAGATTTGTGTAAGATAGATTTTAACATAGAGAAGGGCCGTAGATGCGCGGCATTAAGAGGTTCCGCTTCAGGGTACCATCCATGGAAGATAAACGATAAGCCCAGAGACTCCATATTTATGAGTGATAATGTAGGGCCCATCCGATTGGGAGCAAACTTACCACGTTGACTCCTTTCGAGTGTAGTGACATTTTGATTTTCTTTAAGAACAAGGTCACCAATTTTGAAGTCACGGTGGTGCAAGTTCTTGTTATAAGCACGTTTGACACGCGAGATAGACTGATGATGCTCAAGAGCGTTAAGAGCGCCGCTCATCTAATAATTCAAGTTGTGCTAGAGCGATTTTGATGATAATCCTCATCGGAGACAAATTCTCCGAGAGAAACACGGAGAGATGGGATTTGGACCTCAGAAGGAAGGGACGGCCTCGGACTCCATAGACGAGAGAGAAGGGAGTAGCACCGGTAGAGTACGAATGCTAGTCCGATAATCTGAGAGAGCAAAGGGATATGTAAATGCCAATCCTCGCCAAATTTCGACTAGTTACCATGCGAGGATATTACGCAAAGTTTTATTGAAGCTTTGGCTTGACCATTAGCTTGAGGATAGTATGGAGAAGAAAACCGAGCTTGATATTGAAAGCGTTGCAGAGATTCTCGCAAATCGGCGTTCTTGAAAGACTTACCATTATCCGTGATTAGCTTGTGTGGAACGCAAAGCGACAAATGATGTGTTGATAGACGAAATCAACTATGGGTTTAGCCTTTATTGAAGAAAGAGGGATAGCTTCTACCCACTTAGTAAAGTACTCAGTGGAAGTAATGATAGAATGATGACGCTGTGAAGAACGGGGATTGATGAGACCAATAAGATCAAGACCCCACTGCAAAAAAGGCCACAAATCCGCCGCAGGTTGCAAAGCCTGACTAGGGATGTGCGTGAGATTGGAATGTTGTTGACACTTGACGCACTTCTTAGTGTATTCACAACAATCTTGATTAAGAGAAGGCCAATAATATCCCAAATGTAAGATGCGCTTAGCTACATGACTAAACCACTAAAATGTCCACCACAAATACCGTCATGGACCTCTGAATAGCTTTAGATGATTCATAGGTTTTGAGGCATCGAAGCAAAATACCATCAAAGCCGCGTTTGTAAAGAATCCCGCCTAGGATAGTATAGCGGTTTGCGCGTTGGACAAAATATCTTCTACCATTGGGAGACAGATCTGGAGGAAGCATCGAATGAGATAGATAATCAACTATCTGTTGATACCACTCATCGAGTATGGGTTGTGACATTGATTGGCGTTAGTTGCCCAAGATGAGATGGCTGATCTAATCGTTGCACAACCACATAAAGATGCGAGTCTTCGGTAAAAAGGCGGGATAAGGAGGCTAAAGAGGCCATGGTATCCAGCGAATCGATTTTAAGCACGAGGCGGCTTGGATAGTGAACTTATCGAAAGATTGGAGTTAAGGGCAAGAACGATGTCGCGATATTTTGAAGGATATCATTCTTGCATTGATAGACACCCGTGACACAGTTAACGATGAGTTGAGAATCACCAAATATGTCAATATGACGAGCGCCGAGATTAATGGCATTTTGAAGACCTAAGACAAGAGCTTCATACTCAGCCATATTATTGGTGCACTCAAAGTTTAATTTGTGTGCAACTCAGGATAAGCGACTCCCGAGGAGGAATCATCACGAAACTTTGCACCTCCCCTTATTTGGCATTTGGATCCATCAAAGAAGAGCTTTGCTTTAAATGGAGATAGACCAAAATCAATTTGTTGGATATATTCATCGGGGGAATTGAGCAAAGGGTCTTGAGTGCCGGAAGAGGAGCATCACCTCTGAATGGGTGATCTGCGATAACTCGACCATGATAGACTTTGCGGGATAAACTCGAGGTCAAACTCGGTCATGAGCATAAGCCAAGCAGTGATGCAATCATTGTGATAAGGCTTTGCATGAATTGTCTTGAGGGGATTGACACTTGTGACAATATAAGTTTTGTGGTTAAGGAGATAATGACGAAGCTTAGAAGTTGCGAAGAATAGAGCACAACATAGTTTTTCGGCTTCGAGAGTAACATGTTTCATACTCATGGAGGTGCTGACTGATGTATGGACAAGACGGCTTGTTCTTTACCACAAGTGTCCCGATGCGAGATCATGGCTCCGAGCATGAGTCATCCACGGAGATATAAAGATAGAAAGGCTCCCCCTCGCGTGGAGGTGTAAGCACAGAGTGGAGAAAGAAGATAAGTTTTTGAGATCATCGAAGGCCTTTTAGCGATATTCATCCCTCAAAATGAACATTCTTACGGAGGAGATGGTGAAAAGGTTGACAACGGTCCGATTAAATTGGGAGATAAAACGACGCACTCGATCAAGACGGCTCCTCGAGACTCAAGTGAGTTGCTTTAAGTTAGACTAGGAGGCATCTCAAGGATGGCTTTTGTTTTTGGCAGCTCACTTCAATACTCCCTGGCGGGAAAAAGATAAAACCTAAAAAGTTTACCAAGAGAACGCCAAACAATGACTTAGCTGACTTAGACGAAGACAGAGTAGATAAGCTCTCTGGAAGAGAGGTGCAAGGATGAAAAAGATGATCCTGACGGCGCTTGACCGCCGAGATCGTCAACATAATCTCCAAGCAGCTTTTGTGCAAGAGATTGGTGGAAGATGTACGCCATTGCTCGTTGATAGTTGTCTTTAAGGCTTAAGGCCAAAAGGCATTAATAAAATGCAG
>CM031236.1:30040864-30091303 GCA_018340775.1 Taxus wallichiana var. yunnanensis | reverse complement strand
GATAAAATATATTTTAAAAGTGAAACACTCTCTTATTAATTTAATGTAAAATGTCTTTACTTTTTTAAAGTTTGGATTGTTGTGAATATATAACTATATATAAGTTGAATTGTTGTGATTCAACCATGAAATATAATTTTAAAAACTAACCGTTTTGCCTCGTCTTCAACATAGACAGTTCGGCCAGCCCAGTTGGTCATGGGGGTTTTGATCATACGCTCAACATCAGCCAACACATACTCCTTGAGTTTTGTGGTATTAATGAAGCTCAGAACCACATTGTGAATCCTCTTATGCATGTCACCGTAAACCCTAACAATTGCCCCTTCACCAAACAGATTTCTCAACGACCTCGGATAGTTGCTCACAAAATATTTTCCTTCATTCTGCATTATGAACTTATTTACCTCTGGATCTACAGACATCACTGCAGGGTACCCCATATGATGGGTGGTATAAACTGGCCCATACCTGCAAAACCCAAAAAAATAAATTACTAAAATTCACACCGTTTCTTTTCTTGAAGATAGATTCAATTCTCAAAAAAACTCCTTAATCCTTAGTAGATAAGCTTAAGAATTATGTGCGCATAATTTAGACAAACTTTGGGTAAAATAAGAGTTCAAGGAACAATCTATAATTCTTAGACAAAATTGATTGAAAATTAAAATATATTTAGTTTAAATACGTATGATTTAATTTGAATGTAATGTATTTAAACCAAACCCAAAACTATGAACAGTTGATATATTCAGTGATTATGTACTTGGCCTTTCTTTTGTCTGCATAAACGTGAGGAGTCAGAGATCTTCCATCTATAGCAAATTGCAGTGTTTCGCCAATGCCAGGCAATCCAAAGCTGCCAGGTGGGGCACGTTTTGGCCTATTTAACTGACCTGCCCACAACATAACCAGCCATAAAAAACCTGCGATCCCTGCAATCACTGCACCCAAAATCTGCAAGACGGCCATTATTTATGCCTAGAATTTACAGAAACATCATGAATTATGAAAGAAAGAACACCATTTAAACCAGATGAAAGAGAGACTATTTTTGGATGGGATATGCCAACTAACTCTTTTCTAACCCAAAAACAATTGGGTCACTTGTTTTGGAGGAGAATTTGCCACGGGATCTTGAAAAGACAAAATCTTTGAATTCCTACCAACTCAATTGAAACTGCGGCAATAATAATATATTTTATTATTTTTTTCAACTTATCAATGAAAATGTGGATAATTTGGAAGCACATTCAATGTATTTGAACCGTGTGAACGGTGGCTCTTACTACCTGGTCTGCTTGGGAATAATCATATTTATTATGAAAGGTTAGGGATTGGGAAAAATTGAAAAATTGTGGTTTGGAGGTTGGTTGCAACGTGCTGTGGGATGTCTTCTCATTGAAAAGGACCACATAAGTCATCCCCTCTGGAATTTTATATTTAATATGAAAGCTCCAATGCATTGAATTTTTCTACCAAACTTAACATATGTGAAGTATGCAACATTTATTATTGAATGCTAAAGGAACCTACTATTTAGCTAAGTTTATGGCGTTCTTAATTTTATTTTTTAGTCCCCAGTGAAAGTTTTGTATAATTCACTTTTGTAATTAGCCTCCGCAGTTTTATAGTTTTATGTCTAATATATTGATATAAGCATATTTCAATTTTTTTGATGGGCTGGTCGTAAGTAACAGTTAAAGTTCAGTATCCGAACATAGTACATTGCTGTTTGGTTGTAAATTTTCCTCGCACATGGTGAAACTTAAACTTTCATTGAAAAAGAAAAAGATAAAAATTCAGAGCAATCAGAATTTTAGTACCACTTGCAGCGTACAAAGCTAATGCCAAGTGAAAGGGCCCCAAGATGGCAAGGTTGCTTTTATATTAGATATGTTGCAAACTATGCTGAAAAGGATAACAATGTAAATTACAGCTTACATTTTTTTATTTATATATTACAGCTTAAATGTTTAGTAAATGAAGAGGAAACTTTTACAACTAGTGGGTCGCCTTCGTCATTCCATGAGTTAACATTTTTTTGTGTACCTCAATCTTGTATAACACTTAAATTAAAAGCAAGTGAAATGTGCAGGGTAGTCACTAAGTGAACTCTTGAGATTGCAAAGTAAATGTCGCTTTGACAATCAACGATGTACGTGTCTATTACATGCCCTATTAAGTGTCATACCTTGTGCCTTATGGATGGTGAGACCCCACAACATTTTAATTGAAATTTGTTGATGATTTCTGTATGTTACACAAGGGAGTGGCAATGCATTAGGTTGAGGATGTCCCATGGGGGCGCATTATTTTTCAAGTCAACAATAAAGGATAATAAGCCATGGGGTTGCAATTTTGGATTATAGACAAGCTCCGCCACTTGCCCGAATGCTCCATTACTTAGCCCAAATTTGACCCATAAATTAGATGTTGTAACCTCTTGACCTTTGCACAAGAGCATTATAGGCTCCAACTAAGTGTCATTGAGATCTAATAACACTCCATGTCTGCGTTGATCGGAGCTTTGATTATTGCAATCGGAAGATGCAACAATTTTAACATATGCTTTACAACATTTCGACAAAAACACTTCCTATTATGCTTTGATATATGTTTATACCTTGTTGGAAAGCTCTTATTTTGCCATAGGGCAACCTTGATATGGTGGCAAAGGTGCATTGATTGGGGTTGGGCATTTGTTCGTTGTTTTTGGTGAAATAGTCTATATGGCTCTTGAGGATGACCATGTCTTCTATAAGTTGCAATCATGATATTCCATAAAAATATATATTTGGTTCTATCATTTTCTCAAACACTTACTATCCTTCTACTAAAGCTCCCATTTTGGCATTTAAAACTTTCCAACACCTTTTCAACAACCCCAATTTATGAATATCACGAAATCGTTGCATTCCATGAGATGACATCTCTAAGGCATTTTGTTAACAATTCACATGCCTTGTGTAGAGATCCAAAATTTTCAAACATATCAACTAGGGCACATATAGTTACAACATCTATCAAAAACACTTCCTAGTATGCTTTGATAAATGTTCATTCCCTATTGCAAAGCTCTTATTTTTCCACATGTAATGAGTATGCTAAAAAGGTGAAGTGATCATGCCTTTTCAACAAACCCATTTTTTGCATAACATGAAATTAATGCAATCCATAAGACCATATTTAGTAGTTCACATGCCTTGTGTATGCTTCCACGTTTTTCATAGATATCTACAAGGACAATTACAACTACAATATCTAATAAAAATATTTTGTCAATTATAATTTGGTGGATGTCCATACTCATTTCAAATATCCTATTTTGGAATTGGTTGTGGGGTATGATAGCAAAGGTGAACGAATCGGGTTGGATGTTACGCCCTTGATCCTAGGTCATATATTGGATATGTATAGAGCTAACCTATGGCTAACATAATCTCTTATCGTGTCATGTCATATTTATTTATGCTATCATATGCTTATTAGGTCGACTTTTGTGCTTTGATATAGCATAGTAGGGTATATATAGGAGTTAGATGAGCATCATATTGAACACTTAAGTCTTATTGTATGGTTTAGAGGTTCCCCCCTCAAAGTGGCTATGTCATTATACTTTCATATTGTGATCATTCATCATTATTTTGGTGTTATTTGGTCTTATGTGGTTGCTCATATTAAAATCTAAGTAATATCATTACAGCAAGTGGTATCGAGCTTCAATCTAGCCAAAAATGGGTCAAAACCCTAATTTTGAAGATTTGACTATAACTCCAAAACTATGGAGAAATTTTCTACTTTTTTAATTGAAGTGGCAAAAAATGTACCAAGTAAGTTTCTACTCGAATTTCAAGATCTATTGACTTATTTTACACAAGTTATAGCCTTTTTAGGTTTTCACAAATTCGCTCCATAAGCTACCATTTTTGAAAATTTTCTAAGTTTCTTATATTTTTGGAAAGCTTGTCATAAATTATCTAGGGGTTTGTTCCTTGGTTTTTTCTATTTGTCCTAAAACCATCTCGTAATCCAAAATCCTAAGATAAACCATAAACCCCAAACCTAAACCCTAAATCCAAAAAAAAAAGCCATGACATGGCCATAAACAAGAGGGAAAGGGAAGGGTAATACCACTCCTAGAAAAAATAACCAAGATATGGAATTGGAAGGAGAACTTACTGAATCCTCAAACCTAGGGTTTTCCTCAACAAATCATAAGGTCATTCATTTTGAGAGTGAGTTGTGCAATACATATAGTTAACCATAGTTACAAAAGATTGTCTTAAGGTTAACTTGCAAATAATGAGAAATGAACTCACATTAGCCATTTCTAATCTATAACCACATGCCACAAACTCCCAACCAGAGTTAGTCAAGTACCACTATCAACCATACCTCTCATTTAGCACAACCACATTACTCATCATGTTTTAATGTAGGGAGTAGAAATCGTTAGTGCAAAATCACAAAGACTCCCCCAAATGAGTTCTATAGATCTACTTTTCTAAGGCGAGTTCATTTGGTGTGATCCGTATAACATTGAACTTTCCCCAAGGTGTGGGACCTTGTAAATGGAAAAGCTCTCCATTAAAGGTTGGTTCTTATTCCTCTGTTTAGGTGCATACGTGAGAACTTCACTTAGAGGATCTATCTCTATACCTAATCTAAAATTTGCCAAGGAGACAGGGGATAAAAAGGGATATAAGAAATAAGAAATGACTAAACTACAAGGTTATGCACCAAGGAATGATGAACATTATTTTGCTTTGATAGACACAAACCAACAAAATATGTATACAATACTCTAAGCACATATAACCAAATTTATAATGAAAGACCATATGCGAAGAAAAGAGACAAAAGGATCTAGAATCAATCACAAACGTGTTTTATTTCTCTGTAGACCTTGATATAATGCATTACAAAATAGCCAGGTGAGGCAAGAACATACTACAATTTTAATGGAAGGTCCGAACTCCCACGAATTCCTTTCTTAAGGAAAAGGGAGCCTGAAAACAAAAGAATGTCCAACCCTTTACAATGAATCTTGCCCTTGTATTTATATATTCAATCAGAGAGAAGAAAGAGAGAGAGAAGTGGGAAAGCAGGTCAAAACTCAACCACTGCCGTTAATGCCTCTGATAAAATCTACCCCCAAATCCGTCTTGATTACCCTCAACCACCTTGGTTTGGCGCCTTGAAGGGAGGAGAAACGGTGGAACAGATCGAATTTGATTTGGTTGTTGAGGTAGATGGATCTGCATTGATGGCCCTTGAAGATGTTTCCTCCATTTTTCACCTACCAGGGCCTGAAAAATGAATTTTTATCTTTCCATAGTGTAGAAGACGTCGAGACGCTTCCAACGGTGTCAGATTTGTAATATTTCAAGCCCTGAGTCGAAAGATATGCCCTTCAAAGTTTGTATCGAGTCCTGTCATGAAATGGGCGAGAAAAAATTTAAAAATGGGTCCCCCTTTACATATGGGACACGTGGGCGGCTAGATTAGGGCAAAAATCAGGTTCGCGGGTCCGTAATTTATCCTTTTCCCTTTTTCCGCAAAAAATGCAAAACTCAAAAACCTCTCGCGCCCCATTGCTCTACTTGGACACGTGGCACTCTTTGGTTGGTTGGGGAGATGCACTTCCATCTTTTCCTTTGTGCCTTTTTTGACAAAAGGAAAATTTTCACCTTTCCTTCCGACTCCTGCTTTGGCTTTGACTGGCTCAAACACCGACCTTTTCCTCGGCGAGTTGTGGCCTATTTTGTGACTTTTGGCTAAGTCTTTGCTCATAGTAGGGGCATATCTCTTGACTCAGGACATGCAGCAACTGACGCTTGTTTGGGAACCTTCTCTCTCTTCAATCCTTGAATCAGTGCCATTTAGACACTTGGCAGCCTCCACCTAGTCTGCCCTATGCATTGACTATTCAACTGACTCTTCCCCTTCTTTTCTTAGGGATGGACACATGGAGGCACCGTGCTTTCTTGAAAGCCCGGCTCAAAGTTTTCCTTTGGAGGAGTGTCGAGTTGACACCTTTCGGCTTCCACTGGTCCATGGACTTTTCAATGGTCCTTCTTACTTTTTTGGGACTTTGGGCTATGTGGCGAGCTCGTGCTCATTTGGGTCTCCGCCTTTGGACTAACTCTTGGAGATGTGCCAAGCTGACACTTGGCGACCTCTGCTTGCACTTTATACTTAGCCAATTTTGGACTCTTTGTTGAGCAGGTTTCGAGCCCGAAAACTTTGAAACTTCACCATTTTTTCCTCCTTGCTCCTTGTTCCTTTATGCCTGTACCGCCTCTTCTTTTCTAACCCTACTATTCCATTGTTGAGTCTACCTCACGACCTATTTACAAGATCTCGAACGAGTTTTCTCGTAGTTATTTCTATACGGGTCGTGACTTATCCAATATCCTGAGCTGGGCAAAATATGGATAACAATTTGGCGAATCACATGGGTATCTCGCTCGCTAGATGAAAAGACCAATTGCCTTGTCATATCCGTTGGGCATGGAGTCGAGAACGATGGTATGATACTGATTCTACCTCTGATTCATGAGCCCGCTATTTGCACTCTCAATTTTCATAAGAAATCTCAAATGAAGGTTTCTGAGAGTAGAAAATTGTTTTGACCCGGGCTTCATCTGTTTCTCTCGAATGGACTGCACAAGAGCAAAAAAATAGCACCACAACTATCTACAAAATTTGAAATCATACATGCTCCAAATAGAACATGCAGAGCATGCAAAGCACTTAGGAGAAAAGCAACCTACACTACAACAATGTGATGTGCACAAGCACTTAGAGGAAAGAGAAACTAAACTAATATACAGGGTGAGAACTCCCCTTCTATAGCAGTGTTTAAGATAGATTCCATTTATTGGAATCTGTAATTCCTCTCCATCCAACGTAGACAATTGGAAAGCATTGCTACTTTTGCATCTTGTGACCATATAGGGGCCACTCCAAATGGCATCAAACTTGGAATGCCTTCCTGGTTTTGCTCGATCTGCATCCCATTTCAAAACCAAGTCTCCTTCCTGGAAGGTCCTTATTTTTGCCTTCTCAAAGCATGTCTTGATTGAGGCTTGATTCTTCTCTATTTTCTGGAGTGCATACTCTCTGGCTTCTTCCAATTCTATCAGCTCCGCATACCCGGCCTCCATCACTCAAATCCGTACATCTATAGTTGCTTCACGAGCTCCAATGCTGAACTCAAGTGATATAGTCAACATTGCCTCTTTCCCATGACAAGTTTGAATGGAAAGTCGCCTCAGTGGATATCTTTAGTGTTATCCTATCAGCCCATAAGGCCAATTTGAGCTTTGTGTGCAGTTCTCTCGATTCTCATCAAGAGTTCTTCCAAGATCTTTAGCAGTTCTTGTTTGTGGACTCACTTGGCCATTACCTTGAGGGTAATAGTTTGAGCAAGTGTTCAAGTAAGTTCCATTCTTAACAACCCATCTTGTGATCTTAGAACCTATGAATGCCAATGCATTATCTAATATAATGGTGGCTGGCACTCCAAATCTAGTCACTATCCCTTCATAAAAATCTAGTATACTAGACTCATTAGCTTCCTTGAGTGTCGTTGCCTCTCGTCCACTTGGTGAAATAATATGTTGCTGTCAGAATCCATTTATGGCCTTGGCTTGAATTTGGATTGATGACTCCAATGAAGTCCAATCCCCATTGCATGAAAGTTTGGTCGACTTAAATTGGGTGTAATTGAAGTGTTGCTAGCCTTTCCTTGCCTTTAAAGAACACATAATTCTTGCACTTTTTGATCCATGCATAGCAGTCACTAAACACTCTGGGCCAATAATAACTCACCTTCATGATCTTGAGTGTTATCACCCTTGGAGAAAAATGGCCTCCAACTGCTTCAACATGGAATTCTTGTAACACCCTCTCAACTCCGTCTCTCTCCCGAACGCATCTCAAAAATGCCATTGATGTCTCTTTTGAACAAGACACCATCAATAAGAATATATGGGATGGCCTGTAGTCTGAAATGTCTCCTTTTTGCTTTACTCATCCCATGAGGACACATGCTTATTTGAAGGAAGTGCACCATGTCTTGAGTCCAACAAGGAGTAGGTACATCATCATTTCCTTCTTCTTGATTATCTTGTAGAATAAAAACAACCTCCTTTTCATTGTTTGCTTCATCTTGTTGACCCGAGGCTAGTTGTTCACACAACCCCTTCCCACAGACCAGCTTAGTGACCTTAATCTCAATGTCATATTCCATGAGTGATCCATCCTGCACGTTTTCATTCAAGTCCTTGTTTGAGAAGGAATTCTTTAACTCCTACATGGGAGACCAACAATTGGATTTTATTATTTGAAACCAGATGCTTAAACTTCTTTAATCCTCTAATTACTACCAAGACTTTCTTTTCGATGAAGGAGTATCTCACTTCATAGTCTTCCAGACCTTGACTAAAAAAGTAATTGGCTGTTATGTACCTTCTTTGTTTTGCTAAACTAAGATTGCAAAAATTGTGTCACTACCACCAAAGGCATACAATATGAAGTCTTTAGAGAAATCTGGATTCACGAGTTGGGGCTTGTGATATAGCTTCTTTGATGGCCTCAAAGATTTCCTTTCCTTCAATTGTCCACCTGAATGCTAAGCTCTTCTTCAACATCAACGTTATTGGCTTAACAAGGGCAAAGAAAGTTTGGTACAAACCTGCGGACAAAATTGATTTTTCCTAGGAAGATTTGAAGAGATTTCTTGTGGCTTGGCAATGGCAATGCTCTTATTGCTTCAACTCTCTCCGGTCAATTGCCAATCCTTCCTTTGATACAATATGGCCTAGAAGCCTGCCTCCATGGGCTAAGAATACGCATTTTTTAGGGTTCAATGATACCCCAAAACTCCCGCATCTTCAAAACACCGCCTTAGGTGGAAAAGGTGGTCTCACGTTTGCATTATTGGAAAACACCGTAATGTCATCTAGATATATCAAGATTTACTATTTTTTGGTTAGACCTTTGAATGCCATATCCATTACCCTCTGAAAGTGGCTTGCATTAGAAATTCCAAATGGCATTTTTCGTAGGCATAGTGTGCCCCATTTGGTGGTGAAAGTTGTTTTGAACTGATCATCTTTTTCACCATAATCTGATTGTATCTTGAGTAGCCATCTAGGAGGGAGAATCTCTCACGATCTCCATACACTACTTGCAAGATCTACTCCATCGAAGGGAGTGGGTAGTGATCTTTGAGGGGCTCTCGCTCAAGTCTCGAAAATATACACACAACATAATCTCTCCATTTTTCTTCCTAGTCAGGGACTGTTTGCAACCCAACTTGAGTGTTTGATTGGAAATATGATACTTGCCTCCATCAACTTGTTCATCTCTTTCTTCATCGGAGGCTCAATGTGTGGGTTGGATGGTCTCTCGCTTTTGCCTAATGGGTTGAGTAGTCTGGATCTAGTTCATTGTGTGTTGTGCTAGTTTTGGGTTGAACCTCTTAGGTCTCCATAGCTCCAAGTAAATACATCTAGAAAATTCTTGGCAAAGTTGTATGAATTCATACATTTCTTTTCTCGGTGGTGACTTTGCCAATTTGAAGTGTTTTTGCCTTCTCCAACCTGGGTATTGACTCGAATCTTCTCCCTTATGTTAGCCTTCTCTTTTCTAAATTGATCATTAGGATTGAAAAAGACTCCAATGTCACTAAGCCTTTGGGGAGCTTGTTTATATGCAGTTGTACTATTTGATTCTCATATTGTTGCTCTAATCTACTTTGATTTCTAGCTGAGAATTCAGCTTCTTCTTACAAAAAATTAATGATCTACTGATCATTCTCGAACACTTGCCAACATGTGTTGTTATCTGGCACTTGTTGGCCTCACAACTATATGGATATGTGGTTGTTATTTGTCTCTTTGATGTTGTCAACCACATCAAACGTTGCTCCAACTACTACAAGTCTATCAACAACTTCATTCTCCTTCCTGGGTATGGACACAATGTTGAAGGCCTCAAAATCCTCCATGAGATCCCATACCCTACTCTTGTAGTTCTTGAGCAAGTCATTCTTGACAGCATTAAGTCCTCTGACTTGATTGGCAACCAGTTCACTGTCACCAAACACTTGCAAGTTCTTGATTCCTAGCTTCCTTGCCCAATGAAGACCTTGGACCAAAGCCTCATATTCAGTGGTGTTATTTGAATAGTAAACTAAAATCTAAAGGCTGAATAATATTTCATACCTTTGGGGGACACAATCATAGCTCCTCCTCCATCTCCTTGTCTACTCCTTGAGCCATCAAAGAACAATTGCCATACCTCATTGTCATCTTTATATTCTAGCTTAATTAGGTCAAGAAGAGGATGATTCTCTTCATGTAGACAATAGACACCTAGCTCGGATTCTTCCGCTTCCTTATAGGGATCGAAAGCATGACTTTTGTTGGCCCACTCATCGAGAGTCAAGTCTCGGGATACATCCCACCTTGGAATCTCGCTTCACAAATGCTTAGGAGGGCTTCTTGATCAAAAGTGGGCAATTGGCATTGATTGGGCTAGGCATAATATTCAATATGATAATCAACAATGGGTTCAGATCTGATTGTGGCCTTTGCCCCATACCTTGTTCTAAAGAGCATGTGTGACCAATCAACATAAAGATAGCCTCCAATTTTGGCAATGAAGTCCCTGGACAAACACAAAGCAAAATGTGGTAGCAAATCTATGATTGATACATTCTACAAAACAATCATATCAAAGGTGCATGCAGAGTGAGGCTCGAGATCCTCGATGATTCCAACAAATTGTCACCATTGTCCCATCTAATTTCACTACCCTCTAGAGATGACTTCATATCGGAGACCCAATTGATCAGCCTATTTTCTTGGGCATTACTGAGTAACTACTTGCCCTTGGAATAAATCATACAATCAGTGCACCAATTTGTCTCCACATAATCAATGTAACATAGAATGGAGGAGGTCTCGTGTTCTTACCTTATTGTTCTTGATGGTTTTCCCAAGTTGAGTCAGTATTGGTAAGAACTTTCTCTTGCTAGTTAGGGGTGTGATTTGAGCTTGACCAATTTTGTATAAAGAATGCCGCAATAGATCCCTCTACCCCCGGAATGGCCAAAGTGACTCCCATAGTGAAATGTTCACACTTTTCCTCTTCATTTGCTCAATGATGTTGAATGAGCTATCCTTTACCGCCCCTTCCCAAGAACATTTTTCTCTTGCACCTGGCTATTACAATCGGTGCCGAGTAGGTCTCGGAAGGTGGCTTGATTGAATTTCTGCACATTGGGAGTTGTATTTTGAATGCCAATACCTTCTTTGGGTGACGAAGGTTGAGGATCACCTGAGCTGAATGTCCTTCTCCAATATTTCTCCTCTTAGACCGTGTATTGGCAGCTATACTTTGAGAAGGATTCTGATTCATTCCATAGAAGTCTTCAGCCTGCCAATTGACAAGCATAGTTTCGTTTGGGGGTCCCTCTTGTTGAGCTCCTTCTTTATTGACTTTCTTCGTGGCTAGGTTCTTGTGACACACCAATGGTTTGCACCATCAAAGCCTGATTTAATGCACCATTGAAGCACATCGACTGATTATGTGGCTGATTACATGGGAAACACCATTCATACTCTTGTGCCATGTTATTCTAGTGGCTGGAACCAATCCCCTTGATGTTGAAACTATGTTTGGGTCATATGACCTGAAAGGTCTAGCAACTTGAGGTTGCCCTCGTGTTGACTTCCGATTTACACCTGGCCGGTGGTCTATTTTACCGATATGGGGTCTCGGCCCGATATCGATCCCGGGGCCGATGTGGGCTAGAACTCGAGCTCATTATCTTTTGATGGTTACTAGCTCATTTCCCGTTTTCGAATTGTTTCATCACTTCCCGAAGCTCCTTTGAGGTGTTAGATGATGAAATGAAGGCTTCAGCTTGAACTTTAACTCCCGGGGGTGGGTATAGGAGCTAATGTGGGTGTTTGCTAGTACCGGGTTTCCTAACTCGGGGTAAAGGGGCATGGATGGCCTAGGGTAAGTTTGTCGGCCAATCAAACGGTTCTCGGCTTCTATGGAAAGGTTATACGTTGTAGGTAAGGTTGTGCCTCTATCGATCAATCATCAAAGAAATATCAAATTTAAAGCCCTAAGAAATTATAAGAAGGCACCTTCATTAGTGGGATTTATCATTGTTGGAATCTTGTCCCCGAGTGTCCATTGAAATATGAGGATGAAATCCATCGCTTTCTCATTTCGAGCTTCTCTCGATTGTTGTCATTGCTCCAACAAAGACAAGTTATCACCTTTTCTCCAAACTAGTCAGTGAAGAGCTATGCACAACTGGTTCAAGTTTTGAATAGAGCCTCGCCTCAAGGCTCCCTGAACTATCATGGAAGCTTTACCTTTGAGTGAAGAGGATAAAGCAACTTGGCAAGCAATATGCATCTCATGGATCTCGTGGATTGCATGCACATTTGTAATATCTCGGACATGGTCACAAGGAAAATTATGGTTTTCCCGTGTGAATTATGGGATGCTCTTTAATGCTGCAATCGACCGGATTTTGTGCATTCAGTGGCTAGTAGGTGCTCGCCGCCAATGAAGTTGACATAAGGATTTGGCTGAGCCATTCTGATCGGCTTGAGTACCCTTCTTGTTTGAAAGAACAACCTACTAGGAGGAGGTGTTGATAAGGATTTTTTTGGGGGAGATGGAGACCTCTAGGCTCTTCTTATTTTCCTTCTATCTAGAGACAAGTGTATGTGTATAAACTGTCCCTTCCTCTCTTATTCCGCACTTGTTTGTATCCTTCTCATGAACTTGCTTGGGACTTAAAACTAGTGGATTTGTTTCTTTTGGAGTCACCAGATGTACAATTTTAAAACTTCTTAAAAGTTAGAATCACAGCAAGTGCACATCAATCTTACTATAATAAGATGGAGACTTCTCTGTCCCACCAAGCGTGCCAAAAATGTTAGTGCAAAATCACAAAACCCCCAAATGAGTTCTATAGATATGCTTTTCTAAGGCAGAGTCATTTGGTGTGATCCGCATAACATTGAACTTTCCCCAAGGTGTGGGACCTTGTAAATGGAAAAGCTCTCCGTTAAAGGTTGGTTCCTATTCCTCTATTTAGGTGCATACATGAGAACTTGCAGAGGATCTATCTCTATACCTAATCTAAAATTTTCCAAGGAGATAGGGATAAAAATGGATATAAGAAATAAGAAATGACTAAACTACAAGGTGATGCACCAAAGGAATGATGAACATTAGTTTTGTTGATAGACACAAACCAAAAAAATACATACAATAATCAAGCACATGTAACCAGATTTATAATGAAAGACCAGATGTGAGAAGAAGAGACAGAAAGGATCTAGAATCGATCAAAAACATGTTTTATTTCTCTATAGACTGATACAATGCATTACAAAACATCCAGAGGCAAGAACATACTACAATTTTAATGAAAGTTTTGAACTCCATGAATTCCTTTGCTAAAAGGAAAAGGGAGCCTACAAAACAAAAGAATGTCCAACCCTTTACAATGAATATTGCCCCTGTATTTATATATTCAATCGTAGAGAGAGAGAGAGAGAGAGAGAGAGAGAGAGAAGTGGGATAGCATGCTCGAAACTCAACCACCGCCATTAATTCCTCTCGATAAAATATGCCCCCAAATCCATCTTGACTCGCCTCAACCACCGGTTCGGTGCCTCAAGGAGGAGAAACAATGGAATAGATCGAATCTGATCTGGTTGTTGAGGTAGATGGATCCCGCATTGATGGCCCTTGAAGATGTTTCCTCCATTTTTCACCTACCAAGGCTTGAAAAAATGAATTTTTATCTTTCCATGGTGTAGAAGACATTGAGACGCTTCCAACGGTGTCAGATTTGTAATATTTTGAGCCCTGAGTCGAAAGATATGCCCCTTCAAAGTTTGTATCAAGTCCGTACAAATGGGCGGGAAAACAATTTGAAAAATGGGTCCCCTTTACATATGGGACACGTGGCAGCTAGATTAGGAAAAATCGGTTCATGGGTCCAGTAATTTATCCTTTTCCCTTTTTCACAAAAATGCAAAACTCAAAAAAACCCAGCGCCCCGCACGCTCTCCGCTGACACGTGGCACTCTTTTTGGTTGGTCGGGAGATGTGCTTCCATCTTTTCCTTTGTGCCTTTTTTGACAAAAGGAAATTTTTCACCTTTTCCTCCGACTCCCCGCTTTGGCTTTGACTCGGCTCAAATACTGACCTTTTCCCTTGGGAGGAGTTACGGCCTATTTTGTGACTTTTGGCTAAGTCTTTTGCTTAGCGAGGAAAATCTCGACCTGGGACACGCGGCAACCTGGCGCTCATTTGGGAACCTTCTCTCTCTTCAATCCTTGAATCAATGCCATTTAAACACTTGGCAGCCTCCGCCGGTCTGCCCCATGCATTGACTATTCAACTGACTCTACCCCTTCTTTTCTAAGACTGACACGTGGAGGCACCGCGCTTGCTTGAAAGCCCGGTTCAAAGTTTTCCTTTAGAGGAGCGTCGAGTTGACACCTTTCAGCTTCCGCTTGTCCATGGACTTTTCAACATTCCTTCTTACTTTTTGGGACTTTGGGCTACATGGCGAGCTCGCGCTCATTTGGGTCTCCGCCTTTGGACTAACTCTTGGAGATGCGCCAAGATGACACTTGGTGACCTCTGCTTGCACTTTATACTTAGCCAATTTTGGACTCTTTCCTGAATGGTTTCGAGCCCGAAAAACTTTGAAACTTCACCATTTTTCCCCTTCTTGCTCCTGGTTCCTCTATGGAACTGCCCCTTCTTTTCTGACCCTGTTATTCCATTGTTGAGTCTACCTACGACCTATTTACAAGATCTAAATGAGTTTTCTCAGGTTCTTTCTATGCGGGGTCGTGACTAATCTAATATTCGAATTTGAGGTGAAATATGGATAATAGAAACATTATGATAAAAGTGGAGATGAGGAAATTTGATGGTACTTATCTAATCATTTAGATCAACTCGAATGGATTTTTTTTTAATGTGCATTAAACTTCAAGTAGAAAACAAGTGGTATTGGAATCCTTGTATCTAGAACTAAAATAGTTCATTTGGTATAGATGGATGTGTGAAAAAAGAAAAAGAAAAGTCTTCATGTTACCTAGTCAATGTTCATAGATGAGCTCCAGATACATTACAATAATAGTGTTATAGAGAATTATTTCAGCCATATAGAAAAGCTTCAAAATGGGGACACCAAGGATTATATTCAATGATTCCCAAATCTATCCTTACGTGTAGATGAAATTTCTAAGGATCATCTAAATGATTTGTTCTTGGGGTCTTAAAGATAGCATCCAACTTGATACATTATCCTTCTTAATCCATGATCAATATTAGAATCCATGATAGTTGCTCATCGAGTGGATGAAAGAGAATTGATCAAATAGAGGAATTTCACTACCAATAAAGAGAGTATGGTTCCAACACAATCAACACCTCATCCTACCAAACTGACTATTCAAAAAATTGAAGAGAAATGAGAAAAAGATTATGTTTCAATTGTGATAGAAAATACAATAAAGGGCATATGTGTGTTGAAAAGAAGTTATTCTACATTGAGGCCATTAATGATGAAGTCAAAAATGAAGAAACAAAAGTGGAGGTGTTGATGAACTAGGGTTTGAGATTCCCAACCAAATATTTCTTTCCATACAATGTGGGTTTTATCTCCCCACAAACCCTCAAGGTAAGGGGTATTCTAAAGGAACATAAGGTAACAATATTAATTGACTCGAGTACACATAATTTTATCAATAAAGAGTTGGTGGCAACTCTTAATTGTTTTCTTTTCCCAACTCATGAATTTCAATTCATTATTTCATGGGGTCAAAGTTAATCTGCTTAGAGAAATTTTATAATATCGAACTTGAAATGGGAGAATACAAGCTTGATTCCCCTATGTTTGTTATTCCCATGGGTGGAGAAAATGTTGTTTTGGGTGTCCAATGGAACACAACCTCGGCACAGCTTGAAATGAACTTTTAGGATTTATTCATGCATGGTTATGTGTAAAGACACCTCAAATGTGAGCTCTCATCGATGCAAATCAAGGGACTTGCACCACAATTATTTTTAGTTGATGAAAAACAATCACCAAATTTTCAGGAAAGGGTGGAAATTATTCAATTATTGAGAGCCACTTTATCAAAAAAAAATCCTAATTTTTAGCCACCATCCACCATCTCAATTGAGAAGTTCCCACCAAAGGTTCAAGCATTCAAATAATAGAGTGAGAAATGACAAAAGAAGGTAATCCATGAGTATCAAATCAAGGAGAAGAATCGTAACATGGCAAATGAAAACATCAAAGGAGGAATATTTTTATGTGCTAGCATCCAACAATCATCGACATTGAGGACTTCACTTGTGTGAAGCAACATCTAGAAATTGTCAACATTGGGAACAATGTTCCTTTGAAGGGGAGGATGTGTTATGCCCTTAATCCTAGGTCATATATCATATCTCAGTATAATGTTGGTGAAATAATTTGTCCCAATGGAAAATTAGTAGTTTTCACTTAACGCTCACATGACTAGGTTCACCTCTCGGGAATGGGGAGGCTCTCATTTACTAAATGCAGAAAAGTAAAATATGTGGTGGTTATTAGGTCGAGGATCACACAGAAATACTCCACTAAACCTGCAACAAATTGCTTGTAATGAATACAAGGAGGAATTTTCTTAGGGAGAGGCGAAGGGGATATAAGAATATAAGGAGAGAGGATTAAGGTAGTGATTAGAACTCGCAAACTTCGCTAATGTTAACCAAAGTAGGTCTCGCATCCAATAGGAAGAGAAACAACTGTGTAAGCTACATTAAGCTTAACAAATCAAAGACACAAATTTCTATTGATTTGTTTCTCAAATATGCAAAGTTATTTCTTGGTTATACAAGATTACAAATCATGCATAGTTGCAAAATTAGGAAGTAGAAGAACATAGACAAGGGAATATAAGAAATAACTTCTTTCTTGAAGTGGGATAATAAAATCTATTAACCCCTTCAAATGGAGAAGCCATCCCAATATATAGCCTTACATAATGTATATTCATCTCCCCAAGTGACTTTTCACATTCCTACCACTTGTGACCATTCATATTCATATAGGAATAAACACTAGTCCTTTTCTTATTAATGAAAAAGAGCTCTTACAATGTAAAATTAAAATATCACTTAAGTGAATAATATGTAAAATCCAAAAATTGTATTCCCAACGAAGAATTAGAATGTTGAGGGAGAGGGAAGAAGAGAGTGATCAATATGAGGTTGAAGATGCTTTTGATGATGAAGAGTTTTCTCTTGGCGAACTCGTGGAAATGCCCTGTGGATAAACTCCTTGCCTTTAACCTCTTTGCTAAAATGAGTTGTCAGAAGTGTAACCTTCTCTATTTCTAGGATGCAGATACACCCCAAAGCACTAATCTAAGTCTCAGGGATACCACCAATGGTCTTGCATCAGTGTGAACCAAACTTGATGATCTCTTATGGTATTAGAGATGGAGCCTCTAATCTCCACGAGGGATTCCAATGTATCCTCATTGAAGGAGAAAGGATCTCTTGCTTCTTTCCAAACCAATTCTTGGAAGGAATTTAGGAGTCCCTCCAAGGATGAATGTTCATTGAGTTAAGGTTATCCAAGCTTCTCGTATACTTTTATCGACATCTTCTAATATGTCCAATGCATGCTCCTCACAAGACTAAATGTATGAAATACTATCATTTATCATATCACACCTAGCACTCATTATGTGTGGCCACACAGGAGACAAAATATCGGAGATAGATGCAAACACATTTTTGCTAACCAAGGAGTGAGAATCGAGACAACTCATCTCAAATACCAATGGGAAAACACTATCCCAATGGGGCTCTTTTTTTTTCTTGATATCCTTTTTATCATTTTTAGTTTAGTGGCATCACCTTCACTCTATCATAGAACCCATTTACTTGAACATTTGTTTACAAAACAAAGACAATTTTGGTGATGTTGATGAGCACAACCTCATATGCTCCCATGGAGGCAACAATCAGCCATGGAATTCAAGTGCCTGCACCCAATTCCACTACCCTCTTGCCTTTAAATGACATACTAGAGATGTTGGCCATCCAGTGAGCCAATACATAAGAACAATTCCACACCCATGAACCATTGTATGCCCTTCCACTTACAGAGTCATGCACATCATCATGCTCATACACAACTATTTTCCTTCCACTTCTACCAATCTCAATGTCATGACATTTGGCCATATATTCAGAGAAAAATTATAACTAGACTCGTAACCTCATATTATCATATTTACATGACAAGAAATGGATAATAAAGGACTTTCTAGATTACAAGGCAAGGGATAAAAATAAATATGAGAAAGGGAAAGCAAAATCCCCCTCCCCATTCTCCTTCCCTAACAAACAAGTAGTTTGGAATAGAGGTGTGAGGTTGATAATTGGATAGTAATATGATAGGATGGAATTTCTTGTCAAAGTGCACAAAGACTATAAGATTGGAATCGACCACACTCTTTACTTAATAATATAAATTTGTTATTGCGTTAAAATATTCTACCCAATTTTCCATTTTTCTATTCGCAAACCAATGACTCGAGCCTCCAAATATTACATAAGAAGAAGATATTATTAAATTCATATATCTAGTTACAAACAAAAATTTAATTATCTCGTTTTTAATTCATATATAAATAGATATATTACATTTAATTGTAAATTTTGTAATATCTAAAATATAAGAAGTTGTGAAATAATTAAGTTTTAAAACATATAATAGAAATTATGGTTTGTAGGATAATATCTTATTTCGTGTAAATATGGAAACAATCATCAAATGACAAACATTAGGAAAATTTTTGATAACAAGGTGAACCAAACCTAAAAACATTGTGCGCCTAATATGACCAATTCCTTACAAGTCTAGAAATGTGTCTCTGCAAGAACTGCATAACCCTTAATAAACTTCATGTAATAACCAAAGGTTCCCAAGGAACTCCGCGCACTTCACTCGATTAGTTAGTTCTTCCAACCCCAAAATAACTGCAATCTTGGTTGGGTCCACCAAAGAAGCCTTCTTTACAAATGATGTGTCCAAGTAGAGTACAAAAGGAGTGGAAAAATGCACTTCTTAATGTTTAAAGAGATACTAAGTTTCCTACATCTTTGAAACATTAATCTCAAACAATCACAATGATCATTTAGAGATATATTAATCAAATCTAAGCATATAAGCAATGAATATGGAAATAAGCAAGAAGAAACAATACACAAGATTTAACGTGGTTCACCTAATATGGGCTACGTCCACCAAGAAACAACCAATTTATTATCACAGAGGAAATACAATGAAGATTTGCAATCTTCCACACCTTTTTGGATGTCCTGTACTTTCTTCTCTACAAATTTCTCTTTTTTTCTCTAAAGGAAACTTCTCTTAATTCTCAATGAATTATCTCTCTCTATCTTCTAACCTTAGCTTTATGCTTATATATGCATCTACAATCTTAGGGCACTTTAGTTATGCAATTACAACCATTACATTCACTTTACAACTAAAGATAGATATAATTCTCGTAACTTAATTATAGTAGTCACGCACAAGAAACCGATGTCTGCCCTACTTTCCTAACCAATACCGGTCCCCGGGTGACCAACGCTCGGTCTTTGTGTGTATTCCATCAAGTCTCAGAAAGTATGTCGCTGAAGCAATTAAGCTCCACAACTCAACAAGTTTCTCACTTGGAAGAAATGCAATCCAACCATCTTGTTATTCACAGAAAGCAAAGTTGGGTTATATTTAGCTCAATGTTAAACAGTGTCCAGATAAGAGTGGAATCAAGAGCGCTGGAAGAATGGTAAGTTTAAGAAGAAAGAAATCATTGAAGGAAGCCAGACCTGGTCATGCAAACTGCTACTAATCTCTACAAAAGTTTTAAGATTGCTCTCAAAGTATATGACAAATCCCTAGGTTAGACTAGTTTGTTGTTTTTGTGTTGTTGTTTTGTTGTTTTTATGCTCTTTTTTGTGCTATTTTTTTGTTGTTTTGTGTTGGTTATGTGCTTCTTATAGGTAGTTGGCCCCTTCCTTATTTTACAATATGCTTATCTATATTTTTGGCTTTCTGTTGGGGTGTGGCCCCCACATATCAAAAAACCACTTTACTATTATTTTATCATTTGGATTTTGATCCCTTTTGTACTACAGGGTACAATCCCTCCAAAACCATTTACCAATAGCAAAAAAAACAAGAGAAAAACACACCAAAGGACATGAAGGCACTAGGAAGGTAAAAAAATCGACACTAAGTAGAGACATTCCTTACTTCCATGGTTCTCCACCTTATGAGACCAAAGGTTCATCTTTAGAGGTTCATTAAAGGATTTTCCTTTCTTTTTGTTCACAACCATCCATCCTTCACCCTTATTTGGATCCGCATTCTCATCTGGATGAACTGGTAGAAGAACTTCAACAATCTCCTTGTTTAACATGATATTGCTAAACATTGTAGAGAAGATACATGGATATGGTTACTCTTTATTTTATATGTTGAGATTACAAATTATAAGTTGGTTGTATTTATATCTTCATTGTGTTTAAGTTGAGATTATAGATTTATAAGTTATTTGTGCGAATTAGTAAAATAAAATATTATCAAAATCTGACTTGTTTTTATCAAATTTGTAAGACTAAATTAATTATGAGCTATTTTTATAGATTCAATTGGGAAGCCTCGGAAATTACTAGTTTTGGGAGTTGAAGGTTTGTTGTTTGGAATTATTGGTGTCAAGACAAAATACCTCGTAATATGGTTCTAGATTATAGAGCTAGGAATACTAAATACTTTGAACATGCATTTAGTGTTGAATTGATAAGAATTATGCATCGAATATTTTGACATTGCCTTTTATGGTCTACATTTATGGATTCAAATATGGTGAAGTACATGTTCGGTAAAGTATTTAGTTAGCTGTGAGACACCCACTTCAGTTTCGTTTGGGGATGTGAAAATGTAAGATGAAAACAAATACGAGTCAACAGATACTAGACATTTTTGGTAATGTCTATGGTGAAAAAATATACTTTTGATTGATGATGTGAGATTCATGTCATACAAATTCAAAGAAGAAATTACTCTCAAAACCCCAACATGCTGGAGATTTGATGGAAAATATAAGACTAATTCATTAATTTACATTGAATTATGTACATGGTTGAAACATGTAGGAAAACACAAGAACATGTGTAGATCACTGAAAACCTTCAAACACACTATTGGCGTTTGAATTATATTTTTTCTTTCAAATCCAACAATGTATTATGCATTTATATGGAATAGAATAACTACCTTAAAGTTCTTAAAGATTAGCAGTGCACAATCATTTTTTTAATTTAATTTTTGCAAAAAAAAGTTATTTCTAAGGGAGAGGAGACAATTGTGGATCATGGACCAATAATGGTGAGGGTAGATGTAAATTCAAGGACTAGTACATGTCAAATTTTCACTTAAATTTTTAAAAAAAGTAGCCAATAAAATGAGTCACATCAAATAACATCAAAAATCTTAGCACCATTTGAGCAAGTTTAATGCATATTACAATTGTAAAAATGCAATTCTTATAGATGACACTTTAGAGAAAAACAAGTTCAATGATGTGGGGAACTATGTAATTGCTAACACATTTAACATACAATCTAAATCATCAGACAACTACTTGATAGATGAGTTATGGCCTATGTTGCAACTATTGAAGGATGTGGAAGACGTCTGTGATGTCATTAAATAAAAACCCAATTATAATTATGTAATTTGTCCCTAAATTTATTTGAGAACACCTTTCTGTATAATGTGTGTGACTATCTTTAGTAATGTTATTTTGTATAATGTGTGTGACTATATTTAGTAGTGTTATAATACAATAAAGGCTTTAAACGTATTTCTATCAATAGATATGTTAGTATATAAAAAAGGTTAAATAATATTTTTATTTATGGTGAATTCTAATTTGAATAATGTTAATTTACCTAGATAAGGTATATTAGCATTACCTAGTTAAGTTTTAAATATCTTACTTTAATTTGTTAAAGCCATATAATCATCTCGACTTCATAATGTCCGCTACACAAATTATTCACATCGGTTTATATAAACGAAAATTAGAATCCCCATCACTCTATTCAGAATACGAAACATTAGATCTCAAAGACCCGTAAGATATTTGAGTTTATTTGAAAATAAAAATGAATATGGAATGGTTTTACAATTAATTTGATATCTACATTTAAATATAAATATATATATATATATATATATATATATATATATATATCTGGAATGATTTTATAGTTGATTATTTTCTCCTTGTTTGTGTCGTTGTCCTCAGCTAGTTTCTTCATAATATCTTCAGTAATTCTTTGGTTACCCCGAGATTCAATCACATACTAAATGAACCTAGAAGTGTCTCACATCTCTTAAATGTCATTATCCTAGCGGCTGCTAGGCCACAAGGATTTTTTAATTATTCAAATCTGCATAGTTTAATCTTACAGACATTTTAAAATTGATAAGAACCTTATTCCAAAGAAAAAATTAAGCCTAGTGGCCACTAGCCCGTATAAAAAAGAAACATGATATGTTTATTGTTTTGCAGATCAATGTTGGCTTCCCTAACTTCATTAAACGATTTTTCCCAAATTTGCATAGTTTAATCTTACATACATTTTAAAATTGATAAGAACCTTATTCCAAAGCAAAAATTAAGCCTAGCGCCACTTGCTTCCCGTATAAAAATATAAACATGATATGTTTATTGTTTTGCATCAATGTTGGCTTCCCTGACTTCATTAAACAATTTTTCCTAGATCTGCATAGTTTAATCTTAAAGACATTTTAAAACTGATAAGAATCTTATTCCAAAGCAAAAATTAAGTTTAGCGACCACTAACCCGTATAAAACAGAAACATGTTTTGTTTATTATTTTGCAGATCAATGTTGGCTTCCTTGAAATCATAAAATGATTTTCTCATATCTGCATAGTTTAATCTTAAAGACATTTTAAAACTGATAAGAACCTTATTCCAAAGCAAAAATTAAGCCTAGTGGCCGCTAGCCCGTATAAAATAAACATGTTATGTTTATTGTTTTATAGATCAATGTTGGATTCCCAAAATCATAAAATGATTTTTCCTAGATCTACATAGTTTAATCTTAAAGACATTTTAAAACTGATAAGAACCTTATTCCAAAGTAAAAATTAAGCCTAACGGCCACTAGCCCGTATAAAACATAAACATGTTTTGTTTATTGTTTTGCATATCAATGTTGGTTTCCCTGACTTCATTAAATGATTTTTCCCAGATCTGCATAGTTTAATCTTACAGACATTTTAAAATTGATAAGAACCTTATTCCAAAGAAAAAATTAAGCCTAGTGGTCGTTATCCTATATAAAACAAAAACATGATCTATTTATTGTTTTGCAAGATCAATGTTGGCTTCCCTAACTTCATTAAATGATTTTTCCTAGATCTGCATAGTTTAATCTTTAAGACATTTTAAAACTAATAAGAATCTTATTCCAAAGAAAAAATTAAGCCTGACGGCCACTAGCTTGTATAAAATAGACACATGTTATGTTTATTGTTTTGCAGATCAATGTTGACTTCCCTAAAATCATAAAACGATATTTCCCAGATCCATTAATTTAATATGTAATATGATATACTGCACTTTGGAAGGAAGTATAACATGTTCCAATATTTTAATTTTTGGATTCCAATATTTTGATTTTTGGATTCCAATATATGTGATTTTGGATTCTAATATATGTGATTTTGGATTCCAATATGTGTGATTTTGGAATACAGATAATTCCAATATTTAACATTTTGGAATCTAGAAATATTAATATTGGATTCTAATATTACCTATATTTTTTAGCTGCTCGGACTAGAATATGTCCATATTTAGTGAAATAAGAATTAGTTGCATGATATCTTGTAAGTTTTTGTGCACCACCACCATATTATTTTTGTTGCTCAACTATCCTCCCCTAAAAGAGAAGACACCTTAATGAAATTATTGCAAATGGTCCCCTAAAAGATCTTCCAAGATCAAAGAGTTTCATATGAAAGAACCTTTCTCTCATTTATCTAAAAGAGGAAAATATGCAAATGACTTTAGATATATTCCCTGGTATTGATGGATTCCCTTATGAATTCTATTAAATTTTGTGAGATAAGTTTGGACCTAACTTGCTTAAAGTTTACCTTGAAACCATGATCTCTAACTCCTTGGGTGAGCTTATCAACCAATGTAATATTAAATTATTCCTAACCTTTCTCTCATTTATCTAAAAGAGGAAAATATGCAAATGACTTTAGATATATTCCCCAGGTATTGATGGATTCCCTTATGAATTCTATTAAATTTTGTGAGATAAGTTTGGACCTAACTTGCTTAAAGTTTACCTTGAAACCATGATCTCTAACTCCTTGGGTGAGCTTATCAACCAATGTAATATTGAATTATTCCTAACCTTTCTCTCATTTATCTAAAAGAGGAAAATATGCAAATGACTTTAGATATATTCCCCTGTATTGATGGATTCCCTTATGAATTCTATTAAATTTTGTGAGATAAGTTTGACCTAACTTGCTTAAAGTTTACCTTGAAGCCATGATCTCTAACTCCTTGGGTGAGCTTATCAACCAATGTAATATTAAATTATTCCTAAATCTAGATATACCTTGAATATATTTCCAATTGGAGTTCCATCACTCTTTTTAACTTCTTTTATAAAATCATTGTTAAAGCCTTGGCAAAAATACTCAAGCATCTCCTTCCCCTCATTGTTCAAAGTGAGAAGACTATTTTTATTTGACATAGATACATTCTTGACAATGTTATAGTTATCTGCGAAGGCATGGAAAGGGCAAGGGTCTCGATCAAAAAGATCTTTTTCAAAAGGACTATGACAAGATAGAATTCCCTTTTACTACCATCATGCTTCAAGCTCTAATATTTGGACCTCGCTTTGTTAACTTTATAAATATGTTATTTCATAATGTAGAGCCTACATCTCAATCAATGGTGCTCAATCCTCCATAATTGGTCTATTCATATCAATCAAACAAGGGTTTCATCTTGCCCCCTTCTTCTATATTCTAGCTATTGAAGGTTTTAGCTAGTTATCCGCCAATTATTCCCCTCAAAGCTTGGTCAAAGGAATCTCGCTACCTTATTCTAATCAACAAATCATCAATTTCCACTTTGTTAATGACTCATTTCTCACTCTGATTGAGGAAGAATATTCAATCAAAAGATTCATGGAATTACTAAATACTTTTTTCCTTGTTTTTGGTTTTTTACATATAATGAAAAAGACCCAATGTTATAGGTAATTCATTATCCCCAAACCCTCATGGCTGAAATATACAAATGGAAATAGATTCAACCAAATGTGTAATTCAAATTTCTTGGAATCTCATTTTCCTTCATAGCTTCACCATCGGATATATGGTCTTATGTTGTTCGAGTGGAGAAAATATTGCTTATCAGTGCCACCGAGCCTCTTTCTCTCAAAAGGAAATTACAAATATGTTCTAAAGTTTTGGATACCAATCATGTTTATTACTCATTTTGTTGGGGTCCCTCCAAAGTGGGCTATGTCAAGCTATAAAAACATCTTAGAGACTTCTTATGGGCCAATTCCAGGTACATAAAGGGTTTTATAGAGTGGTGTGGAAAATTTATTGTCACCCAAAAAAGCAAGAGGGTTGGAGTTATTGGATATAAAGTCAGCAAGGAATTTCTCCTAGTTTCAAATGGATAATCTAAAGTCTCTAAGGATATGAATCCTAGAAAATTATTCTCAAACTTTTTGTCACTCAAGGCACTTCTATGGGTTGGAAATCTTGAAAGGGCCTAAGATTTCAAAGTCTTCTTCTCTCACCTATTCCAAGAAGATTTATGGCAACTTTATTCACTAAGAGCATATGGAAAGCATGGGAATTATTCAAACCCAATCTCATATGGGTTAAGGATAGCTTCAGATCTAGGATATCAACCAACTCTCTCTCATTATAATGATCTCACATTCTTAATTTTCATATTGTCCCATATTCTATGGTACCCTAGATTAAAATTATTAGGTTTATTAAAAGGGGAATCGAGTTATTAGTGACATATTTTGTAATGTCTCTTGGGCATGGTTGACATGAGATATGCTTAAATCTAAATTTTAGCTAAAAATGAGGACACTAAATCCATCTTAAAAATTATGAATTCCATACTTAATAATTTCCTGCATAAAATTGATATCTCATCTAGTGTGCCTTAGTGGAGTGGTTGGGTAATGGCAGCCAACTACCCTTTTTAATAAAAACCCCATAATAGCTACCATCTTCCTGCCTTTCAACATATTCTGGGTGGTTCTATAAACCATCATTGGAATCATAAATCTAAGGGTGTGATTCAATCCAAAAGGTTTGATAATATTTGGAAAGCATGCATTAATCCCAAAAGCTCATTTTTGTGGTGTATTATTTATCGTGGCCTCCTATGGAGACAAGATCAAGGATATGGGGGTTTTGAACCTACTTGTCCCACTTGCCAACACCTAGACTTTTTTAACACCTCTTCCTATTTTTCCCACATACCCAATCTTCCTAAAAATAGATTAATACCCATTTCAAACCTTTCATCATTGACTTTTTTACTTGGAAAATGGTTTTCTTGGGGTACTCGCCATGCTCCTTACAAAATTCAATCATTTATTAGCAAATGTTTAGATCTGAAATTCTCTTTTATATTTGGAAAGATAGAAATTTTAATATTTCTATGGGTGGATACTTCTTTGTGACAAATAAAGTAATTATGATCTCCAATGTGACACTCCATATCTAGGTCCAAGTGGAGAAAGTCTACCTACAAGTAAAACACATGCAATCCATGTTTTTGCATTAGGAGAATGATTTATGCACTATCTTTGGGTGCCCCCAAATTCACGCACCAACGCTCCCTTTCTTAGAGTCATGGTTGTGGCTTTAAAAATGTCACTCTAGCAGTCATCGTGAGATCCTCTCTCTAACATATGTTGCCACCGTACTCCCAAATCTCAAAGTGTCCTTCACTCACCCGCAATGTAGGAGTTTCTACCATCTCAATAGAAATGGGAATAGTGGTGGAAGTGGGTGGGGTACCCCTTTCGCAAGGGAAAATACCTCAATTTGAGCTTGTCATTTCTTTTCGTCACCGAGTCTTAATATGAAACTGAAAAAGAAGAGAAACAACAAAAACAAAATGATGGGTGGGATCCCATCCTAACATGACCCACCTCTCTGGCACTAGTGGTTATGGGACTAGCATGATAGTCCTCCACCTCTACCTCCTTCTAGTGCTATGATCGTTGTTACGACTTAAATTCACGACTTTTGTGTTTTTTGGTGCTTTTATTTCTTGCACCTTTTTTATTAAAAATTACACATTATTTATGTAATCCACCTTCTTGATGCCCTTTTGAGGTGAGATTGCCTCTTTCTCGAGGCATTCTTGGCTTGATTTATTTTGCATTCTAGGGTGTGACATTTCCACCCATTTTTGTATGATTAATGATGTACAATAATTTCCTTTTTAAATAAAAGTTTGTTTTTCAATCAAGAAAAACATTGTACAACATTTTGTATATTACAACTAGCAATCGTACGTGAAGTGTACGATCTAGAACGCCGAAAGAGATAGAGTGAGGAAGCGAAATTGGATGAAGAGGAGAAGTGAAAAAGGTTATGAAGGATTTAAAGATCCGAGTGACCATCTAAACCAAGCTAAGAACAAGGTGCATATAGTCAAAGCTATGATCAAGAAAAACGAGCTTAAGAGTAAGAAGATAAGGTCACCAGAATTATTGTATGTAGTAGTGAATATCTCATCTGTTGAAGAACATGACCATGGAATTTCAAAAAGAAATGTGATTATGGAATTTAGGATTTAAGTAGGAAACATAGAAGTCATTTTCAACTACAGAGAGAGTTATCTACAATTGAGGAAATAAAGGTGGATTGCACACGTATGTATGATTTTCATAGGAATTTTTTATGTGAAAATGAGGACACAACCATTTTTAGGTGCAATTACAATGGTAAGAAGAACGTATCAGCTATTCAACATCAGTCTGCAATGGTGATTCTGTTTCAGAAAAGAGTAATTGTTATCCATGAGTTTCTACAGATGTTGTTGATATCCCCACCTTTGACTCTAATCATGATCTTAGAAGGCATTTTCATTTGATCTCTAAGGAATGCAAAATTATGAATTCAAGTTCCTTTCAGGTTTATTCAAGTCCTCCTGAATTAAGCATTAGAAAAACAATTTCATCATGCAATCAATGTAGAACATTCCCTGTTAACAGTTTCACAGCTCACTTGTAAGTATTTCTTATAGTCTTCAATGTGGAGGTATGGTAAGCTACACATTTCCGATTTCAGTTCACTCTTAGAAGACGAGTCAATTTGTGACAGGAAGGGAATTAGCCACTCTATGGTTTCAAATTGAAAAAATTGTAGGAAGTCTATGAAATCGATGTTATCAACCAAGAGAGATACATAAGTTTCTCAATACTTCTTTTATATTCAACTCACATGAAAATTTGGGAAAGAACAACATGTAGTTGAACTATAACATTATCTTGTTGCCTCTTCAAAGCTTATAAAAAAGCATCTGACAAAACCCTCAATAAACATGAGAACTTATGAACAGGGAAGGATGTAATTATTTTATTTTGCAAGTATGTGTGTGTCTGCTGCCAAGGTTTCCTCTTCATCATATGTGCCAAATACCAAGATTCAACATGAAAAAATCAGCAAACTTAATCACAAAATCAACATAACCTTACTTAAATAGTGTAACATACCTCTGGGAAGAATCTCCTGATTCACCATGCCAAATGATTTCAACCACATATCAGCGGTTGGGCATAGACATTTTGGGAATTTTCTCAACAGCTTTCCATCTGCAAGAGCTACCAAACAGTAAGGATGAAAAGTATGGCCACATGATATCCAAGGTGTTTGGATCAAACCCAAGATTGCAAGCACGACAAGGAGAAACATTTATGACTTTGGGTATGTCGCTACCAGTAGTGGGCACATGATGATATACTGGTAAGGGATTTAGTGAATAGTCTGAAGATCTAAGCCAATATTTGGACTTATTCAACTCACCCAACTACTGTTTATATTTTTCTTGGACTTGTAAATCACTCTCCAACTTAGCAATAACATAATCTATTTCTATTTTCTCCAAATCAGTAGCCTTTTCATTTCTCTCTGCTGCAGATCTGTTCAAACAGGGTATTCTCTTCAAGTAGCTTCTGATAAGCTTTTATCTCTTCATTATATTTCTTAACATAACCAGTCTTATCTTTCTCTATTCTTAACAATGCATTGAGCTTTTCTTCATCATCACCACATTTCCAAAGAGCACAAATCTCTCTGATATTTTTGACAAAATCATTTTCTTGTTGTTTTGTGGAAGCCATGAGCTCTTGAATACTTTGTTTTCAGTGATTGATTTTCTCAGATGACTCTTGAATCAACGTAGAATATGAGTTGAAACAATCTTTGGCCTTGTCAAGCCTCTCCTCACAACTCCCTTTCAACTCCTTCTGCACTTCAGTTCAGCAATCACACCATCTACTTGCCCAATAAAAAATCCATATGATTGCCAATGCATGCGCTCCTTGTTCTCTTTTTCACATGAATCTTGGCCTTATTTCCTCTTGCCATTATTTTCAAATAAATAACAACCTTCTTTCCACTTGCCATCTTTTTGACATGAATGTTATAAGCCTTCCTTCCTTCCTCTTAACAATTTTCTGCTTCTTTTTCTTGAAATATGTGGGTGGCCAATGCCTTTGAATGTTGCTTTTGATCTACTCCTCAACTGCTTTAATCTAGGTGAGAATTCTCCCCAGTTAACAAAATAACCCTTCTTGTGAGCGAGAAAAGAACGAGCAAAAGTCCCACATATCCTTTTGCTTGCAGATTTGTCTGTCCCATACGTCATTTCCTCCAAATCCTCGATTTCTTTTACACAATCCTTTTTGTGGTTGAGTTTGTAGGAGTATCCACTGGAAGATTTTTTGGGTCCTCAGAAAGCTAACATCTCCTCATCAGAAATAGAAATACCAACACAACACTATTGAAGCACACATATCCCTAGTAACTAACAACTATGCTTATGAATAAAGAAGGATTTATCACAAACAGATACAAGACACACATCTCTTACATCCACATACGCTCGAGTGAGGTTTGAGTATGTCTTTGCAGATCCTGCACTTCAATTTCAAACATATTTAACAAATAATCCATTTCAGGAAGATTATCAAGGGAAGTGAATGACCATTTACCTACCTGTCAAGTATTTCATGATATAAGAGGTGCTGACGTTGATGGAGGAGTACAACAGAGGACCTAAAACTAAACACGGATTCACCACCACCATATCCAAATTCATCTCCTTCGCTCGCTTCCACGTGGCTTTGTCCTCCACGATTTTTGCATAGCAGTATCAATTCTAGGGCATCAATTCAAATTAACATAATACGTGAAAGAGTCTTAAGAGTATTTATTTAGGCATAGTATTCACAGGGTAAAATCATAATTTGGTTCGAATGCAATAATCCAAATCCCTCCAACAGTCTTCATGGATGAGAAGGCGGGGATCTCTGTTTGGATCCATGGAGGCTGGAGACATGGGAGTGGTGGCAGAAGTGTGGAGAATAAATCGCATGCAGGAAGCCACCTGTCTCCACCATGCAGCTGGAAAAATAGAAACAACTCGGAAAAATCCATAAAAATGCTAGCAATTTTGTTATCCATTGGATTTCAACGCATCCGAGAGGAATTAAGGGCGTTCGATTTCGACATCGAGAATCCCGTGTCTATGTTCACTACAAGAACGCCTTCGGCGTAACAAGTGATCAACACCATTGATTATTATTCGGTAAAAGATAGGAAAAGAATGGACATGGGAAAAAGAAAAGAAAAGACTTTGTTTTGCGTTTACTAAAGAAACTTTTTTATAATGAAAAATAGATGGAGAGTGGCAAGGCTAGGATGACGCTCACAGAAAACATAGTGATCAAGTTTCATGTTTGATAATTATTTTATTCTCTTCCTATGGACCTAATGTGGGAACTTGAAAACAAGTATAGTATGCACTCAAACTTCAAGTAATCTTGTTAACAAGGAGTCGTGCACAATGCACGTTTCTTTCAATGCCAATAATCTACCAACTCATTGTTGAAGTAGAGGTGGGGATGGCTAGGTGGTGAAACAATAGAAACTCTTAGACATGGTACCCTCGTAAATATTTGAAAATTATTTACGAAGCTGTCAAATTTCCTCTCGGCGTCCCTGAGCAACAATTAAAAAAATGTTTACAATCAGCATGACAACTAAATTGAATGTTTCTGAATGGGATGAGCATAAGACGTTCTTGAATACTGGAGTTTGATGCACTCTACAGCTGTAATATAGCTAACTTCTAAAATCCTTGTTTTCCCTTACCAACACGAACCCCACATAGAAACATATGGATGTATTATGTTATGGAACACAAATATTAGAGTTTTTGCCAGACTTTTTCAATTTTTGCTTCGTACACGCCTCAAATAGATAATAATAAGTACTGATTGTGTAAGCATGTCACTCGAGCTTTAACCAATTTTAGTTTTCCAAATGTTTAACTCCAAAGATAGATTGCAACTAGGAATTTGGTATACAACTTTGTTTTATCTATTTTTGGCATTTTCGAAGGTATCAGAAATTCTAACAATTAGAAACTGGAAAGACATGATAGATTAATGTTACTAACATGGTAGAATCACTTAAGAAAATAATTTTCAATTCAATATTCCAATGTTAGCATTAGGAGTTAAAAAAATAAGAAAAAGTAAATGCCAAGGAAGTAGCCTGGTCTGTGTTGTTTTGTAGGTAGATTCATATGGATAGGGAGTAAAGCATAAATTGCAATTCCAATTTAGAATTTGACAATCTAAAAAGATTTTGTATATTTCAATATTAGTTTTTTCTTACATTTGGTAGATTTTATATACTTGTAAATTATATGCAATTGTTTGCAATTCAGTAATTTGTATTGTTGTTTAATGTTTGGTTTTTATAGAATTGAGTATATAATTTTTCCCTCTGGATTTTTTTGTTGCAATTATTACTTGTTTTAGCATATATTGTTCTAGTTTCATCCTTTTCTTCGAGCTAGTTGTATTGTGAAAATGTCATCTTTTTTATTGTGTCCTCACTTTGGCGCAAAGTTCTTCCTCAAGAATCGCTTATTCATTAATGCAAATATTTTTGTTAATCCAAGTAGTTATGCCGGAGAAGTTGTCACTCTTTCTCGTGGCATATGGGTGCTCTTTCCATTTTCAATGTACTTGTGCATACACAAACAAGATTATGTACATTAAGTAGGGTAGTTTCCTCAACTTGTTAACTTAAATAGCCTAGTGTTTGTCATTACAAAATAGACTAAAATTATTTTTAGGTACATGTGACATACTTGGATGGTATACATAATAGTGTAGCATATAGTGAATTTTCTTACATGTTGTCTTGCGTGGTGGGGACAAAAACTTAAGCATGGCTTTTGTTTCCTTCCAAGTTTGAGCATGTGCATCATCTTGTAGACGCTATGAATTGTATGCGAAATTGCTTTGGGAAAAATCATAGGTCTTCAAGAACATAAACCCGGAGAGGGTCAGTAAATTAAATCTTTCGCATTTTGTATGGCCTCTATTAACTATTGCCTTATCTAGTGTTAACCCTTGGGATTTGTGAATAGTTAGAGCCCATGCCATCTTCAAAGTAACCTAGTGACAAGTGCCTCTTGTTAGTGGCGAACCGAAATAAATGTTTGGATGTGTGTTGTCCCATGTTGGCCCCATGTGTATTTCTAAAAATGACAACTACATATAGTGGCGGGGGGATGGAGGAGTGCAATTTAAGGCATACATTATAGTAATTATTCAGTCCCAAGAACCGTTGACTAGGTAGCTAACGTAAACCCATAAATTTGCGATAAGCATAGCTTCTTCACCTTCACAAACAAGCAAGTGTAGTTTCAAGTTGCATATCGGTTGTTATATCCATTTTCTATTGCGATTTTGTTCATCCTTGCTCGGTGCAATGGGAAAATTTTAAGGGCGTGTATTTTGTGTTTGTGATATAGAGTGGCTAATGCATTAATATCGTATAGATGTGTTGCATCTGCAAAAGGTTCTTTCTCCGTAGGGAAATGTGTGAAAGATTTTAGACATCAAGAAAGCCTAATCTTCTTTCGTAGTAATTGCATTTATGATATTGAATAAATGGTTTCTAAAAATGAGTTGTATGGTTCCAATACCTTATTTTTGGAAGTTAGTGGTTAAATTTTTTTATCATGTTGTGAACTATAGCCATAGCATGTGCCCATAAGAATTGTCAAAATACGAGGGAGAGACTTTAATTGGGGGTAATTGTGCTACGTCACCAATCAATATAACCGAGTGGCCCCAAAATGTTTTCCTTTATAGGTAGGGAATGCTTCTTGTAGTCGATCATTTATATGGGTTAGCAACTTTCGACCACTCGAAACTCATTTCATCAATTATAACATATCGCACATATTGCACATCTTCTTGGAAAATGGAAATCACTTGTCCTCAAGTGTCGTGCCTCCCGATATAGACATATGAAGAGTAGAGTGAATGGTGGTGGCATTAATGTTAAATGTTGTTATATAACTTGTGGGAGATAAAAGAAGTAATCAATTTACATGTGAATCGATAATGTATGTAGTTCATATTTGATCTTGCATATTAAGTGTGTTTTTCCTATTCAAGGTGTCCTCTTGGATTATCATGTGTAGTGGTGTTAGGCTAGTGATGGCATATGCATGTTGTGTAATAATTCATAATGCGACACTTTTCTCTGGAAATAATTTTTAGGCATATTTAGTAGATGGATTCATTTTGTGATTAATTATATTGGAGACATGGGAAGCTTCTATAAAAGTTGGGCCAAATTCTTGTAGTAGGTTTCCACTTGTGGTTTTATCCCAAGTATGGTTTCGATCAAAAGTACAAATTTTTCTAGATTGTTAATATTGAGGACACGAGTTCGGTGCAATCAAGAAAATAGTTCCCATTCTTCCATTTATGGGAATCATATTGCAGCATGTCTTCTCAAAGCTTGTTGTATTAGAACAATATGTGTAATCAATGGTTATGTGTTCTCTAGTATGCCAAGGTGATATATTGGCATGGTAGCAACCTGATTATGGATTAATGATTCTTTACATATACCAAAGTCGGTTGCTGGGGTTTTTATTTTAGGGGAAAATATTCGTGAATAGGTGAATATTAGGAATTTTGAATTTTGAATTTGGTGAATTTTGTACTACCATATGGTAGCACGTTTGCCAAAATTTTACTGGGTGCTAAAATATTTTGAATATAATTTCACCTTCGTGTTTCCACTAAGGGTCAACCAATGTTAGTATATTCACCTTCATGTTATAACATACTATTATATATAGGATTAATTCGCCATAATATAGTAATATAATTTACTTTCAAAAAGCTAAAGTATAAGCGAAAAATCATGTGAAAAAGCTGAAAGTATAAGCCAACTGCCAAAAAGCCGAAGGAATAAGCGAAAGAGGTAAGTGAAAAAGTGAACTCTGCATCTGTCACAAGTTTTTGTAAAATTATTCTTGAGCAAAAATTAATATGTGTTGTCATAAGTTAATGTAATCGCCCGAATGTCAAATGGAAACAATAACATGTTACTTGAAGTATTGATTTATATGTGTTACCGTACAATAACATTGTTTTATGTTGCCATCGATAGTTTTTGTTTTAACATGTTACAATCCGAACATTGATATTGTGTTGTCGTTTGATAGTTAGGTTGTGTTACCATACGGTAGCATTAAGTTGTGTTTCCATTCTGTAGCATGATCTTTATTTTTCAAAGTCTTGCATTTATTTTTTACAGATCTTGATTCATATTTGAAACTTTTATATTTTTCGCATGTGCAGACTTCAAAATCACCCATATGAAGGCCCCTATTACAAATGAGAAAAGAAATCAAGGAAAAAGAAAACATGACATTGACATTTCAAAATATTTCAGTCAATCAACAAAGAACCCCAAAGGGCAAGAGGTAATTTTGACTCTAATTATGTTAATGTTATTTTATTTTTTTCATTTACTTAGGAATGTTGTAAGCAAACCAATTTCTTTCAAATGCAAAAAGCCTAGCAATGGCCTTACTCCAGATGAAATCCCCATTCAACGAGTAATTCAATTCAAATCGACAAAGATCGATAATCCCATTTTCCATCCAACACAAACTTTTGATAAACATTCCAGAAACACACATCAGAAACGTAAGAGTGGGAAGTGGACTATAGGAAGGACTTGTAAATTTGAATGGTCAACCAAATATCCATTCATTGAGCATGTTGAACTAAAAAATAGCAATGATACTCCTACAGAATGTAGATGTACTATATATAGTTGGAAACTAGACAGAGACCACAAAATGCAATTGAAGTTGGACACAATAGAGAAGCATTGTGGGAAGATATACAAGTCTAAAAAGCAAGATGATGGAACAATAATAAAAACAACTAGATGGAAAATTGAGGAAGATTGTTTACATATGAGATATGCAGAGAATATGACAATCATCATAAACATCTTTAAGACCTAGTTGAGAAAGGTGGAACAATAAAGGCTAAATTTGAAAAAGTTACTGACACAAGTCTTCAGGAAAAAATCATTCAATTCAGAACAATATTTCACATTTAAAAAAGGGAAAAACAATTTCAAATCTCATTGATTATAAGATATTGTTTCAATCTAATGGGTTTCCAAATATTCCAACAACACACTAGTCATATACCAATGGATGGGAAATGACAAAGTGTATGGGAGAAATTGAAATCACTGATTTGAGAGAGAAGGTAAAAAATGCAAATTTTATCGCATTGTCGATTGATGAGGTCACAACAATAGAAAATACATCCTAGGTATGCATGCATGTCTACACTTTCAGTTTCAATAACCATTTAAGGGAAAATCATCTACTAGTTATGCACAAAATGATGGAGAACTAGCAATTTTGAGAACCTCTGCAAACTTGTTATTAAAAATTTGAAGGAAATAACTGGTATGGATGATCATTCAATCTCTACAAAGCTGATTTGTGTAGGATTTGATGGTGCAGTTGTCATGCAAAGTCACAAAACTAGACTTTGTATTCGTCTGCAAACAATCGTAGCCTCTTCCATGACACTTATTCACCGCATGGCTCACAAAACGAATTTGGTGACAAGATTGTAAGTAATTTTGAAAATGTTTCTAAAGTGGAGGAGCTTATACAGACTTGCATTCATATATGGGTAAATGCGCCAAGTTGGGAGGCCAAAAGGGGACGCATTTTTAGAAAAAAAAAAACTTCAACTTGTACGAGTTTTTTGAAATAGTTACACTCAAAATTGAAAGATGTTGTATAAACATGAATCGTAGCATTTTGAGTCTAGTTTATAAGCTACTCAATTTGATTGAAAACAGAGATAAGTTTAAGTGGGCTAAATAACTAAAATACCAATAGGTGCTCCTATTTTTGTTAAAAACATAATAGAGTGGCTTTCGTGCCCCCACCATTCTTTGAGCAACATTTAGTATTTTTAAAACCTTTTGGTAGAAAGATAGCTAGGAGCATCTAGTTTGGGATCCTTTTTAAAAGATTTTTAGCGAGTTTTTTTATGATTTTTCTAGTACAGAATTTTAAATTTAAAAACATAATAGAGGTCGACCTTGCCCCCTAATCGCCTCAAAAAATATTGAAAAATAGTTGTTTTTAATATGTATAGAATTAGGCCTAGTTTCGCTAGTATATTTTGTTTCAATTTCAATGAGCCAAAAAAGATATACGATGAAAGATAGACATGTTTAAACTTCAAAAAATAGCTATAAAAAGGCATAGTTAGAAAATAAATAATATAAAACCTTATATTAGTTAGAAAATTTGAAAAATTATATTTTTAGAAAGAAGAAACTCTGCTCTACGTCGTGGTATAATTTTTTTAAACGAATCGATCGTTTTATGTTGATTTATCATGGTAAAAGTGACATTTTTGTATTTTCCTACAAAAACACGTGGTTTGATGTGTTTGTGCAGGTCCATGCCTCGGGCTTGGGGATCCAAACCGGATCCAAGCCTCGAGGCATGGCTTGGAAAATGGGAATAGCATAACGCATATGCGTTATGTTCTTTATATATTTATGGGCCCCCAACGTCTTTTTCACCTCCTTCACGGGTTTTCTATCCTATTTTTGTCTGGTATGCAGATTCTTGTACATTCTTTGCAAATTTTGAGTAGTTCATCTTGTCCCCTACCCCACAATATATTATTCTACAATCATGGGTGACAAAAATGACGTAAGGATGCAAATAAAGTCAATAACAAGACACCAGAAGCAATTGGAAGAGCTAAGAATTAAGAAAGTGAAGAGCATGCAAAAACTTCATGTAAGGCAAGGTACATTTGTTGTATCAAATGTATCTAATATATCTGAGAATAATGATTTTGTTATGAATGTTGATATTGAATTGAATGATAATGTTGGTATGGATGAAGAAATTGATATGAATCCAATTGTTGAAGCTTTACCTAAGAATCCAAATGTTGAAGCTTTACCTGAGAATCCAAATGTCAACGTTTACTTAATAATCTAAATGTTAATCCTGAAATTTGTATGGAAACACTGAATGAAGAAAGTAACCCTCTTAATGAATATTCACCTCTTAGAACATATCCTTCCATTTTGAAAGAAAACCAATTCACTTAATTGAAATTGATGAAAACATTATAAAACCAATGCCTAACAAAATGTCTAACAGAAATGCGAGAAGAAAAGCTAGGGGAATTTGGGATAATTACTTTGTGAATTTAAATGACACACAAAGATGTCAATTATTTGTTAAATTGATGAAATTAATTAAGATGAGACGTAAAATGAAGACCACAGGGTTAAGAACATCTAATGTTGTTGATCTAAATGTGTCAATTGTTAAAAATATACATAAAGCATACCACATTCAGAAAAAGTGCCAACAAATGCACCAAAGATAGTAATGCTACACAACATGCACTTACTAATTGTATAGTAAAGGATAAAACAGTTAATAAACGCTTGATTAGAAAAAAAAGTGTTTTGAATCTAAATAGAAAAACACTAATGAAAGCAATAGGAGATGTAAAAGCCTTAAGTCACCAATAACATCACTATTGGGCATTCTCTATCAGTAATCCCAAGAAAAGACAATAATACATCTAATATTATAAAAGATTTAATTGTAAAATTTTGGAATGAGAACACAAGGGTGTCACCAAATATAAGAGACATGAAAAGAAGAATGGGTTCTCATAATCAGTGCGCAAAAAAATTCTTAAATATGACTCAAACACAATTGTTCTCTAAGTTTAAGAATGAAAATCTATAAATTAACATTAGCCAAAGATTATTTGAAATGAACAAACCCTTTTATGTGAAAATCAATCACTCATGTACCACTTGTCACTTGCCAGCATCATGTTGAATTTTTAATGCATTATGGTGTTTTTTGTTAAATACGTCGTGTTTTGCATACTGACATCATGTTGCAGGAGAGTGTGGATTAAATGTTCCACCAAAATCTTCAAGGGAATTTATTCCGACAATATTTTGTGAAAAAACTAGACATTTTTTTATAACAATGCATGTTTGGATGGAACGTATAACGTATGTGGTGGCTTGCCAAATCTAAAAATTTGTATCCGTGAGGAGAGTATAGATTCAATAGAAAAGAATTGGTTGGTTTCAGCAAATATAAATCGGTGGCATATCAATTAAAAGATGGAAAAGAATCTAAGAGGTGTGAGCTTGTTATAGAACAATTACCTATAACAATATTTGGTCAAATTCAGAGAGGAAATTGTTTATGAGTATACAAGGCACACACATAGAGCTCGATGGTTGGATGAACAATTCAAGTTAAGCAAGGACACATTCCCACTTGGCACTATTGTTTTAATAGTTGACTTCATAGATAATTACACATTGCAACCACAAATGGAGGTTCAATCTCAATACTATAACTCGATGCAAGTTGTTATTTTCGTGCATATAACATTCATGCACTCTCCGGAAAACACTGAACAAGATCGAAAAATATTAAGAGAGTATCATTTCTACATCAGTGATGATCAAACACATTCTATAGAATATGTGCAAGGGTGTTTCCAGTTTTTATGTGAACTTGAATGAGAGGAACATTTTATTCAATCAACATTACATTTGGTCAAACAACTGTACATCACAATTTAAGAATGCACAGATGTTTTATTGGCTAAGCAGATGCACAAAGAAACAATTGTACAACATATCTGGAGTTTTACTAAGGAAGGACATGGGAAAGGAGAGCATGATGGTGCAGGAGCATGTGTGAAAAGAGGGCTTACTAGAGAAGAGTTAAAGTTCAAGGATCGTGATAAATTTATAGATACATGAAGCATTGTTGATTGGTGTGTCAATAACATGGGCTCTCAAGACAGTTCAATGGTTTGTAGATATTTTTGGTTGATAGAGGAACAACATTTGGCAAGCTATGAAGATTGTATGACAGTTGCAGGATCAAGTGATATGCACTCATTCCGTAGTTTAGATGCAAGTTCTTGGACTCTTTATACTAGGTGCATGGCATGTTTTTGTATATCATGTATTGATTTTGCATGGAATGAATGTGAGTCACAACAGTGGGTGGATGAATGGATTTGTAGACCTCTAATTCCACTCGACAATGTATATGAAGTTCCACGAGCATTACAACTTGCAGTTTCTTCAGATCATATGACAACATCACCTGACTTTGACCAAGTCTCTGATTTAGTGCAACAAGGTACATATGTATGTCATGTTTTAGATTTATAAATTATTAAATGATCAAATATTGAGGTATTTTAATTTTTACTTGAGTTTTACTTTATGATGTAGGGTAAGTTTTTGCAATTATTATGACAAACTTTAATGAAAAGAGAACATACTACTTCTTGTCTCGTTGTGTAGAGGGGAAAAAAATGGCTTCCACAACATTGATGGTGAAGGCCTTGAGTATCCCACTAGTTCAAGGTAGTCAATGGAATTTGGCTTTGACGATATCAAATAAAAAATCAAACACTTGGTTGTTTGAAGACTATGAACTACATCAAAATATACTTCACTATTCACATTTGGTTCTTGCAACAAATATTAAATTGATCAAATATCAAGGTAGGCCATTAAATAAAAATTTGTGGAAGGTTTGTGAATCAGATCATGAAGCAATTCTTCTTATCATTTGTCAAGAGTAGAGTTCATCCATGTGGTTCATTGGATTGAATTTACAAAGGTATGTTCTTCATGAATTTAATTTGAATATTTACTTTAATAATTTTGTTTAAATTTTGTAGGATTTAAAATTATATTTAATTTCTTACTAACATGTTTATGTAGGTTAGTGGTGCCAAAAAAACCTCTACCTTCACGTGGTTTGCATTGTTAGTAGAGAATTTATTATTCTCGAAGCCAAGTGAAACTAAGGGAAATTAAATATTAGAAGGAACAACAAAAAAAATTCTCATTTCACCACATATATTGTAAAAATCTCTTATTAAAAATCTAATTTCACCTATATTGTATGAACCACCTATATTATTCACGTGGTTGGTAATGGACAACCTTACACTCGCATATCGACTCGATTTGACTATTCGTCACTTTTGCATATAATAGGACAACGAGAGGACTGAATTGAGATGAATAAAATCGAGACGACATTTCGTATAAAGTACCAACGTGAAAGCGTAGGATCTAACGAGACCTCTCCAAGTGCCACCGAGTCCGAGAAATCACCCAGTGAAATTATAGCCTTTTTTTGGACTCGGCGCTCTTAAGGGACTACGCCCGTGCAAAGTAGCCTAGAAGCACCGAGAGTGCAAGGAATCGAAACGACACCTCCCCTAGCATTTACTAAACTAATATGGCTTCGAATACCTATCAATGTAATCATTATACCTTGCAAATAAGCATAGCGGTGGGAATTGCTAAGAACACACAGGAGTTATCAATCACCTAGTAAATATTTCTTGTTTAGTTCTAAATGAGATTTAGCCGGCCTTCGCTTAGTGACCTTCCATTCATTGATAATTCCTTTTATGATAAACCCATGGATGCTTTCAAAATCACCTTCAAGAAGATAGGGGTAGTCATCAAGCCTAGTGAAGGGTGTGATGTGATTTCCAAACAACTTGAAATGCATATAGATTTAAAGGTCATAACATGAATTTACAAATATCTCCATCATTATAAATGGAAGCCAAGTAACGGTGTCTCCCTATATCCAAGGATCGAGGAATATTGGGGTTTATGGCAGATTTGACATTCAGGAATCATCGAGTGTCCGAATCAATGTTGCAGCATCCGGAGAAACATTGTCAACTATTGGAGTAATGCATCTTGGAAAATAAAATTGAACCTAAAAATCCTCTCAAATTTCCAGTCTAGGTCGTGTTCCTAGTCCTGCTTCTGTTTCGTCGTGGTCATCAAATATGGAAGTTTCAGGAAAGGAATCCACACTTGAAGAATTATTCACATTTAGATTGTTGGCAATGTGCAATGGCAGTGGTAGTGCTATGGAATTCGGTTGGTGGAAGGTGGGGTTGTGCCCTTGTTGGTTTTTCTCATGGCGTCATAGGTAGCCTTTCTGGTATTATCGGAGAGAGCTCTCCATGCTTGTGTGATAAGTTTAAAACCTCCCTCAGCTCTTGGGAACTTGTTTTTATCATGATGCAATAGCAAGGCTAGTTTTAGCAAGGTAATTCAGCTTTCCAAGTTCTCCATATTTGCCAAATTTGGGGCGAATTGACATTTTGGACCTCTAAAAGTGTGAAGAAAATGGTGAGTTCATTTCCCCCAACCTTTGCAAACAATAGGACAATGAGAGAACCGAATCAAGATGGAAAAAATTGAGATAGGATTTTGTAGAGGGTCCTTACGCGGAGGTGTAGGATTTGATGAGACCTCTCCAAGTGCTACGGAGTCCGAGAAATCACCCATTAAAGTTATAGCATTTTTTGGTCTTAGGGATCTTAAGGGACTTCACCTGGAAAAGGTAGCCCGAGAGAAATGACACCGCCCGCACCAAAATGAAGCCTCAAATAATGTTCACCAGGCCATCCAGATGTTTTGGCACAGTCGGTTTGGTGCTACGAGCTTCCATTTGCAAAATATAACATATGGTAGCCTTACACTGACTCAAACTACACTATTTGCGCGTTTTCAAAAATTAGGATAGCGAGATAAATGAATCGAGATAGAAAAAATTGAGATAGAATTTTGTAGAGGGTCCTTATGCGAGTCAGTAGGATCTAACGAGACCTCTCCAAGTGCCACGAGTCCGAGAAATCACTCGGCAAAGTTATAGAGTTTTTTGGTCAAAGGGCTCTTAAGGGACTACACCCAAACAAGGTAGCTGGAAGCAACAACATCATCCCACACTAAAAAAAGCCTCCACTAATGTTAACCTCGCCACTTGGATGTGTTGGCGTAGCCGGTTGGTGCCACGAGCTACCGTTTACAAAATATAGCATCTGACAACCTTACACTAACTCAAACTACAATATTTGGCACGTTTACAAACAATAGGACAATGAGAGCACCGAATCAAGATGGAAAAAATTGAGATAATATTTTTTATAGGGTCCCTACACAGAGGTGTAGGATCTAACGAGACCTCTCCAGGTGCCACAAAGTCCGAGAAATCACCCATCGAAGTTATAGCATTTTTTGGTCTTAGGGCTCTTAAAGGACTACACCCGAACGAGGTGGCCTATGAAGCAATGACACCATCCCGCACCAAAACAAATCCTCCAATAGCATTCACCTATCCATCTGGATGTGTTGGCACAATCAGTTATGTGCCATGAGCTACCATTTACAAAATATAGCATTTGGTAGCCTTACACTGACTCAAACTACAATATTTGACGCGTTTACAAACAATAGGACATCAAGAGAACTGAATCGAGATGGATATAACCAAGATAGGATTTTGTATATGGTGCTTACATGGAGGTGTAGGATCTGATGAGACCTCTCTAAGTGTCATGGAGTCTGAAAAATCACCCATCGAATTTATATTATTTTTTTGTTTCGTGGCTCTTAAGGTACTACGCCTGACGAGGTAGCCCGAAAGCAACGGCACCACCCCACACCAAAACAAAGCCTCCACTAGCATTCACCTGCCCATCCGGATGTGTTGGCATAGTCACTCGCCATGAGCTTCGTTTATAAAATATAGCATCCGACACCTTACACCGACTCGATCAGCAGATTTGATGCATTTGCAAACAATAGGACAACGAGAGCGCCACATCAAGATGGAAAAAACCAAGATAGTATTTTGTATAGGATTCCTACGCAGAGGTGTAGGATTTGATGATACCTCTCCGTGCTCCACGGAGTCTGAGAAATCACCCGTCGGGTTATAGCGTTTTTGGTCTCATGGCTCTTATGGGACTACACCCAGACGAGGTAGTCCATAAGAAACGACACCATTACGCATAAAAACAAAGCCTCCACTAGTGTTCAACTTTCCATATAGATGTTTTGGCACGGTCGGTTCGGTGCCACGAGATACGCTTTGTAAAATATAACATCTGACAACCTTACATTGACTCAAACCGCAAAGATTTGGCACATTTACAAACAATAGGACATCGAGAGAACCAAATCGAGATGGACAAAACTGGTATAGGATTTTGTAGAGGGTTCCTACATAGAGGTGTAGGATCTAACAAGACCTCTCCAGATGCCATGGAGTCTGAGAAATCACCCGTAGAATTTATAGCATTTTTTGGTCTCATGGCTCTTAAGGGGCTTTCGCCCGAACGAGGTAACTGAAGCAACGTCATCTTACCGCATCAAAATGAAGCCTCCACTTATGTTCACCTAGCCATCCAAATGTGTTGGTGCATTTGGTTTGGTGCCACAATTACTGCCATTTGCAAAATATAGCATCTAACAAAGATTATACCGACTAAACTACATTAATTGATACGTTTGCAAACAATAGGACAACAAGAGCACCGAATCAAGATGGAAAAAACTGAGATATATTTTGTAGAGGGCACCTATGCAGAGGTGTAGGATCCGAAAAGACCTCTCTAAGTGCCACAGAGTCCGAGAAATCTCCCGTCAAAGTTATAGCATTTTTTGGTCTCAGTGCTCTTAAGGGACTACGCCCAACAAGGTGTCTCGAAAGCAACGACACCATCCCGCACCGAAAAGAAGCCTCCACTAGCATTCACCTAGCCATCCGGATGTGTTGGTGTAGTCAATTTGGTGCCATGAGCTACCATTTGCAAAATAATGGATTGACAACCTCTCTCTCTCTCTCTCTCTCTCTCTCTCACACACACACACACACACACACACACACACACAATCTCAATCTCACTCTCACAATGTATTGAGCTCACCATGTTCTTGTTAGTTGTTACTAAGTATCACTGCCAAATTTTTAATTTTCAAGGTACAATGATTACATTGATAGGGAATTCGAAAGTTGATGCTAAACCTCTAGGTTTTCATAAATAAATTAAACAACAATAAATCAAATTAACTCATGAAATGGAAAGTATAGAAAATACAAAGAAAATGAAAGCGTAATGGAGAAATTTTTACCGAATATGAGAGGGCCTTTATACAATTGCTTTCTCCTAAAATCATGGAGTCAAGTCTTATCATTTTATCCCCATATCTCTCTTTTATTCCCTAGTCTTACACTCAATCCCAAGATATTCTCACACATTCCTATCTCTATGAGTCAGGCATGACAACTAATTGTGCACACTCACATATTATTTAAATATTAAATAATAGTAATATTTAAACCATATGTTCACACTATGAATACTCGATTTCCTAACATTCACCTCCTTAGTGTGAACATGGGTGAGTTCTATCTAGTACCTGCTCATGTTATACAATACGATGGTTTTCAAAGAGTACCATCAACTCCAACAGGTTTTCTAGTGGAACCATTAACCACTCGTGATGTGATTTTTGAAGAGATTCACAAACTCTCAAATTAGTTTTCTAGTGGACCACCAACCACTTTCATAGAAACGTACATGTTTCCCACCCCCATCCTTACATTCAAGGGAAAATACAAGAAATATCTCTCACGCAGAGCTCACTTATTATAAGAGAACATGAATAAATCATTTGTTCTTATTACATCACACAATGAAAATCAAACACAACAAAAATAAATGCCACAAATTCATTACGTGGCCCCTACACTGCCTTGCGGTTGACGAGAGGTCACCGATTAACCTCCTTCTGTTGGTTGGATATTTTGTCGTGCCAAAATATGAGGTTCAACCACGCATGGGATTAAACCCCTCCTCAAAGACAAGTGAGGTTGTCTGCTTATTACTAATCTAAAACACAGCAGAAATAATATATACAGTATTCACACTAATCTAACCATTGGGGTTGGGATAGAATCCTAAAATCCATATTCATAATAGGTGAAGATATTGCTCTTTCGAAATGAAATGGATCGGAAAGGAAATTATTATTATGGAAGAAACACAATGGAAAGGAAATGAGAGGAATGTATTTTCTTTCGAGTAAACACAGAGCACAAAATAATCATACGAGCTTTAGATAACAAATGTAATGTTTGAAATGATTAGAACAATCAAGATGCTAAACAAAGAATAACTTAAGATTATGAACATAAGAACAATATCTTAAGAAAGATACATCTCACAACACAAAGTTTGCAAAATAGCATCACTCCTATTCCTCAAATGATTAAAAGAAAACATAAAGTCTTTCTTCTTCACAATAGATCTCAATATTCCAAAAATCTCAACCTTTTGGAATGCATAAGCATCCCTTATTTATAATAAAAGGAGTTGAGAGAAAATAGGATAAATCCTAGAAAATAGTCTTTTTAATGAGAGTCCTACTTTGCTTGACTCTCACGCAGGAGACCAAGTCAAAATTTGCTTCCTATGTGATGAAACAAAAATGAAAAAGACATGTCAATTTCAAGATTGAAATGACATGCAACATTGTGCCTATTCTGTTTCATCATCTTTGTCTTCCTCCAACAAAGCTTGCTTGTCCCAAAATTCTTGGAACTTTCAGATTATACCCTGCATCTCATTTTCATTAGGCACGGTGGAATGATCACTCAGAACTTCACATGTTTCCTGAGTATCGTTAGCGTTGTCGAAGATTTTTCACCTCTTGTTGAGTTTCCTTAGGGTTTCCAAAGAATGTTCAATTTTCACAAACCTATCAATGATTTCCAAGTGAATCCATAAGTTGGTTCGCATCAATTGATTCTTGGATCTCGCTTGTAAAGATCATCAACAGGCAGAATACCCGAGCTTTCACTCAACACCTTAGCGCAGATCTTGACTAGCTCTTCTTCTATGTCATTCGTGCCATCGACCAATTGATCTCTTGATTCCCTCAATTTTTTGCAAGCTTCATTGAGAATATTTATTCTAAATCTAATGGCTTTGGTTAGTTGAAAATGTTTGTCCCCATGTGGAATGATGCCTTCTTCGACCAAGATGCGGATGGAACCTGTTTCAGCATTTGGAGAGCTTCAAAAGTTAACTCTAGGTTCCCGACCTCTACTAAAAATTCATCATCCATTTTCTCTCCATCCTTCTTTATATCCTCCAAGGATTTGTAGACTTCCACGGTGTCCTCAATGACTTCTTTTCCTCAGGGAGTAGCCTCTCGATCCATTCATCGACTGTTCTCCCTTCTCATTAATCTTCTCAATCATGGGTATCGATGAGAAATCGAACCGATAGGAGTAGAGGATGATGGTGTTGACTCGTGAAGCTTTGAGAGCTTGAGTAGTACTTCACACTGTCAGCACTTTCTCTTTAACTCATCTTTGTTTGCCTTAGTTTCCTTTAGCTTCTAGACAACACATTCATGGCATCTTGTGTGTCTGATGTGCTCCCTCCATCACTTTCCCTAGAGCCACCCTTGTGATTTGATAATTTGTGACCATTATATCATCCTTGGTTTTATCACCAGTGCAGGAGTAAAGCAATTTCTACAAATTTATGCCCTAAGGCATCCACCGAAATCCTCAAACTGTTTTGGGTTTCTTGGGTCGACTTAGTAGGAGTGACCTCGAGGAACTGAAATCAAAGGTTGGTAGGGGAACTACCATCTTCCTCTTCCTCGAGTCTGATCTACTAACCATTGAGGCGTATTGGAAGAAGTTACTCCCATCAGAGGTGTTACGGTCACATCCTCAGGTGGAGGAAGGTTAGCTTGTGGAGTGGTGACCACTGCAAGTGTAGTGTCCGTGACAATGGACTCTGGGAATGAAGGCGCAAAAGGAGGAGGCATATCCATGGTTAACTGAGGTCCAATGGGGAGAGGTGAGAGGCCAGAGAAGATACTAGCCATGGTTGAGGAACTTGGTGAAGAAATCTCGAGGCAAGGAAGGCTGAATGGGAGGAGGAAATGATTCTAAAATTAGAGTTTGAGAGATAAGAGGAAGACTTACCTCTGACGAGCTGCCAGTCAAGAGAGGAATGGAAGGTTGAACAATCTCTTCTCCGGAAGGAGGATTTCCTTGTTCTAGTTGTGGAGGTGAATCAAGAATCTCAATTGTTTGTGGGAGAGTGGCCACTGGTGTAGTTACTTGATCTTCTCCCTTTCTGACAAACTTAACCTTTATTGGCCTCTTGGAAGGGTTCTTATCCTTGTCCTTTTTTCCCTTAGAGGGTCCCACTTCCAAAGTATCTAGTTTTGAAAAACTCCTTCTTTATAACTCATTCCCTAAGAAATGAGCCACGCCTTAGTACGGGCAAGAATTTGAGCAAATTTCTCTCCCGTAATAGAAGCTTTCTCAGTGATGGACCAATCAATGGTCAGGGAATACATATCGGTCTTCATTTAACCCATCATACGAGGCATCAAGGACACTCTTGTTATCCATGGTGCCCTCTGGGATGTCAGATAAATCTAGCATCTAGATTTCTTCAATTGTCAACTTGCTATTGTCCTTTCTTCAGATGACAACTTCATCCCGAAGATCAACCCAAATATCTTCTATGTTGGGAACATGTAGATATAAAGTCTCGTACGATTTAAGGACTCCTTGAAATCAAATCCATCTCTATGCTTCATGTGCTTCTTCAACTTGTCCTGAAGCTCGTGCACCACATTCTTAGCTTTAACCATTGTCCAAGACGTGTACCTTCCGATGGAAATAGGGAAGGATACAAAAGCCTTGTGTTTACTTTGTTGGAATTTGTGGAAATCCAACAATTGTCTTACCAACTCCATTAGGATCAGCTTATCACCTGGGAATCTGGGCAATCGGAAAGGATCACCTAGGTACATGACCACCCGAAGGTATGTGAACTTCTTGAACTGCAAGAAGATACAACCCCATTTTGATACTTCGCCCATGCCTCATTAGAGACTCTTCTCTTTCTTAAGTTAAGGTTTAGCATGCAGATGTTCTCATAAAAGAAGGCATCATTCACTCTTCTGAATTGATCCTCGGACCCCTTCATTGTCAATTGAGGGAAATACCGATATATATGTTTGGTTGACTTACTTCCCTTCACGTCCAACCCTGGATAATTCCTCATACCAATTGCTGCATAGGTGACATATGATGACATATAAAACTTGCCAGTAGTCAAGACTGTCTTCATCTGGGAATCAATCTCATTACTTATAAGATTGCTCCAATCAATCCCTTGTTCATTCTTCTTTATAAGGACCATGAATTGATACATCCACCCGTGAAAGTCTCTTGACTCGGGAGTCCAAATACTCGACTCAACAAGGTGATGATGTCACTGATTTCAAGGATGAAATCACTCCGGGGACAAACTTGGGAAACCTAGAGATGGTTGGCTTGGCCTTGACCGGGAACTTTTATTCACATGCTTGATGCAATCTTCTTGATCTTTGTCCCAGGATTTCTATCCTGACTTAAGATCTACATCGACATATTCCTCAAAGTTGGGTAATCTTAAGAGGTCATCAAAGTAACCCCTGTCCAACTTCACTATGGTTTCGTTGCACGATTTTTCACTGAGCGGGAATCTGAGTCATAATTGGAAGCACATGCCAAAATGAACTCGGGGCATTGAGCAGACATTGGGAATCCTGCTGCAAGAGGGAGGCCATCATTTGGTTATTGACTTCATCCAGGGACTCTGAGAAGAATCCTTGGTTCTGTTCCAAAAGTCTTCCATGTCAATGTTACCAAGCTTCCGTATCTCTGGATGTCGTAATTGCAATCTATGTAGGAAGGGGATTCCATTTTCTCGGTACTTGTATTTCATCTTTCCTGACATGTCTGACTTATCCTTAGATGATCCAAGGTCCGACATGAGAAGTCCTGAAGAAAGAATGCCTAGATAACTCCTGTTTGAACAATCGGACTTGGAAGCTTGCTGAGCAACCCCACAGACCCGCCACACTAACCGGGCTTTGAGACCTATCGGACACTTCATGAAACCCGACACACTACAGAGTATATCGGAAACCAGGTTGTGTCGGACACCTCTGTAAACCCGAAATAAAGGCGTAGGGTTTCGGGATGTCGAAGCAGTAAAATTTCCTCCAAGCTTGTAAGTTAGGTTTTATAGATTATTCTCAAAAATTACAAGAATATATCCATGGAAGAAAATAAGAAAACACCTAGGATGAGTTTTTAAACAAGGGTTTTCATGGAAATTCAACAAAAATGAAGAATACAACCCTAAACCCTAAACCCAAAGGCAAGAAAAATCAAAGAGGAAAAACGCCGAAAGAACACTTCAAAAATAAACCCAAAGATCACAAAATGATAAGAAGAGAAAAATACCTTCAAGAAATTCGAAAAATGATCGAAGATGAATCACGAAATCGATCGAGAAGTTCAGTGGTTGAAGGTCGAAGGAGCATGTACGAAAAATCCACGCAGCAAAAATATGTCAGGTAGAAATGACGTGTAAAATCAGAGTATTTATAAAGCCCTAGCATTTATTACACCTCCTCCGACATGTGTGCCAACTAACCAACAACTCGGCATTAATGCCATGTCATCATGCTCGGCACTTCCAAAACCCGAAACAAAGGATTTCTTAACAAATCGGGTTTCAGGAACCAACCGACATGAAGCATGTAAAAGACATGTTTGGATGCTATCGGGTT
>CM031236.1:29288364-29423364 GCA_018340775.1 Taxus wallichiana var. yunnanensis | reverse complement strand
GGGGATACTGAGGTACATCAAAGGAACTATGGAATATGGCATATAATACAATAAGAATATTAAATTCTTCTTGTGAGGATATTCAGATCAAATCATGCAGGAAATATAGATAATAGGAAATCCACTTCAAGATTTGTATTCTTTTTGGGATTTGGACCGATATCATGGGGGAATAAGAAGCAGACTTGTGTTTCAAGATCCTCCATAGAATCAAAATATCATGTAGTAGGTGGAGATGTCTGTGAAGCGATATGGCTTCGACATATACTTAAAGGATGGGAATACCACAGAAAGATCCAATTATCCTACATGTTGATAACAAAGGAGTAGTAAAAATTGTTTGGAATCCAATTTTTCATGAGTGCACCAAACACATTGAGGTGCAGGTACATTTCATTCATGAACATGTTTAGAACAACAACATCCAGCTCTAATATTTCCCAACAGATATGCAACATGCAAATGTCTTCACAAAGTCACTTGCTCGAGGTAAATTTGAGGGTTTTAGAGAATTTCTCTCATGTTCACTTGAGACCATGCTGAATTAAGGGGGGGAATGTTAGGAATAAAACTTAGCTTAATTCATCATTAGTTGATATTTGAATAAATGTAATAAGTTAAAGTATTTAATTTAAATACTTTAAACTTATGTCAATAGGTATTAGTTATCCTTAGTTTTTAGTTAACTAAGTGATAGTGTTCTCATCCCAATGTTTGTGGGATCATGTTCTATCTTGCATATTTTTTCCAGATGATTTCCATGAGGGGAAATAGGGGTAGTTAGGGAAATATGTTATTTCTACATATTTTCTTAGATTAGGTGATTTGTTTCCATATATTGTGGATGAGATAGAATTTGTCCAATATCTATAAATATTACAACTCTCTCATTTGTTTTGTAATGCTTGATTTCATATTAATAAAATTATGTAAGCGCAGCTTTTTTTACGTAATTAAATCTAGTTTGCAAACAAGAGTGTCTCATAAAGTGCAAATTATATGGGTGGATTCATATTAAAACAAAATTATCTATATAATAGATATTATATGGACCAATAAGCAATATGGAATATTGTTTTAACCATGCATGGCAACATAGAAGAAACAAAGTAAAGGGTGTGAGTTTTGGCACGAACACATGTGGTAGATGCATTTAATCCAATGGATGTGGGAAATCAATATGAGTTAATATAAAAGCAAGTTGAAAATTAATCATCCTCGCACGAGTCATTCAAGCTCTCACCGCCAATACTGGGCACCTTTGCAGCCTCGTCACCTCACCGCCTTACCTCCTATGTAGCATGTTTGCATCTCTCCCGACTCCCAGCCATGGAAGTTTCTCCCACATTGACTAGAATTTGGTGAGGTTTATCACTGGGAAATGAAGGAACTTAACTAACCTATTTTTATTTGCTTCCATTATATTTTGATACTTTTGTTATTTTGTTATGGATATTTAATATTGTTTCTCCATATAGTAAGCTTGATTCGTGGGTTTTTTTCACAAAGAATGTTTATCCATATTTGTTTGGTTCCACAATGTGAAAGGATCTTCCTATCCTAAATTAGATGTTACTAAGAGATACGTTGATTATAAATTCAATCCTAGATATTGAGTGTAGGATTCGAGCCTCACACGCCAAATGACACATAAGTGTTATACTCACCCTGTTTTACAAACCGCACTGTTTTGGGTTGTTAGGAGAAACAATTGAAGTGGCATGAACACACATGAAGGCCATAGAAAAAATTCTTGTGAGGGGGATACTAGGAAGATAATAATGGAGGAAAAGGGGGAATGAAGAATCTTATTCCAACACTCCAAAAGACGAGCCACTTAACCTGAAAACTCCATTTTAGGTAATAGGAGCAATTTAGGGAAGGGTGAAATGTTTCTATTTTTCATGTTCAATCCTAGAACCTGGCCCAATATGGGCCCAGGACAACATGGAAGAGGAAACTAAAGCCTACTCAGGATTTTGGGATTGCTTCTCTCAAATTACACTTAGGTCTTTGGCTGAGTTAGAGGATTTGTGGGTGGTTCTAGTTACGCATTGGATAATAGAATGCAACACAAGAAGAAGATCAAGAAGAAAGACTTCTAAACTTTGATGACATGAATTATCAGGGAGTTTCTTCAATTTCATACATTTTCGGTTTAAGCACACAAATAGGAAAAACACTTCTAAATTTCCTTTCAGATGTTTTTGCAATATGATCTGTATTGCTTGTTTAATCTTTCTCCTCATTTTCTTACATATTTTGGCAACATGTGCAAGAATTTCTTATTCTTTAGATGCATTCTCACAATTTTAGTCCATTTACCTCCTTTTGTGAGTGGGATTCATCACTGTTTTTGCATGATTGTGTAATGGGTATTGTTTTTATCTGCACTTAATTTGAAGTTCTTCATGGGTCTAGTTAATATAGACATTTGATAACACTTCATGGATTTAATCGAAAAATACATATTTTCATTATATAATGGAATCATTCTCCCTTTACAAAAAAAAAAAGTTGTTACATTCTTGGATGTCATATTCATAGCATGTTGTGGGCATATTAATCAATCAAGCCCAATTTTTAGTTTTCTTGAATCAAAATTACTATTACAATATATATATATATATATATAAAATAATAAAAACTCAATTTTTTTTTAAATCATTTCCAAAAACTAGGAAATGGGGTTGGTGAATCTGTAGACATGTTTGTAGTGGATGTGTTAGAATTTTCTAGTTGTCTTCCTGTGTTGACATCCCTCGTAGGTGTAGCTGAATGTTTCAGAATTCACTGAAGCATTTACTCCAAGTGATACTTTATGTGTAGACACCAACTAGGGGCAATGGATGGCCATCAACTCCCTCAATAATGGGTGTTGTTCAGGAAATGGATTTTTTGGACTATTGAGTCTCCTTTTCCTTTCCAACTCTCTTATTTCCCGAACTCGACTCTTTCTCATTTTTTTCTTTCTCCTCCTCGAATCCTTTCTTGTTCTTTCTTTCTTCTGCTCTCTTTCCTACCTCTACATCAATTTTTGATGCTCCTTTATTTGTCTTATATATTCTATTTCAATATTTTCATGTTCCTTTCTTTCTCTTTCAGCAATCCATTCTACTTTTTTCTCTTGAATATGTTCCCTCTTTCTTTTCTTTAATTCATCAATTTCCTTCTTCTTCTTCTCTTTATCCATGAGAATCTCCATGTACTTATCAACAATTATAAGTTTAGATTCCCTGCTTAAAATTATTCCAACATCAAATTTGGTCTTCTCAAGCCTTTAACCCGCTCCATTTGGAGTTTTAAGCATTTAGTAAGAGTTTTTTTCCTCTTGGGTTTCCTCTTGATTTTGGTCTGAATTCACCCCTAAAATAGATGTTGCCTCTAACTATGTTGTTCCATCATTTTCTTTGGCTTGAGTATCAACATAATAGTGGACCATATCTATCTCACTAAGCAGTGTTGGTTGGGATGGTAGAGAGAGACTGACTTCTTCATTGTTGAAATTCAAGTTTACACCAAGATTGAAAGAAACTTCTTTCATCCACTCAGGAGGGCTAGCTTGTGTGGGCATAGATAGAGACTCACTAATTGATTTCTCATAGTCAAAGGTGTTGATTGTTGATCAACACATTCGTTAATGTTTACCTCATTTGGTTGAGCATCTAATTCTTGGCATACTTGTGTGTTAGGCACCATATCAACATCTTCTCTAACCTGCAAATCAACTCCAGATAATCGTAGCATGTTTTCGGTTGAACCCGCTCATCTTGAACATATGTGTCAAATTTTTTACTTGGTCCCATGTCTTCATCCAAAGCATTTGGATTAAGAGGCCATATGCCCATCCTTTTGAAACTTGATTTAATGTTTTTAGGGGTAAGAGCCTTTCTAAATGCCTTCATAACTCTATTGATTTTTCCCTTTTGATACCTACCCCATGCTTCTAAGTTATTCATTTATGCCTCCTACTTGATCTAATGGCTGCAATTTGTGAGAGGTGTGTGCAAGAAATGTTAGCAAATCTATTCCCAAGCTCCTTGCCTCTTGAATTGTTCCTAAAGCAACATGTGAACCATGTCCATCAAATATCAACAAATGCCTATTTGTTAGAGACACACCACTAGGTATAGATTTTGCAAAGTGATGTAGCCATTTCATGAATAAATATTTCGTCATCCATGCATGAGGTTGAGATGCCATGTAGGCATCGAATCACATCTTGTAATGTAATTCTATATTTTTCTTCCCCTTAAACAAATAGAATTGTGGAATGCTTTTTCTTGTAGTATTTACATAACACAATAAGGTAATCTATTCCCTAATTTTTAGAATGAATGGCAAGCAATTTCATTCCATAGTTCCTTCCAACTTGTAATTTAGTATCATCACAATTCCATATTTTGTGTGGCCCATATGGGTTGACCTCATAAAAATTGGACAAAGTAATGTAGAAATAATTAACAATTGATGGCCCAAGACACACTTCTTGTGTTAGGAAATAAGGGATAAAATATGTGAATAATCCCTCACGAATCGCAATGAGAAACTAATATGAAAAAAATATTACAAATCTCAAATAAAAGTATAGAATAAAATAACACAACACAAAGAGACAAAGATTTAATGTGGTTCACCCAATTTGGGCTACGTCCACCAAGAATCACTTGCTCATATTTTATTACAAGCCCCCGCTCTCTTAATACAATACCTGTGATCTGCTTGGATCTATGCTTAACAAAATCTACAAAATTCACACCCAAATTAAAAGCACATCTCGCAACGTTTACATTATATCTACCATATGCACAAAACCATATAGATAGACAAATCGCTTAAGTAGTTTTACAAAATTGTGGGTATCAAAACCATGGGCCAAAATGTCCCATAAACCTATGGGTCAAACACCTCGGCAAGACAATTGTGAAAAGTGTACAGTACTCTTAGTGTACAGTCTTCAACACTTTCTCACATGAAAATAGGCTCCACAACCTAACATCCTGAAATTTATCAAGGCCTTCAGTTGTCCTCAATGTTAATTTTGGATGTCTTTTTTTAAAAACAACCCACCATGATTTACTAGGAAGAGCATCTATAAAAGGGTTGGACCTTGTTGTCCACTCAAAATTCCCCGCTCTGATAAGAGTAAAAATTTCAAAATTTTGAGTTTAAGTGTTTTTCTCTGAAGTGCCTAAGTCGTGAAATTGAAAAAATCTGTGTTTTGGGTCATTTTGTGTGATTTTCGGGCCTGTCGGAACTTTTTGTCCCAACTGTCCCAAGTACGAAAGTGCACTCTATTCCCCGATCGGCCGAAATCCCCGAAGCTGTCCCATTTTTGGGCCCGTCGGAAAGTTTTGTCCCAAGTGTCCCAAAACTTATTGTGCGAGTTGTTCTAATTTCGCGTCCGAAACACCCGAACCGCGTGCACTACGCACATTCATGTCTCAAATGTCCCAAAGTCAAAAAGTGCGAACTTTCCAATTTTTGGCCGAAACTCCCATGTCGTGTCCTTCGAGCTCCTTGTCCCAAATCGAAAATGCAAGTCAGCTTTCGATTTCACCCGAACTGCCAAACCGCGTGACTCTTAACTTTTTGTCCCGAATGTCCCAAGTCCAAATGGGCCCACTGTTCCATTTTCGGCCGAATCACCCGAACCGCGTACTCCACGCATTTTCGTCCCAATCGTTCCAAAAAGCATTTGTGCATCCTCTCCCCTGCTTTCACCCGAATCGGCCGAGCCGCGTGTTTCGCGATTCGCGCTCACATGTCCTGCAGCGTACAAGTGTCATTCACACTTAGTTTTTTCCCGCTCACTCCAAGTATGATGCTATTCAAATTGGTGGTTGTGTATTCAATGCGCATTAAATTCATTCCTCTCTCCAAACGGCTATATAACGAGCATTTCCCCTTTGCATTTTTCACATTGCTTCCATGCTATCTTTGCTCGAACCCTTGCAATTTGAAAACCTACGCAAATATCCCCTCCCTTTGCAAATTCCTTCCCGAGTCTAGGTTGCAGCTCCGAGACTATCAATATGAAGATCAAGTTTCAGGGACAGGAGCAAATTTCTCCGCTTGAGTCTCGCTTGTTAGCAATATTGGGGACAATGGCTCGCATCTCGACTTCGTGATTTTTGGGCAAGAATGGCAGATGCAAACCCTACACCAATAGCACAAATGATTCATGATAGCGGTCTGGCTTTTGCCGGTGGTTTCCCAATCTCAGTGCAGTGTGCTGATACTGTGCTTTCATGCGGAGCTCACTTCGACCCCGCTTCGAGCGAATTGACAAATGTACATGGGGAACTCATTGCCAAGCTGGACGCTGCCGCCATTGGCGCTGCTCTGAGGATTCTGGAGTTGGACAATGCTATAGTCGTCTCCCGGGATCAAGCACAGACCCTATTCGATCAAGACAGTGACAAATATAAGGCGCGAGTGGCGAAGTCTTGGTTGAAGAACCCTAAGAAAGGTGCTTCTCGCCTAACCAAAACCCTCTTCCGAGTAGATTTCAATGAAGAATTGTCAGACTTCATAATCCTGCTGGCTCGGGTTATGGGTTTTCCCTCCACCAATGAGTTTCATTTCTGGATGTGCCCGCTCATCAGCATGGTGTGCGAGGGAACACAAAACATCAACTGGGTAGAGATCATCAGTATGAATTTGGCGGAGCAGCTATCCAACGCTCAAAGAAACAAAGTAGTTCTATATGACTTCATACCCGATGTATACCCTAGCAACATCAAGGCAAAGGGGTTTGGTTTCTCCTATATAGATGCACACAAAGATGATCCAAAGTGTATGCCTATTGCCCGCAGCTTCACCCCTGGAGACCAAAGAATCGGAATTTTAGAAGGGTCAATGATGCTTTCACCATTTACGTGGTTAGATTGCTCAAGGTGATACTCTAGAAGGTTTTCGGATGAAGCCATGAACCCGATATCGCAAAGATGGAGCCTATTTCATCCAATTCAGAAATTTTCCTATATCAAAGCTTCACGCCATGAAAGCACTCCTCTACGGCTTCCCATGTTCTACAATGATAAAATGGCCTTGATAGAAATATATGTAGGCAACTAGACAAGTCAGCACGAACTTGCAGAGACAAGAAGATTTCGGCGCGCACTTTCGCATCTCTCCGGGAAACTACACATGCAAAACAACTCTGATGCCTAGAACATGAAAGAGCCCTAGTCCCTATCATCAGCTCATTTCTTCAAGCCAAGAACCCGCTTTGACTTGAAGAAGTTTATTGAACAGAACATCAAGATAATCTACCATCATAGGGCAGATACAGAAGACTACTGGGCTGACTGTGCAGATGATTTTGAAGCCAGGAGAAGGCATTGTGGCAGGTTCTCTCCCGCACCGATTCAATAACTCGGTCTCGTACTCAAGTTCCTAAAGGTTTCAGATGACAATTCTGACCTATACTCATATGAGTATGAAAATGTGATTAAGCACACCCTCTCGGAGGACCCGGATTGGAACAGAAAGAGAGGGATGATCTCGGCCGAGATTCTTGCTCCAGCCTTAGTCGACTAAGGTCTAGTTCAAGAAGAACATCCGAGAATTCAAGAGGCACTCAGGAGAGTCCAGCTCTAAGGATGACTTGACACCAATAAGAGAGGCATCGGTTCCCAAGGTCCGAAACACTAATGCAAACCCCTCCCGCCTCATCAACACAAGGACTCATCAATCTACTCCCTCTTCATCTACCTGTATATAAGAAGAAACTCAAAGAGGTAAAGAAGGAGCCTGCAGAGAATGACCCTCCAAGAAAATAGGCAGAGTTGCTTATAGGGGCCGCAGAACATCATTGTTCTCAAAGTGAAAGTGAAGAAAGTGAGATGCCAACTCCTGCAAATGTTCCCAAGATCCAAAGCAGAGAAGGACAAGGAGGTCCAGAGCACCGAACTTCTAGGTGCTACTAATTCTTCTACCGCTATTGCCTCTCAAAGTGTTTCTACTCACATCTCACTGAGTCAACAAATACGCAGAACCCTAAGTGTCATGAGCTCCCCGTCTCTTGGTCCCCTTGCTTCTCCTGCAGATTCTTCTTCCTCTTTTTGGGTGCAACCTTTGGTTGACAAAAGGAAGAGAAAATTCACCTCACAAAGCTCGGGACCAAATTTCGATGTCATGTGCACAATTTCATTGGGCACCACTCCTTCTCGTGCCAAGAAAGCCGTAACCACTTCTAGAATAGTGTCTAATGCCCAAGGTCAGCAATTCTTGAGATTGCTAAGCCTACACTAGACAAATCGTAATCGACTTTGTCGGCATCCGACTTGAGCTTTCAAGAATCCCTATGGAGAGTCTACTCCTCGAAGGTGAAATTCACAACCTCCGGAAATAATCACAAGAGTCATTGGAAGGGTAAAGAAAGGGCAACAAACTATCAATAGTTGGAAGAACAAGCCCGCATTCTCACGTGTTTCATCAAGTCTCTTTTATCTAAGGATAAATTCTTAGACCCTACCCCATTGACCACTCTTCCACCTCCCCGTAATTCTAAGCCAAGATGAAGTGCAAAGTATCAAAGATATGCACAAGTATTCTCGTCTATGGCAGGCAGCTTATTGAAGCCATGGTGGAGGACATGCTTGTTGCTGGATTAAACTTCATCGATGAAGCTTTTAAACTCCACGAAAAGGTGAGTAATGTGCAATCAAGCTCTCCTCCACTATCAATACCATGGATAAAGAACTAAAAATCTGAGCAAGTAGATAGTAGACCTTCGCCTTATGGGACAAACAGATGAGAACATCTTACTCGCGAATAAGATTTTCGATGATGCTAAGGACAATCTATCAAAATCCCGTGTCTACAGGTGGAGTGGAAGATCGTAGTTTTGGAGGAAGCTTTGGGAGAAATGAATAACAAATTGGGCGAAGGGAGAAGCTTTCAAGACACTCGATGTCCGTTGTTGCTTTCAAGGATATACATTATCATCTTCAGATGAAAACTCGGTGTTTTCCCCTCGTCTCGCAAGAAATCAAAGCTCATTTCGAGCTTTTGTCAAAGATAATCTATTCAAGGAAAGCTCCATCTCTAAGGAAAAGATGAAGGAAATTTGTTCTCTTCAATCTGCCATCAAGAAGCAAATAAAGATTATCATACTCACGCGAGTTTGATAAAGAGATGGAAAAGTGTCTCGGGATTTTGACTCGGTCCGCAGCCAACACGCGCCTCCACGTGGCGAGACATAGCCGAGGCATTGAAGAAATTCAGCAAAGGATTCTAAGACAAGGGGTCCCTCCCAAGAGGCCGCCACCTGTCTCCTTCTCCTTTCTTTTCTCTTCTTCCCATTCTTTTCGTATTCTTTGTAATTAGTTAAGGTATTGCAATTGGCGATCCTTAACTATTCTTTAGTTAAAAGAAATGGTTACGAAGAGTAACTGACTTGTAAGCTATATAATGGCCTTTCCACGCCATTTTGCAAAAGGAGGAAGAACTTGGATATTTGCTGAAAGTGTAAATAGATCTTAAAGAAATCAATACAAAAGGGCTTTCCATTCTTTGTCTATCTAATTCTTGTTATCTCTGTGTTTTCCTTTAATATTGTGAAGATCATTTTGTTCCTAACTCGTTAGTCTCTCTGATTGCATACTGTTCAGTTTTGCAAATACAGTGATCTTGTACAACCAAGAAGGAACTTTGTGTCCTTGATTAATAAATCTGAAGAAGGTTATTTATGGAACTTTGTGTCTTTAAATTTAATCTCATTCAGCCAACGCAAATGATCTTGTCTTAAATTCTTTGAAGCTTCGCATACACGAAGAATTATTCTGCTATCTATAATTCTGAATGTTGCTATTCTCGCTTTATCTTCTTATTCCCTTTCTCACTCCTCGTGTAATTGATGATCCTTGTGGAAAACACTTTCGTAATATCCAAGTTTGACCATAAAACAATGTTCTATACATTTGTAAGTAAGTTCGCTTTCTCGAATAAGGGAACCTCTCCCATTAAAGAGGAGGGACTTCTTGTCCTCCTCGACCGTTGCTCTTCTAAAAGTCCTATTTGACAACCAACAGCCATTTTTGGCGACTACTGGGAAAATCACATTCCAAGATCGCAATTTTTTTTGATCATCCTTTGATCCGGCGACTCCGCTTCACTCGAAGGAGAAGGACCCTCGTATCAAAGATTCTCGCCAGCTTTTGGAGCAACAGGTTTTCCTTTCCTTCAAATAGAAGAACTCGTTCGACGAGCACTCCACCTGCTCAAGATAGAAGTCCTACGGGTGGTATTCCTTCATAACCTGCTAGTCCCAATCTACGAGCTTTGATCCTAGCTGGTGTTACAGCCCCTCCAAGCCGTATTTCCAAGAATGGCGGCACAATTGCCATGGGGTCAATGTGTCGAGCCCTTGGCCCTTAATCAGCCTTTGCATGAGTTACCCAGAGGTAACCTAAGAACTTCCCCAAATTTAAAGGAGATGGCAAAGTACACCCTGATGAACACATTGCAGCCTTCATAGTTGCATGTGGAGTCTTGGGAGTTGAACATGAAGACGCCTCGAAGGTCGCTCATTGAGACGCTTACAAGATAACGCCATCGATCGTTCTATCACCTTCCTACCGGTGCCATCACCGATCGGAATACAATGAGAACTCAGTTCGAAAGCCGTTTCAAGCTGGCAGAAGATGTGCATGCCCTGCTTGCCCAAATTTCTCAGATAAAGAAAGATCCATCAGAACCCATGAGAGAATTTGTGGCTCGATTCAACAGACTGATCAACAAAATTCCTGTAAATACTCGACCGGTTGATCAAATTCAAAAATGTTTCTTTCTAAATGCTCAAACGCCCAAAGTCAGTTATGCTCTAAGAAGGGCTAATCTCGGAACGTTAGTTCTGGATCAAGAACTGGCTGTTAGTGTCGAGGATGACTTGATCATGTCAGGGAAGTTGAGAAGAGATCCTCCCAAATCTAAATCTGCTGCTTCTTCCTCTTCCACCTCTGGACCCAATACTGATCCATTAGTCCAGAAACTTGCAAATGATCTAGTAGCTATAAAGAAACAATTGGCTCAGCATGCCCCGTATGCAGATGTTCCAAGAAGAAATTTTCAGCCCAGAAATCGTTTGCCTGCTCCTCACACAAGACTAGCACTTGAAGGACCTCCTGTTAAAGTTCCTGTGAATGCAACCTGTGAAGTTGAAGAGCCAGATGATGATGTGGACGATGAAGCTCGTGAGGAGTTCCTGGAGGAATTTGATGATGAAGCGGAAGAACTTGAGGGATCTCGGGTTAATTTCTTTACCACCGAAGGCACTGATGATGGAGATGACTATGATGAAGTGGTAGCAGATATGAACAGTGAATCGTTTGCTGTCATGACTCGAGAACAGACAAGGCAGAAGGAGAAAGTAACACAGCCCATGAAGAAATCTAAGGAGCAGCCGGCAACTATTCCTGTAATTGCCAAAAGAGGATCTCCTATCCCTACCTCATCTGCACCAAAGGTAAGTCCTGTCAATCCTACTAGCAAAGTTCCTTCTTTTTCTCCTAAAGTTGATAAGCCTAGAATTCCAAATGATGATGGTCCATCCACCTCTGGATCCTTTGATATTGTTGATCACCTAAAAAGGACCAAGGTTCAAATTTCAGAAGCTGAATACTATCAAACCCATCCCAAAGCTTTTGCCAAGATGATCCAATTTGTTAATTCCCATTCCAAGACCACCTCTAAAGGCCTTTTGCCCACTCCTCCTTCTGCACCACAAATTCTAGTCCAGGTAGCAGTGTCACCTCGCCGTGACAAAATCAAGCCTTTTATGTAACACTTCTTATAGCTGCCATAGGCTCAAGAATCGTGTCATAGATTCCGAGCCTCGATAACGTGATGCCTGCTAAAGTAGCTCATGCTTTAGGCTTGACCTCACTGCATTATGGATCTTGCTACTCCATGGAAAGTAAGGAAGTGCCTTTGGTCGAAGGATTAAAGATGCACAAGTGGCTTTTCCGCTTTACCTAAAAAGAAAGTCTTGCTACCATCCTAGTAGCAGACATTCCTCCTTCTTATGGAATGTTGCTAAGTAGGAACTTCTGTAAAGATGTGGGTGGAGAGATTCAAATGGATTGGTCACATGCACTCATACCTGTCAATGGACACATGAAGAAGCTGCTGCCTGAGAAACAATCTGAGTATATTGTGCAGAAAACGGATGATCCTAAGGCACAAATACTCTATGAGGACATGGGTCATGGTAATTACATGATTCTGTCCCCTGATGAAATCCAACCCTCCAAAGTATCACCTAAAGATCCCAATGGTGTTTGGATTTTAGAATTTGATGGAAGTTGTTCCTCGGCTGGTTCTGGAGCTGGTGTCCTGCTAGTGTCACTGAAGGATGCATATTCATTTAAGTTGCAGTTTGAAAACACTAACAATACAGCAGAGTATGAGGCTCTCATTCTTGGACTGCAAGTGGCCAAAGAACGAGGTGTAAAAAATCTTCTGGCTCGTGGTGATGCAGAGCTGATTGTGAAGCAAGTCAGAAGCCTTTTTCAGGTAAAAAATGGGAGGCTGAAGCATTACCGGAATCAGGTTTGGGATTCAATTGAATTCCTTGATGCTTTCTCCATTGAAGCAATACCTAGAGAAAAGAACAACAGGGCTGATTCACTGGCTGTCTCAGGATCACTACTGATTCCCCATCCTGAATTCTCTCAGGATAAGTTCACTATTGAAATGGTCCACCGGCCTAGTGTACCTGACAATACCAATAACTGGCAAGTTTTCAACGATGACCAGCATTTGCTTTCCTTCCTGGAACTCAAGGGTAATTTTGAACAACTGTATTTTGAGGGAAGTGACAACCTGCCTCGTGAGAGTGTGTCCTCTGACCATCCTGTCACCCAAGGAGAAGAAACAGATCAGGAAGGGTGCATTAAACTCAAAGGAAACAAGATTCCCAAAGGTTTGGTGAGTTTGGAGGAGTTGTTTGATAAACATGACAGATATGTGAAATCTAAAGCTTCTACTGGACCTCAGCAATCAGCTGAGTATGATAAGATTGATATAGGGAGTTCTACTGACCCCAAGCTAGTAAATATTGGAAAATGTTGCACAACCGACGAGAGGAGAAAAGAAATTGATCTTCTAAGGAGGTATAAGGATGTTCTTGCTTATTCTTATGAAGATCTAAAAGCCTTCAAGCCAAAAGATATGCAGCATTCTATTCCTCTCAAACCAGGAATTAAGCCTTTCAAACAGAAGCAGAGGCAGTACAATCCAAAAATAGCTGACACCATCTTTCAGGAGATCCAGAAGTTGTTGAAGGCTAAAATTATTTTTCCCATTCACCATTCGACATGGATCGCAAATATAGTGCCTGTTAGGAAGAAAAATGGTGAGATCCGCATCTGTGTTGATTTCAGGAACCTGAATCAGGCTTCTCTGAAAGATAACTACCCTTTGCCTATAATGGATCAAATATTACAAGCAAATGAACAGATCTGAAATGTTATCTATGCTTGATGGATTCTCGGATACAATCGTAGAGGTCGATACACAGATCAACACAAGACAACCTTCACTACTCCTTGGGGTACCTTTGCCTACAAGAGAATGCATTTTGGGCGATTAATGCTGTGCCACTTTCCAAAGAGCTATGGATTTGGCTTTTGGAAGCTTGAAAGGGAAATGTATTGTCATATACCTTGATGACCTGACAAGCAGCTTTAAAGACAAGAGCGGATCACTTCACCACCCTGAAACAGTTCACGAGATGCCGAGAGCATGGGATTTCTTTAAATCCTAAAATCTGTCTCTCTTACGTGTTCTGAAGGAAAACTATTAGGGCACATCGCTCTAAGGATGGTATTAAGATTGATCCCGAACGAGTTCAAGCCATCCAAAGAAATTCCTCTCCCAACCAGTAAAAAAGGCGTGCATTCCTTCTTCTGTAAAGATCAATTTTTTAAGAAGATTCATCCCTGATTTTGCTGAATTAACTTTGAATATTTCTCAGATGATGAAAGGGAAGCAAACATTTGGTTGGTCTTCTGAAGGAAAGGAATCCTTTGAGGGTATCAAGAAAGCTATTGCTAAAACTCCAGTTTTGGCCTGTCCTGATTTCAGCAAAGATTTCATCATCTATTGCTATGCTACAGATAATACCCTAGGCACTTGCTCTTAACCCAAGAAGACTCTGATAAACATGAGCTACCAATTGCCTTCATGAGCTATATCCTGAAGAATCATGAGCTAAAATACACCATGATGGAGAAGCATGCTTTTGCAGTAGTCAAGGCTGTCAAGCAGTTCCGTTTCTATATCCTCAACTCTCACTCTATGGTGTTGGTTCCAGATACAACTGTTAAGTCAATTCTTACACAGCAAGAATTTGGGTCCAAGAGAGGAAACTGGGTGGCTAAAGTCTAGGAGTATGACATTGATATCAAACCGACCAAGCTGGTTCGTGGAAAAGGTCTTTGCGAGCTCATTGCTGAAGGAGCCAAACATGAGTTGCTGGAGGAGAAAGTTGACATTCCTACTATTCTATTCCTTAGTTCAATCGATGAATGGTATTCTGACATCGCCCATTTTCTCACCTATGGGGAATGCCCCTCTCATTTAACTACCAAGGAAAAGAGGACTGTTAAATTGAGATCAGCGCAATATGTACTGTGGGAAAATGCCTTGTTCAAGCGTGGTTTAGATGGGAGATTTCTGAAGTGTGTGGACAAGGAACAACAGAGAAAGTTGCTCTCAGCTTTTCATGATCAGACATGTGGAGGGCACTATTCATCAACAGTCACAGCTCACAAGATACTCCGGGGAGGATATTACTGGCCTTCCTTGTTCAGAGATGCATCCAAGTGGGTGGATAAATGCGAGGCTTGTCAGACCTTTGTGGGAAGACCTAAATTGGCCTCTTTGCCTCTCAAGCCAGTTGTGATTGAGGAACCATTTCAACAGTGGGGTCTGGACTTCATTGGTGCACTCAACCCTGTTTCTAGTGCTGGTCACACTCATGTGCTAACTGCCACTGACTACTTCACCAAATGGGTGGAAGCTATTCCAGTCAAGAGCACTACTTCTGAAGTGGTATGCAACTTCATCAAAGAGAACATCTTGGTAAGGTATGGTGTACCTAACAAGATTGTAACAGATAATGCTTCGAACTTCTCCTCAACTGAGATAATGGATTTCTGCTACGGGTATGGCATCTCTCTGGCTCATTCTTCAGATTATTATCCCCAGGGAAATGGACAAGCAGAATCCACCAACAAAAATCTGGTGACTATCATAAGGAAGTTGGTCAATGAGTCTCAGCGAAACTGGCATAAGAAGCTTTATGATGCTCTTTGGGTAGACAGGATCACACCTAAAAGAGCCATTGGAATGTCTCCTTTTCAAGTGGTGTATGGAGTAGAAGCTCAATTGCCAGTGACAGTGGAACTGCCAGCCTTGCACCTGATGAAGGCCATTGAGGATACTAGTTTCAGTGATGCTCTGGATAAAAGAATCATGTACCTGCACAAACTGAACGAGGATAGATTGGAGGTTACTGATAGGATATCTGCTCACCAGCAGAAGGTAAAGGTTCTGTTTGACAAGAAAGCTAAGTTCAGAGAGTTCCAAGTTGGAGATACCGTGCTGTTATGGGACAAAAGACATGAACCTCGTGGCAGCCATGGAAAATTTGATTCCCTGTGGCTCGGACCTTTCAAGATAAGACACTTTGCTGGTAAGAACTCTTTCTATCTTGATTACATGGATGGTTCTCCCCTCCCACTTCCTTATAGTGGGCAGTATTTGAAGTTGTTCAAGTCATAGGTGACTAGGGAGTCCCTTTGTATATTCTGTACAGTGTTTTTGCTTTTCTGCTTTTGGTGTGTTTTCCTTCTGTTGTTGTGTGTGTTGCCCTCTGTATTGGTTTGTTTTTGACTCCTTTGCCCAATGGATAAGGCACTGGTCTGCTTCACCAAGTTTGTCTAAGTTCTTGCCTTGTCTCATTCCGAGAATTTATACCAAGTCATCCCCAGAAGGAGCCAGCTGTTGTCCACTCAAAATTCCCCGCTCTGATAAGAGTAAAAATTTCAAAATTTTGAGTTTAAGTGTTTTTCTCTGAAGTGCCTAAGTCGTGAAATTGAAAAAATATGTGTTTTGGGTCATTTTGTGTGATTTTCGGGCCTGTCGGAACTTTTTGTCCCAACTGTCCCAAGTACGAAAGTGCACTCTGTTCCCCGATCGGCCGAAATCCCCGAAGCTGTCCCATTTTCGGGCCCGTCGGAAAGTTTTGTCCCAAGTGTCCCAAAACTTATTGTGTGAGTTGTTCCAGCTTTCGGGAAACACCCAAACCGCGTACTACGCACATTCATGTCTCAAATGTCCCAAAGTCAAAAAGTGCGAACTTTCCAATTTTCGGCCGAAACTCCCGTGTCGCGTCCTTCGAGCTCCTTGTCCCAAATCGAAAAATGCAAGCTATTTCGATTTCACCAACCGGCCAAACCGCGTACTCCGGAACTTTTTGTCCCGAATGTCCCAAGTCCAAATGGGCCCACTGTTCCATTTTCGGCCGAATCACCCGAACCGCGTACTCCACGCATTTTCATCCCAATCGCTCCAAAAGCATTTGTGCATCCTCTCCCCGCTTTCACCCGAATCGCCGAGCCGCGTGTTTCACGATTCACGCCTCACATGTCCCAAGCGTACCAAGTGTCATTCACACTTAGTTTTTTCCCACTCACTCCGAAGTATGATGCTATTCAAATTGGTGGTTGTGTATTCAATGCGCATTAAATTCATTCCTCTCTCCAAGCGGCTATATAACGAGCATTTCCCCTTTGCATTTTTCGCATTGCTTCCATGCTATCTTTGCTCGAACCCTTGCAATTTGAAAACCTACGCAAATATCCCCTCCCTTTGCAAATTCCTTCCCGAGTCTAGGTTGCAGCTCCGAGACTATCAATATGAAGATCAAGTTTCGTGGACAGAGCAAATTTCTCCGCTTGAGTCTCGCTGCTTAGCAATATTGGGACATCAAAGCTCGCATCTCGACTTCGGTGATTTTTGGGCAAGAATGGCAGATGCAAACCCTACACCAATAGCACAAATGATTCATGATAGCGGTTTGGCTTTTGCCGGTGGTTTCCCAATCTCAGTACAGTGTGCTGATACTGTGCTTTCATGCGGAGCTCACTTCGACCCCGCTTCGAGCGAATTGACAAATGTACATGGGGAACTCATTACTGCCGACGCCGCACGCCACTGCACCGCTCCGAGGATTCCGGAGTTGGACAATGCTATAGTCGTCTCCCGGGATCAAGCACAGACCCTATTCGATCAAGACAGTGACAAATATAAGGCGCGAGTGGCGAAGTCTTGGTTGAAGAACCCTAAGAAAGGTGCTTCTCGCCTAACCAAAACCCTCTTCCGAGAAGATTTCAATGAAGAATTGTCAGACTTCATAATCCTTCTCCTCTCGGTTATGGGTTTGCCCTCCACCAATGAGTTTCATTTCTGGATGTGCCCGCTCATCAGCATGGTGTGCGAGGGAACACAAAACATCAACTGGGCAGAGATCATCAGTATGAATTTGGCGGAGCAGCTATCCAACGTTCAACAAACAAAGAAGTTCTATATGACTTCATACCTGATGTATACCCTAGCAGCATCAAGGCAGTGGTTTGGTTTCTCCTATATAGATGCACACAAAGATGATCCAGTGTATGCCTATTGCCCGCAGTTCACCCTGGAGACCAGCAATCGGAATTTCAGAAGGGTCAATGATGCTTTCACCATGTACGTGGTCAGATTGCTCGAAGGTGATACTGCTAGAAGGTTTTCAGATGAAGCCATGAACCTGATATCGCAGTATGGAGCCTATTTCATCCAATTCAGGAAATTTTCCTATATCAGGCTTGCTGGCTATGAAAGCACTCCTCTACGGCTTCCCATGTTCTGCAATGATAAAATGGCCTTGATAGAAATATGCAGGCAACTAGACAAGTTGCACAGAACTTGCAGAGACAAGAAGATTTCTGGCTTGCACTTTCCCATCTCTCTGGGAAACTACACATGCAAAACAGCTCTGGATGCTCAGAACATAGAAAGAGCCCTGGTCCCTATCACTGTTCATTTCTTCAAGCCAAGAACCTGCTTTGACTTGAAGAAGTTTATTGAATAGAACATCAAGATAATCTACCATCATAGGGCAAGATACGAAAGACTACTGGGGGCCGATGCAGAATGATTTTGAAGCCGGGAGAAGGCATTGTGGCAGTTCTCCCTGCAATTGATTCAAGAACTCGGTCTGTACCAAGTTCCTGAAGGTCTCCAGGATGACAATTCTGACCTATACTCATATGAGTATGAAAATGTGATTAAGCACACCCCTCTCGGGAGGACTCGGATTGGAATAGAAAGAGAGGGATGATCTGGCTGAGATTCTTGCTCCAGTCCTAGTCAGGACTAAGGTCTGGTTCAGTAAGAAGATCCGAGAATTCAAGAGGCACTCAGGAGAATCCAGCTCCAAGGATGACTCGACACCAATAAGAGAGGCATCAGTTCCAAGGTCTGAAACACTAATGCAAACCCCTCCTGCCTCATCAACACAAGGACCTACTGAATCTACTCCCTCTTCATCTACCCAGGTATATAAGAAGAAACTCAAAGAGGTAAAGAAGGAGCCTGCAGAGAATGACCCTCCAAGAAAATAGGCAGAGTTGCCTATAGGGCCAGAGAACATCATTGTTCTCAGTGAAAGTGAAGAAAGTGAGATGCCAACTCCTACAAATGTTCCTGAAGATCCAGCAGATAAGGACAAGGAGGTCCAGAGCACTGAACTTCCAGGTGCTACTGATTCTTCTACCGCTATTGCCTCCAGTGCTCTACTCACATCTCAGCTTGAGTCAACAGCTGCGCAGACCCTGAGTGTCATGAGCTCCCTGTCTCTTGGTCCCCTTGCTTCTCCTGCAGATTCTTCTTCCTCTTTTGCTTGGGTGCAACCTTTGGTTGACAAAAGGAAGAGAAAATCCTCCTCTCAAAGCTTGGGACCAAATTTCGATGCTGTTGCAGCCTTGTTGGGCACCACTCCTTCTCGTGCCAAGAAAGCCAGAACCACTTCCAGAATAGTGTCTGATGCCCAAGGTCAGCAATTCTTGGAGATTGCTAAGCCTACAGTAGACAAATCAGAATCAGACTTGCTGGCATCTGACTTGGAGCTTTCAAGAATCCCTATGGGAGAGTCTACTCCTGAAGGTGAAATTCACAACCTCTAGGAAACAGTCACAAGAGTCATTGGAAGGGTAGAGAAAGGGCAGAAAACTATTGAATAGTTGGAAGAACAAGCCCAGATTCTCACAGGTTTCATCAAGTCTCTTTTATCTAAGGATAAAGTCTTGGACCCTACCCCATTGACCACTCTTCCACCTCCTGTAATTCTAAGCCAAGATGAAGTGCAAAGTATCAAAGATATGCACAAGTATTCTGTCTATGGAAGAGCTTATTGAAGCCATGGTGGAGGACATGCTTTTGCTTTGGATTAAACTTCATCGATGAAGCTTTTAAACTCCACGAAAAGGTGAGTAATGTGCAACTGAAGCTCTCCTCCACTATCAATACCATGGATAAAGAACTAAAAATCTGGAGTAGTTGTATAGTAGACCTTCGCCTTATGGGACAGACAGATGAGAACATCTTACTGGCGAATAAGATTTTCAATGATGCTAAGGACAATCTATAAAAATCCTGGGTCTACAGCGTGGAGTGGAAGATCAGAGTTTTGGAGGAAGCTTTGGGAGAAATGAAGAACAGCTGGCAGAAGGGAGAAGCTTTCAAGACACTGGTTGTTGCTACTTTCAAGGATATACATTGTCATCTTCGTGGATGAAAACTCGTGTGTTTTCATGTCCTCAGCAAAGAAATCAAAGCTCGATTCGAGCTTTTGTCAAAGATAATCTATTCAAGGAAAGCTCCATCTCTAAGGAAAAGATGAAGGAAATTTGTTCTCTTCAATCGCCATTGAAGAAGCAAATAAAGATTATCATACTCACGCGAGTTTGATAAAGAGATGGAAAAGTGTCTCGGGATTTTGGACTCGCCTCTGCAGCCAACACGCGCCCACGTGGCAGAGACATAGGCGAGGCATTGAAGAAATTCAGCAAAGGGATTCTCAAGACAAGGGTCCCTCCCAGTAGCTGGCCACCTGTCTCCTTCTCCTTTCTTTTCTCTTCTTCCCATTCTTTTCGTATTCTTTGTAATTAGTTAAGGTATTGCAATTGGCGATCCTTAACTATTCTTTAGTTAAAAGAAACGGTTACGAAGAGTAACTGACTTGTAAGCTATATAATGGCCTTTCCACGCCATTTTGCAAAAGGAGGAAGAACTTGGATATTTGCTGAAAGTGTAAATAGATCTTAAAGAAATCAATACAAAAGGGATTTCCATTCTTTGTCTATCTAATTCTTGTTATCTCTGTGTTTTCCTTTAATATTGTGAAGATCATTTTGTTCCTAACTCGTTAGTCTCTCTGATTGCATACTGTTCAGTTTTGCAAATACAGTGATCTTGTACAACCAAGAAGGAACTTTGTGTCCTTGATTAATAAATCTGAAGAAGGTTATTTATGGAACTTTGTGTCTTTAAATTTAATCTCATTCAGCCAACGCAAATGATCTTGTCTTAAATTCTTTGAAGCTTCGCATACACAAAGAATTATTCTCGCTATTTATAATTATGAATGTTGCTATTCTGCTCATCTTCTTATTCCCTTTCCTCAGTCCTCGTGTAATTGATGATCCTTGTGGAAAACACTTTCGTAATATCCAAGTTTGACCATAAAACAATGTCCTGTACATTTGTAAATAAGTTCGTTTCTGAATAAGGGAACCTCTCCCATTAAAGAGGAGGGACTTCTTGTCCCCTGACTGTTGCTCTTCTAAAAAGTCCTATTTGACGACCAATAGACTGGTTTCACATATTTGTGCCACATATGCCTTAAGTTGTATAATTTCTATTCCATGACCCATGTCTGCCATTTCATGACACCAACTCACTATCTCAAGCTCTTCTTCGTCAGTAAGAATTATTGGTGGTCCCTTCTTTTTGGTGGTGGTGATACCCATCAACCAAGAAGTAAGAGTGCTTGTTGGTATACCCCATTTTTTTGTAGTAGAACGTGTAGAAAATCCATTCTCTTCAACATCTCTCATAGCATTGTCCATGTCAGATTTGTTCCAATCATTTCTTTGTATTCTTACTCTTTTAGCTGAATATATCCTTCTTGTTACTTGGATGTTTACTTCTGGAGGTGGACTATTGTTTTCATCTTGAACAAATGTGTAGTTTGCATCTTGAATTGGTGTAGAAAAATCTAATATGATAATTAGATCTATTTTCCTTATTTTAGATCCTTATTTTTATGGGGTGGAAATTAATTTTAACAACATTCTACAATTTTATAATAACTAATAACAACATTCTACGGTTTATAATAATAACATTATATAGGTCTATATGACACATAATGTATTGTTGAAAGAGGAAGAAAGGAACATGTGCATTATACAGGTTTATAACTTCAATAAGGAAAAATAAACAGTTTCTAAAAATCATAATGCATACTTACACCGTATCTATCTGTAGTTGAAGAATAAGTTGAATGAGCTTGTATGCAAAATATTGCATGCAGTAATCAACAATTGATAAGTAAATCAGTGTTCCTCCATAATAGAACAAAATGAAAATATGGCCCAACCATCAAATGAATTGAATTTATAGGATGGATAGAAGTGTTGTTTATGATTGATCCTTGTGCTTGTTTCTGATTGGTTGACATTGATTGGTGTGGATCATGAATTTGAATATTATAATCCAATGGCTTGAGTTGAATTCAATTTTGAATATAGTTTCTCATGCAAGTATTTGAATTTTTGGAAGTCTTATATCTTCATAATTTTCGTTAAAAATTATGTATTGTGCTCTATCAATGATAGGATAATGGTTGTACTTGTTTCAAGATTTCATATACATGTAATAGATATTTTCATTTAAACTTTACCATTTTAATATTGTTATTGCTGAATCACAACACCCTTTGGTTTACACAAGTGTGTGTGTTTGAGCTCATGGTGTCACTAGATAACATGGGTACTATCTCCCGAGGTTGTGGGACTTGCTACTTGAGATAGACCTCTAGAGATAGTTGGTTCTTACTCCTAAACTAACCCCATAATCTACTCTTAATGTAGGAAAAACTATCTTGTTCTAATCTAAGTTTCCAAGGGACTAGGGAGAAAGATTGCAGGAAAACAAAGACTACACTAAAGCGACAATACACCGAAAAGGAGGGTATGAGAATAGTATTCCAAAATGTGAAAAATAGAAGTAAAGTGCATACTAGAAGGGCATGATGACAGCTTCTCACAGTCTGAAGCAACCGAATTCACAATAAGTTTTCATGCACACAATGATAATGAATCCCTGCAAGAGAATAAATAGACACAATATATTTGCAATGATTTTGAAAGGGCAAGAAGAATTAAAAAAACCCCAAAGGGAGATACATCCACAAACTTGCATCTATTGCTTCATCGATATGCATAGTTCAATGCAGTTACAAAATAAGGGCCTAGATCACCATGTAAAGAGTCCACTACAAGATCCTGCAAAGCACATTGGCTTCACAAAATTGATTTTGATAGAGTTTTTCTACACAAAACCCATCTCTCCTTACAATGAGCCCAACACTCTAATTTATAGAATTCTGAGAGGAGAGAGAGAGAGGGAGAAATGAAAATCCCATAATTTTACTTCCCACCACTTGTAAGATGTCATAAATAGAGTGAAATGATGGTATTTTTATTGCAAAAGGATCCCCATGTTATCCCATAACTTGCAACAATGAAAAATGTCTGCCCATGCTCATTTAATGTTCTCCCAACTACAATAAAATCATTTTTCTGGACTTGGACACATTTTTAGAAAAATCACCATCAAAACTTAATTCATTTCTACATTTCTTCAATGCTTTATGTTGGTCTCGGAATCATGATTCCAATGAGACAAATTTTGTGTGATTTTGTTGAGAATTACAAAAGTTATGGCTTTCTGAGTGTGAGCATCTATTTTGAGTTTGCTAGGGATTTATTTCATTTTACGGGATTGGGAATTTAATTTATAGGAGCTTGATATGTTTCTTGTATTTTTACAAACCTACCATCAAGTAAAATTTTGGGAATTAAGATGTTGTGCCCTTTCTGAAAAGTCAAATTTTCTGAAAATCAGAGCTCTAGGTCAAAATTTATGACCATTTGAAGTTCAGGTATCAGACGTTGAATTTCCCTTTGGATTGTGGGTATTGCAGGTTTTTGGGGAACTCATGTCCTTGTGGAACTAAAACCGTATGGGCCAATATTTTCCTCCTTTTCTGATTCCTTCTTTGTGCGGACATTTCGGTGATTTCGGGTCCAGGTTGCATAAGTGTCTCGTGGGCTATCCGAGCCTCCTTCTCCCACATTTCCCAATTTATACTTTTTTGTCTCGTGTATCATCCATAATTGACCATACCATGAGGTCCATTGACTTCCACTCCACCCACTTTTCTTTGAGTGCAGCGATTTCGGCTTTTCGTGTCCCACACGTACCATTGTCCCAAATTTCTCGCTAATTGTGCGGGACATAAACTTCCGCCTTTTACACATTTCCCTTGCTTGCGTCTATTTCAAAATTTTGGGCCCCACTGTCCCAAACACCTTTTTCCGCCATCTTTGTAATACACTAAGTTTCATTCTCATGCGGTGAAATCGGTAAATTCGTGTCTGACTATCCCACGTGTTCTTATGCGGCCTAGAGTGCGCCGATCTGATATTTCCTCAAACCACTATTACCTTAGTGTTTCGGCCCCAAAATTGGTATGAAAAATCTTGGTATGACCCGCATTGGTTCCATCTACAACCTCCAGACCCGATTTGCACTAAAATAGGCTCCTGACTTCATTTTTTAATATTTTTTGCAATTTTTTCTAACTCCTTGGATTTTTCTTGGGTATTGAAGTTAGAGAAAATCCAAGGGTCCCCAAAATCCAATTGTTTGTCCTTTCACCATTTATGCCCTCGCAAGTCCTGAAGAAATTGTGCAAGTTATCAAAATTACCTTAGGGATGAATTTTGGATAGAAAATATTTAATAAATAAAGTCCAAAAGTGCAAATACCCTCACAACTATTGGATAATGCATGACGAATGGCTCCTCTCCCTTACTAATAGATATTCATTCAATTGTGCATCATAACAATACATTCTTGAACAATGGAAGAGGAGACAATATTTGGATTCCTCTTTTGACCGTGACATGGTTCATTGGATGTTCGTAAGCTACAAAAGGGGAGTTAAACTTTTATAGTGCCTTTATTGCATCTCATATGTTTTCCACAAACACATTTTAATAATTGTTTGTTTGATGTGCTCTTCTCTTAACCTTTCATGGTTGATGTTGGTGGATGTGTCTACTAAGATTTAAGTAGGTAAAAAAGAACAAATAAAAAAGAAAAAAAATAAAAATGATTTAAAATAATTATCAAGATTCATATATTATGGATTCAAGGTCTTGTGTTATTAGTGAGTTATAAGTAGTTTGTAATCATGAATAGGGTGAACTCTAAATGCAAATTTTTTTGTGGACAAGTAAGGACCCAAGCCTTCGTGTATATCTCACATTGAGTTAGTAAATGGATGGTGAGTTTTCTTTTATCCCCATTTTATGTGGTTTTATGATTTTTTGGTCTTTTTGAGTTTTATAATGTATTTTTGTTTTCAAATAAGAAACATTATGCGAAAGGTTCATTTTCTCGTGTCTATAGTTACATATTGTATACTTTATCTTATCTATACTATGCACATCCATTAACTAAATTGTAAAATATACAACAATATCCAAAATACCTTCAAGTCATATCTTTTACCCTTATACACTTCTAACACATTGAATGTAATTTTTCTTGCTATATTAAAGCTCCAAAATTAAGTGATTTTTTCACCAAGGATGTTGTTATCTCTAAATCAAAGCACCCTATGGTTTGCAAGTAAGTGTGTGTGCTTGATCTCATGGTGTGATTGGATAACATGGGTACTATCTCCAAGTTGCAGGACTTTCTACTTAAGATAGACCTCCAAAGAAAGTTGGTTCTTGCTCCTAAACTACCTACCACAATCTACTCTATTGTAGGAAAACTATCTTTTCCCAATTTAACTTTCCAAGGGACCAGGAGAGAGAGTGCATGAAAAAAATCCTACACTCAAGCGGTGATACAAAAGAGAAAAGGAGAGTGCGAGAATAGTATCCAATGTGTGAAAAACAAAAGAAAAGTACATACTAGAAGGGGTGCTAACAATTCTCCATAGTCTAACAAATGCATTCACAACAATGTTTCAAACATGCACAATGATAATGAATCCATGTAGAGCATAAGATAGGAACAATATATATGCAATGAGATTGAAGGGGCAAGATGAATACAAACAAACACAATAGGGGAAGATACATCCACAAACTCGTATTTATTGCTTCATGATATGCACAGTTCAATATATTACAGAATAAGGGATTGGATCACCATGCAAGGAGTCTGCTAAAAGGGCTTGTAGCACATTGGCTTCACAAAACAAGATTTTGAAAGATTTTTTCTACTCAAAACTATCCCCCTATTTTTTTACAACGAGCCCAACACTCCAATTTATAGAATTTTGAGAGGAGAGAGAGAGAGGGGAAATGAAAATCCTAGATCTTTCCTTAAACCACTTGAAAGAGGTAGTAAATGAAGTGAAATGATGTTATGTTTCTTACAAAATCCCCCATACTGTCCCATAACTTGTAGCAGTGAGAAATGTCTGCCCATGCTTCATTGAATGCATCTCAACTACCAAATAAAACATTGTTATGAACCTCGCCGAGTTTTCTAAAAATCACAATTGATTGTCCACCTATGAGCCTCCAAAAACTCCATCACAATACACAAAACACTCTTATGCCTCCTTCCAAGAAGATACACCACTCTTATGCCTCCTCACAAATCAACCCACTCTTATGCCACCTCCCTCCAAGAAGATACACCACTCTTATGCCTCCCTCACTCTTATGCCTCCCTCAAGAAAATAACAAGATAAACACAAATCATATTTATCAACAAGGTGGACATCCCAACCCAACTCCCTCGTAAAATACCCAATAAAATTTCTCTTATGCCTCCCACAAATTTTACCCCCATTTCCAATTCTCCCAAAACCTAAGGATCAAATCTATTTCCCACAATCATAAGCAATACAACAACCATCATCCACACATATGAGTACAAAAATAGCAAGGTAAAAGAAAAAGGGTGAAGATCTACCTTACAAATGAAGAGGATCAAATACAAAAAGTTTCAATCCTTCCAAAATCCCAAGCAAGCACCATCCACTCCAAGCTCAAATCACCATTCTCAAGCAAGCTCTCCAAAATTCCAAGCATCCACCCCCAAAAATGAACAAGTAACCCCCAAATCCTCACACAAAAAGAAATAAATAGAAAATAGGAGAGAGGGGTGATGTGGCTCCATGTAGGATGCCACATCATCTCTCCTCCAACCCACATCACCAAGGTCAAACCCAAACCCAAATCATAATAAATTGGTAGTTGGGGAAAAGACCACCCCCTTACACACTCAACCCAACCCACACCCCCTAAGGAAAAAATTAAATACCCATGTAAGAAAAGTGCAATAAATTTCTCTTTTCCTTTATTAAAACACAAAATAGGACCTAAAATAATTCCCTCTCATCATATGCCTAGTGGGTGGGTAACTTTATGTGGGACAAGCTTAACTTTCCCACAAATCACCAAAATGGCCTAGAAGTTCAAAATTTGAATTTCACTTGACAGATAGAGTACACACTACTCCAAAACAAATTAAATTCATTCTCATCCAACACACATTAAGGATACCAACTCACATTTATTTCCCCCTTTTTTCACATCCTAATAAGCACAAGTAAAACACTTTAAATTAATTTAAGAGGGGTGCTAAACAAAATAATAAAAGTGACTCCACATACTAAAAGAAATACAATAACTCACAATAAAATAAAATGAACAAGACAAGGTCACAACTTACCCAAGGTCACATTTGAGTTCAAACCCCAATGGGGACCCCAAACGATCAACATATGAATACACAAGTTTCTATGGTCTCCTATCCCCCGTACATACCTATTGCCAATACCTTGCATTCCTTCATTGTTGATCTCCTATCCCCCGTAGTTTGTTGTGCTATAATTTCTTGCAAAATCAAACAATGCCATTTTGGCCCCATGGCCATATTAATGATGTCAAAATAAAAAACATGTGCATGTATACATAAAAAATTTACATCATCGAATATCATTTTAAACCAGTATTAGAATCAAGTAATTCACCAATCATTCAATTTTCGAACATTTCGATTCTACCAATCCATAAATTTTTACTAAACCAAAACATCACAATCATCCGAAATATCCATAAATTACATCCAATATGTCAATACAAACATTAGTAGTGCACAATAAAAAATTTATAAAAAAACCAAAATAATAATAATAAAAAGAAGAGTGTGTTACATGGAAATTCGACATGGGGGCGGGATAGTTACACTAGGTATGGGTGTTATGAGATATCTTCATTTTTTCATTTTCCTTGATAGCAAATCATGTAATATTTTTTTAGACTCCAAAGGCACAACCACGTGAGACCCATGTGCCAAAATTAAAGAATTTAGCAGTAGTTGGTGTTTTTGTTTATGACATTGAAAGTGTCTCTCTCTTACTATCCCGTGTATACCTCTATAGGAGTTTGTGTCTTTCACTCTCCCATACGTCTCCTTTCCATCATTTTCCCATCTTGTGCCAAAACTTGAGCTCTAAAGCAGAGTATGGACATCCATCAAAGCATAAAAAATAGAGGGTTTGTCAGACATTGCAGTTGTAAGTGCTCTAGTAGGTGTGTATGCAAACATGGAAGCAAGCACTTGGCATGTGCAATGTTTGACTAAGTCCCTAAAAACATGGTTTAGTGGACTGCAACTACTGCAGGATATACACAAAATGGGATTTTCTGAAAAGGCTCAGAAACTTTCATGCAAACAAGTTTTGGCAGGCACAAAGAAAAGATATTCAACCACTTCCAGCAACCCCCCTACCTGTGTAAAATGTGATATTTGGAACAGGTAGATGTCCATCATAGCATAAGGATAAAGGAGTTTTGTTAGATTTTGTAGTTGCAGGTATGTTGGTAGTCATGTACGCAAAATGGGGAAACTTGCATAAGGAAAGTCAATTGTTTAGAAAAGCTTATCAAGGAGATGTGGTCTAATGGAACACGCCATGACCATGTAAGCTTCATTTTTGTTTTATTTAAAATGCAAGTGGGAAATCTTAGTGGAAAAGGGTTGTAAATACTTTGATGGCAATGTGTTGTTTATAACATTCCACCTAGAATTGAATATTATGTTTGCTTGGTTGACATTCCTTGCGGTCTTTGGCTATCTTGAGGAAACTCTAAAATTATCATCAACACACCAATCGAACCTGTGGTGGTTGTGTGGTTGTGTTTTTTTAGTACCCTTGAATAGCACATAAGAATATGGAGTTACAATAATTTACAACAACTCTTCTTTTGAGTTGGATTGTCAAAATGCTGCAACTTATGTTCTTCTGTCAAACATCTATGCATAAGTGCACAGGTCAGGTGGGGTTCGAATGGTAAGGAAATCAATGAGGGATAAAAGGAATTAATCCTATCTTGCCATAGTGAGAAGTTGGAAATTGCATTTGGATTGTTAATTCATGCCCTATGACAACCAATGGAGTTGTCAATAACCTCTGTGTATGTGTTGACTACCATACTTCAACCAAATTTATCTCCAAGATCACCTTTAAGACTAGAAATTAACTCTTCCCACTCCTTTTAGTCCTAACTTATTAAGATATCTTAATGTGGGTCGTGGTGTGCAAGATGGGTCTGTTCAAAAGGTCTTCAAAACTTTGAATCAAATGCCATTAGAAGGTGTAAAGCGAGACTCAACATCCTCACCAACACACTCTCTTCTTGTGTTGAAAATGAGAGCTTCAAGGAAAGGGTGTTTAGTAAGGCACTTCACTACCATTCAACTAGATGCCTCGAAGAGATGTGATCTCATGGTTTGTGTTGGTGGAAAGACATGCCCAAAGGGGAGTTTTGAAAAGAAATGGGAATCTGGAGTCAAAGTGCATCTAGCAAGTGTTTCACCAAAATCAAGCGGACGAATGCTAAATTTTTTTTCCAGGCATGGTTCATCTCTCCTCATCTCTCATAATTTATGTTCTTTAGTTTTTATTTTACAAACGGAATAAAATTTTAAACTGAAGGATTTTTGTATATTTGATTATATGAAATAAACTTCTTTTAAAACAATAAAATGTTATAACGTAACTTACAGGATCCAATATTCCTTGGTAGATAATGAACTTAAACCCTCACTTCATGATGATCACAAGAAAATGTCCCAACCAAACCTTTTTACTATAATACCCATTTGTATTGACATGTTGAAGTTGAGTTTCCTTGTGAATATGTTGACCGCTCCCTTCTTAAAATAGATAAATCACAATTTTTGGAGACATGTAAAATAACCTTCATAGCTTCGGAAAGAAGATGTTAAGTTTCCTGTGTGTACCCTGTTATGGGAGAAGTCACTTTAATCCTTTAATGAACCTCGAATGATCTTCTGTGATATATTTTGATTCCTTTCTAGGATCCTTGTTACACCGTTTTGCAGTTATAGGAAGTTGCTAAATTTGAAAAGTTAGGTTTCGTATCAGCTCACCCATTTAAATCCTGGACAACGAAATGCTTATCCACCTTCGCAAACCTCTAGTATTTTTACTATAAAATTTCCTAGAACCTTCAATTTGAGGAAAACACTTTTCTTGATAGTTTGGAAAAGTCATTTTGTAGGGCTTCGGTTGCAGTTTGACTAGGTCAAACTGGACCAATTACAGCCAGTGGCTCTAGAAAACCCGTTGTCATTTGAAAACCATTTGCTAGTTCTCAGTCCCTTTGATTTTGGTGAATTCTCCATATATAGTGGAACTTTTAGGAGGTTTCTCATTGCTTGTTCATCCATTGAATGTTAGTTTTGGATGTGGTTTTCTTAGCCCTCAAGCTAACTTTTGATCATTTACAACTAGGCTAATTATGACCAATGGCCTTGGAAAAATTCTCATCAATCGTAAACCGTTCGCCACTCTCCAATTCCGCCAGTTCCTGTGAATTCTTGGTGTATATGAGGACATGTAGAAACTTACCCGTGGTGTGTTTGCTCATTAGTGGACAACGTTTGAAAGTGGTTTCTTAGCCTCCGAGCATTATTTGAACATTTTGCACTAAGCAGGGAAACGTAAGAAGAAAGTTGTAGGACCCATGTCGGGTTTCCCAAACCATCGTGGAAACTTGTTGACACTTATAAATAATTGTTTGAAACCTTCTTGTGTGTGACTTGTTTTGTAAAATTAAACTTTTGGAAAAATAGTGTTTCTCTCTCTCCCTATTTCTCTCTCTCTCTCCTTGGTTAGGAAATGAAGCGAACTGAAATGAAATAAATATGTGTCTCTAACCTTCTTCTTTTGAATGCAAATTATTAATTTTATTATGTAAATGGGAAACTAAAAATGTTAATTATGCTAGATTATGGTGGATGCCATGCCAATGCAATTTATCATTGATTTCATGCTCACATGTTTTTGCAGGATGCAAGTAAGATGGCGAAACAATGTGGGAGTGAATCGTTGTATTTTGTTAGAATTTATGTATGTTAATAGAAGGAAATTTTTATGTATTGTTATGTTACAGTAAATTTATATATTGAAATTCGGTAATATGTATGAGATGCTAGTTTTAGGAATGCCTTGGGAAATGTGCATTTAATCATGGGTATTTTTTTATTTAGATTTACATATGGAAAAATTTGGATATGTTAAATGAATTTGAATGTAATATCTTGTAGTGCATTTCTAGTGTGCAATAGTCGATTAATTAATTGGTGTGTTTTGTTCTTTACCTTGAAAATGTAATAAATGAATCTAAGTGAATTATTCAACCCTAGTACAAAATTTGTGAACCTAGTGGTGTTATCATCATAATCGGTATGTTTAGCGACACCATCATCAAACCGGCGGTTAGAATGACATGGTCAAGTTGTTTTCTGGTGTAAGGAAAATAAATACTTCCTTAGGATCCTAGTGGACTGCCAAGTCTTGCGAAGTTAGATCTAGAAATCAACTTCATGATCAAATGAATTCCTTGAGGGATCTAGTCGACACAAATGGAGCTTGTGAAAATGTTGAACTATGACTTAAATCTTGTTAACGATCTCCTTAGTTCCTTGCAGATAAATGTGTTACCTTGGTTACTAACAACTTAACACCTTGGTTGTTCATGAAGGTTGTTTAACATAAATATGTTCTCTCACTTTAAACTCATATATAGTTGAGGCGTAGATCCTTAGGTGCAATTGGAATTAAACTAAACCTCAGTTGATTAGGAGGTTAACTTGGGGTTCATGTGTAGTTTATAATGCTTCCAATTATGTACTTCTTCAAGATGTTAGACAAATACTTTCGTAACTCCTTCTATTATAAAACAATGCTAATAATGAGACCATAGTACGATGTAAGAGTAAAGCATATTAGAGTAAAATGAGATTTGAGGTTAGGAATAATGTCACTCTTGGAGTCCTTATAATTCAATTAAACATTTTCATGTGTTACAAAGAATATGAATTGCCCTTGGTGAGATCAAACTTCAAGAAAATAAAAGATATATGTAAATATAAATATAATTTCTTGATGTGGAAATGTTGAATGGATTCAACAAGTTATTGAACTATGTTAACTATGTTAGGGAAATAAAGTTACTGTGATCGAAGAATTTTTATGGGAAAATGCATCTTGAATCCAAATCCCCCTTAAATCCTAAGATTTCTTTCTTTTCATCACGTCAGATTCACTTGTGTAGCAAGGGTAGCATTTAATCATTGAATGAACGTTTGAAAAACATATTCTTAACATAACAACGACATAATTAAGAACTTTGTATGCAATTTTAAATATGCCAAATAATTATGCAAGTTATGGAGATTGTTGTAAGAGATAAATAGCCAACTTAAATGGTTGAATTGTAAGTTGAATGTGAAATGAAATAAATAATCTGTAGGTGGAAAAAGGATAAAATTATCCTTGCACAATAATGTTCTTGGAATGTTAATTGTAACTAAGATGTAATCATGGTAATGATGTGTGTGGGTTTGCCAATCCTTTAGTCCTTTTCTTTTGGTTGGGTCATTGTTAGCATTCGTTCTTTGGGGAAAGTGTGGCATTGACATGTATAGGGTGTTGTCATGTGTCTATGTGATTCGATGACTTATGTAAGTGTCTTATGCATTGTTGAGTTTCTCTACTTGGAACCTTGTGGTGTTGTGTAGTGGGAAATGTAGGTATGTGTGTGTGTGTGTGTGTCTATATATATATATATATATATATATATATATATATATATATATATATATATATATATATATATATATATATATCCGGTATTATTGTTGTAGTATTTGTGTGTAGTTTGTGGGGCGTTACATTTGGTATCAAAGAAAAGGTTCATGCTCTCGAACCTCCGGGAAAGATTGGAGCTGTGATGGTTTTGCATGGTGGTGGTGGAGATTGGAAGAGTAATGTGATATAAGTGTGATTTGAAAAATGTTGTAATTGTGATATTATGAACGCACATGTTGTGCATGTCACTTAGTGCGTAATTGTTTTCATCTTTGATGTCTTTGGAGATGAGAGTATTCTTCCTCCTTTTCATGGTTTCAATGATGAATTTGTGTGTGATGTACCTCCTTGTTGTTTGTGAAAGAAATGTTATTGTGGATTGTGGAGTGTTGGAGCATTTTGGCATTATGTGATATGAAGGTGTATTGATGTATTGAATGAAAAAATTGGTGTATAGTGAATTAGATTGTATCATGATGTCGTTACTTATGTTTTGATGAATCATGTGTGTCACATTTTGTAATTACAATTGACTATATGTTATAATGATAGGCATTGTGTTCCTCACATGTATAATTGGTGTAATATTTAATGGTTCATGTTGTGATTTAAGGGCATATGGTGAGCGTATGATCCCTATTATACAGTGATTGCACTTTGGATGCACTATGTGGTAATGTGATGTATCAGTAACCCGTGAAAGTAATGATTTTGTTATACCCTATATATATACCATGCGTAAGATGCTATGGTTAATGTGTGTGAATCACCATTGTGTTAGTGATGTAGTTATGTGTTATGTTGTGGACCCTACACTAACCAAACCTAAGGGAAATTGGTAAAATGTGTATGTTTGGAGTGAGGAAATGTGTACCATTGACCAATCACTTGAGCTGAGTACGAGATAGGAAGTGGAGCCTTATATAGGCTGAAAACCCACTTTTGTTCATTTGGTATGTGTGGCACTTGCTCAACGGGTGTCATGCATATTGTGTTTCGCAGACACCTTAGGCTCAGTAGATGGTGACTTGTACTCCTTTCTCTTTCCTGTATGGTTATCATATGGATTCAACCTAAGTGTAGTTACGACTATGTTAAACCTTGTTGAAGTGGTGGATGGTTTATTCGAAAGAGATGATGACATTTGTATTATTTGATATGTTATTTTATGAGCTGAGGCTCAATGTTTGAGTGCCGAAACTCATTGAGTACCCCTTTGGTGGCCGTATAAGGCCACATAGTTATTGTGATGTGTTATTTATCTACACGTATTTTATTCGTAAATTGAACATTTTTTCTTTTCTTGCAAGAACTAGCAATTTTCTTGATTAACATGTTCTTATATTTTGGGCATTTACTTGGTTGTTACACTAACATGCGGATTTTTGCACTATGGATAATTAGCCATTTTCTTTTCTTAGTCTTAAATTTTTGTATCAAGTTTAAAATTTTATAGCTTAGCCCAAAACTTGAGATTTTTTCCACTTGACATTTGAAATGCATTGTTATACTGGTTCTAATGTAGTAATGTGTTGGAATAGGGTCATGGGATTCACCATGGAGTGGTGGAACCTATGGACCCACTTTGTTGTATAGGGGTACGCCCCAAGGAGTTATAGATAACTAGCGGTTTGTTGAACCACGAGTTATTATGTCACTTGGGTTAGAGGTATCTGGACTCTATGCACTTATGGCCATAGGGTGACCGACCTCTTTTGGGGAGTGAAAAGGAAAATAAAAAGACAAGTCTATCAATGCCCATCTAGTAATGTCTAATGTCTAATATGATATCAAGGTCTATGGATCCAATAAAAATTGAACGAAAACATAATAATATAAAAATAGTAACGATATTACAATCATGCAGAATAAGATAACCATTCTAGATCATCATCATATCCTTAAATTCCCATAAATGTCCACAATACCATCATACAAATCAAAATAATAAGCAAAACACAATAGATTCATGATGTCCCGCACATCTTATTAACATTCTAACTAGAATAAAGAAGCAAGGTTTAGGATTTAAAAAATTGAAATTGATAACACGGTTGAATCAGTGTTGAAGAGGAGTGGGCATTATATATACTACAACGATCGCTATCTCCCCCCCTTGCTTTTTGAGATAGAGATTAGGATCATATGGACTCCTGTTGAATCCATGTTGAATGAAATGCTCGTCGATTTTTATGTGCCATGCCCTAGGAGACTGCTTTAGACGATATAGTGATTTTATGAGTTTACATACCTTTTCCTCTTTACTTGGTATGACAAAACCTTCTGGTTGATTCATGTAAACTTCTTCCTATAAATCACCATTAAGAAAGGAACTTTTCACATCCATTTGGTGTATTTTCCAACCAAATTGTGTAGCTAGAGAAAATATTAACCTAATTTTTTTATCTTAGTTGTGGGAGCAAAAGTCTCCTCATAATCAATGCCTTATTTTTGAGCATATCCCTTAGCAACTAGTCTAGACTTTTGTTTATCGATTTTTCTGTCTACTTTGTACTTCATTTTGAAGATCCATCTGCATCCAATCAGATTTTTCCCTGGTGGAAGATCTATAAGTTGCCATGTATTGTTTTTCATAAGTGACTTATATTTTATATCCATATCACCTTTACAAGGTTTAGATAGTAGGGTTTCTAAAACTGTGTATGGCTCAATAGTTTCAATAACTTTACCCATTAAGTCCAAATTGACCCCATTTCAAGCCATACTTGTGATTCCTAATCATAGTGGTAGATGTGTTGGGGACACTATCCAATTTTGCATCTCTAATCATACTTGTATAGGTCATTTAGGCATAATTTTTTTAGTTATTGTGGGAGGTTGAATTTCACTATCTTCCCCATTATCACTATTGTCATCGAAATGATTACCATCCTATGTTTTCACCGTAGGGATGATTTTTTCATCATGTGAATGCATGGAAGGAGCATTTGATTCTTTCTTCTCAAATAACTCAACATCTCAAGTAGTGTATACCCTTCTTGTTCTTGGATCCATAAGTTTATAGCCAAGTGATTCATCATTGTATCCCAAGAAGATAAATGTTTTTGATAAACTCCGCATCATCAATCATACATCACACCATATCCATGATAGTACAATTTCACCTTTCAATAACACCATTTTGTTGCGGTGTGTGAGAAGGAACCATTTGACGACAATTGCCATGTGTTTTCAAAAATCATTGAATTCATTGTTGGTGTATTCTCCCTATCGATTTGAGCGGAGTGTTTTTATTTTTCTACCGGACTCTATTTCAACAAGGGCTTCAACTTCTTGAAAGTTTCAAAAGCTTGTTCTTTTGTAAAAAAACAGGATATTCACATTTTATTGAAAAATCATTAACAAAGAGCATGAAATATTAAAACCCATAGTAGTTAGGTCTCATTGGTTTACACAAATCGGTATGCACAAAGTCAAGTTTTCCTTATCCCAAAATGTACTATGTTTCAATGGTGCTTTATTTTTTCCCCGCCAAATAATGCCGACATTTATCTATACCCTTTTTAGAGGTGGTAAACCTCTAACCATGTCGTATCGATGAAGTGTGTCAAGATAGCCAAAAATTAGATGTCCAAGTCTTCGATGCCATAGTTGATTTGATGATGTATCCTTGGCTACAAGTGCTTGATCATTTTGTTGAACAAAATCCAACTAAAACATTCATTCTACATTCGAATATTTTGCAACAATTTTTCATTTTCGTGACTTATCTCGAATCAGGCACATCTTTTTGTTGCCTTTACAATCAAAGTCAATTTTGAGATTATGATATAATAATTGACTCACAGATAACAATTTTTTTGTTAAACCAGGGACATAAAGAACATCTTTAATTTTACAATTATGATGCCCAAGTGGTAGTGAAATGGAACTAATTCCTTCAACATTGTATGATGTATCATCACCCAAAGAGACATGATTTTTGGTGGGTGTTTTACTCATTGTGAAGAACCAATCTTTCTTTCCTATCATGTGTCGAGTTGCACCCGAGTCGACATACCAAATTTGATTTGTAGAATTGGATACTTCATTTGACTATGCAAGAATATAGAAATCATCATCATCAAATTGATCTTCCTGTTTGGCTACATTTCCTTGTTGAGTTGCTTTCTTCTTGTACTTTTGATTATTTTGTCCCTATTTACTCTGTTGTTCACCAGATTTTATTTGTTGGTAATTAATATTCTTACCACTTGATGATCCTTGTTGGAATGTGTTGTACCAATTTTTTTTTAACTCGTGTCCTTTTTTACCACAAATAAGACATTTTTGTTGGTCATTTTTGCCTTGTTGAGTATTACCTTGCTTCTGAGGTTGTGTACTAGACTTAGCCTATTTTTTTTCTTTTTGATTAGAAGCAAGTGCCTTCTCTTCGCCTTTGAGAGTTGAGTGAATAGCTTCCTCTTATTATAGCATATTCACTAACTCTTCAAAAGTTTTTGTTTGACCAATTATGTTTAATGTGGTCACAAAAATCCTATAAGGAGGAAGAACTCTTGATACTATAGGCACGAGTGATGTGTTAGTTACTTCTTCTTCCAAAGCTTAAAGTGACGCACGCATATGAAAATTGTTACTCTTCTAAAAATATTTCATCTTTTTCATTTGCTTGCATTTTCAAGTTTAATAGTTGACTCTAGAGATGAAGTATTGCGTTCTTATTTTTTGACTCATATATTGTTTTCAACTTGTCCCAAGATTCTTTTACGATTGTGGTCTCACGAATATGAGGTCGTGCCTCATTTGAAACACTAAACAAGATTATTAACTTTTCTTTTTTATTTACATGATCAAATGTAGCTTGTTGTGTAACATCTATTGTAGATCTTATTAATGTACCGTAAAAACAACGGACCATATACTTTCAAAATAAATTTGTGTATGAATTTTTTTCCATCTTTGGATAATTATCGAACGCAAAGTTGAGAATCGGGAAAAATAATCTTTGGTGTCATAATCACGCCATTGTGAAAACCGAATAATGAAAGAAGAATAATTGAATAATTTCCCCCTAAAGCATACACACCCCACAAAAAATATTATTTTATTTATTTTGGGTTGCTTTTTGGTGTGTACAATGAATTTTTGGCATTATTAGCCCCGTTAAAAATTTGGCTCAGTGGCTGATTTGCAAAACTAAAATGGCTCTCTTAGCCGATTTGAAAAAATATATATAAATTTGTTTTGGGCTTTCTGGCCTCTTTTCAAATACAAATAATCTCTAATTTGTGCAATGTTTAAAGAATAAATCTTATTAAAATTTGGACCAAGACATAGAGCTCGCAAAAATGCACACCTTAAAAAAACATGGCACCTGAATACGAGGTACCAGTTGAAAGTTATGAAATTTTTAACTTTTGATTTCAATATCTTTCCAGGCCCCTTTCCAAAAATGGAATTTTTTTCGCAATGTCTAAAAATGGAAAATAAATTAGAAGCAATTTTTAAAAACCAAACGTAGATAAAGGCTTACATACATGCATAGTACGTTTTAGGGCACAACTGCAGTTCAACCACTTTTCCTAAGTGTTATAATAACCCTTGGCCGCAATTTTCTTTTATTATTTCTCTTTCTACGCAGTATTTTTTCTTGCAGACATCTTTTTCTTCCTTTTTTCCAATGCAGTTTTTTTCTTATAGGTTGCAAATCTTCTCCACGTTCAATTTTTAGTCTTTGTTTTGAATGCAGGCATGTTGGAGATCGTTGAAATCTCCTATCTTCTTCTCCTCTGGCGCAGGTTCACAGATGAAGCTTACATGTTCGATTGGATCTCCTTTTTTTGTCACTTAAACTTATTCTAACAAAGCTTGGAAGGAGAAGACAAAGTACAGAGAAGAGGAAGAAGAAGTAATGTGGGGAGCTTGAAAAGCTTGGGTCCCCACAAATCAAAAATATTGTATATCTTTTTTTAAATGCTTGAAATTTTAAAAAATGTAGGTACAAGTAACTTGATAGCTACAAGTAAATTTTTTAAATAATAGAAAAGAACAATGTCACTAGTGCGCCTACAGAAACAATCTTTAATTCTCGAGGTGATCTTTTATTACAAATCAACCGTGATTTAGGGTGTGGAGCCGGGTAGGGGCTATGAAACGGCTGGGGGCATCTATGGCTCCTCCTAGCTCTATAATTTCTCCATATCTCCCTAAAATTCCCTAAAACTTCCTACACTCCTCTCTGGATCAGAATACTGCTCTAATACCAAATCTTGTCTGCAAACTAGATTTAATTACAGAAAACAAGACGGTGCTTGCATAATTTTATTAATATGAAATCAAGCATTACAAAAAAATGAGAGAGCTACAATATTTATAGATATTGGACAGCTTCTATCTCATCCACAATATATGGAAACAAATCACCTAATCTAAGAAAATATGCAGAAATAGCATATTGCCCCTAACTACCCCTATTGCCCCTCATGGAAATCATCCGGGAACAAAATATGTAAGATAGAACATGATCCCACAAACATTGGGATGAGAACACTATCACTTAGTTAACTAACAACTAAGGATAACTAATACCTATTGACATAAGTTTAAAGTATTTAAATTAAATACTTTAACTTTTTACATTTATTCAAATATCAACTACTTGATGAATTAAGGTAAGCTTTATTCCTAATAGACACATGTGCTTAAAATGTATTTATATGATCCATATATAAGTGTTTTTATTTAACTTGAAGATTTTTACTAAGTTAAGAGGGAGAGGAACTTTGCGTCATTATTTTGTGTTAATAAGTTAAGAGGGAGAGAAATGTAGAAGGTCGATGTTCGGAAGTGCTCACCAAAACAAACAGTCAAAACACTACCAAGGCCATGCTAAGCAGTAAGCAGACATGAGGATATCGAAAGACGATAAAAACAGACTTAAACAAATGATGTTCAGCTCAATCTCGCAAAACAGTTGTTTTTTATATTTAAAATTTTATTGATGACTTTTTATTATTTATTATTAATTAAGAATTTATATCAAGCTGACATTTGTCATGTAGTCTACAGATAAGACAGCAGGACGAGGTGTGAAAAATAATTGTATTCACTCTTCAATCTTCTGGACGCCATTAAATTCATTGAGTTATAGTAGGCTTATGGACTTAATTATTATTAATTAAGATTTTATGTAATCCTGAAACTTGATGCACTGAGTGGAAAAGAGCGACAGGGAACTTGTCATTCAATGAATCGGAAAGAGCGGCCGTATTGAGTTACATAGGAGCCACCACTGCTTTCCTACTCCAATTTGAAAGAAAACACTTGCTCTGTGCAATTGAAAGGACTTATATCATGCATGCATAGTATGTAACAAAACAATACTCCCTTGTTAAATGAAACAAGAAGCTTATTGACAAGCAGAGTTAACATACTTTTATTTGTGCAACAAACAGAAAGAAGCCCAATTTGATTTAAAGCAGGTTTATAATATTAAATCTATGTTTGCAGCTTGGGCAGTTCATTGACACGCAATCCTTCATGAATATTACAATAGAAATAACAATGTCTGTGTATTGCCAAAATCACGGATGGTAACGCCCTTCATATTATGTAGCAAACGTAAAAGCTCTCATGCATTCTGGAATTGAAAAACATTACATAAAACTGGAATTAACATAAGTTGAAGACATAATATATTGTACAATTATATTACTGGCCAGCAGCGAAGGCGTGGACGGGGAAAGTCTTGGTGATGCCGGCGAGGCTCTTGAAGTGAATATTTCCGGTGGGGGGGTTGTCGAGTGTGATGTCTCCCACAGGAGCCCAGATGAACAACTCCTTCGCCTTCACTCCCTTTAGTTTTTTAATGCGCCCCTGTTCGATGAAACCATGGATCTCTGCGTCGTAACTCACCTGCTTAGAAATGAGTTTGAAAGTGTGTTCCACTTTCTTCTTCTGAACAATCCACATGTACCCACTGGACTTCACGTAACCCACCTCCACCACCTCCTCCAGAGGCAGCAGACCCTCAGGCAGACCAAACTCCTTCAACAAAGCCCCCGCCTGCTTCATTCCCTCCTCGTGCCCCTTCATTACTACAGCTCCCTCCCTCTCTGCCGCCATCTCTCAATCCAAATATTCACACTCGGAATTGCTAAAATAGTTGAGAAGATTGATTTTATTGTGAGCTATTTATACTAGTTGTGATCAGCTTTGGAGAGTTGACCGGGCTTACGGACAAATATTGTGCAGGCGAGGGACAAACCAAAGAAAGGATCATATTGTCCACGGGATTTACGATTGTGAAGCATCATATTATATCTACGCTCTCAATAATTTGCCTTCATTTACGAGGGTTTTCGTTTGGATATTATCGATAATCATAATTTTGGACCCTCTTAGGCTGAGCATCGCTATAATCTCCACCTATATTTTAAACAATATCTTGATTTAAAGGCTCTTAAAGCCCGCTCACTCACGTGTGACTCTTTTTTGGTAAGCGTACCGCCTCGCTAGGTTCCTTAAAACCTTCTCCACACCTTCTATCAAGTTATTAAATCTAGAATACGTATTATGTTTGTCCAATTTAACAACTAGCAATCGCATGTGTACAATGCAATGTGAACGCCGAATGGTATATGTTATTAGATTTAGAAAGACAGTTATTACTTTTGTAGTTAAGGTTGATAAGGGGTGTGATTGACAATACTGATTTTAAGAGATGCAGGCCTATTTTGTGTGATGATATTCACGAAATTCTCATTTGGTTCCAATCTGCAAAAAGAAATGGAATTTTTAGTTGAAAATAAGATCCATTTCTTTCAAAGGAAAGTTATTTTTATGTACAAAGATAACTTCATCAAATTTTTAGCACAAAGAATCAAAAGTTCATGTCTACATTTCTCTCAACAAAAGCATTTGCAGGACCCTCGATAGGAGGATTTTATTTCCAAAATGGGAGGAGAGGTGTCTTACTTGGTAGAACTGAAGACTTTAAATCAGCCATCCAGAGAACTTTAGGCACCACAAATCTTGGCAAATAAATCAAAGAGGCATTTTCATTGCTTGAGGTAGCTAGTTTCAGTCCGTCCCTAACATTTGCATTAATATCAGATACAGTGATGAGCAAAGAAGGGTTATGAATTGCCAGAAGCCCTTTCATGCTTGAATAAACTGATTGAACAAGAGAAACCTCAGAGTGTGATGCTTTTGAAATGGAATTAAGTTCCAAATCAAAGATTTTGAAACGTCTCTCATGGCAAGTTGCTTTTGGCCATCCTAGAGCTGAAGCAGCCTCTTCACACGGACAGTATGAGCCTCCAGAGACAATAAAAAAAACTTGAAAGCTTTCTTTCAGCCAACAAATCAAAATTTTTCAAGAAGGGGACACAATGCCACAACTTCACTCACAGAATGAGCAAAGAACATCACATCTATTTTTTGAGGATACATTGCAACCCATTGTGTGACATAGCCTCGAGAAAAGACTCTCCACCATTGATCGTCTCGAATTTGCACTATATCCTTATGAATTACAGTTGTCTCAAAGACATATGCAAGTCTGTGCTCACTATCTCCCCATGTTTCTTTATCCTGAGGGTTTGTGGGAAGAACAAAAGAACCAGCATTTCTGTACTTTTGAAGCTTGTACCTGCATTCAAAGGTAAACAGAAAGATGTGGATAGAAAGTAATTTATGTCATAGGAATGCAATTCAAAGTATCAACATGTAGACTTGAGACCTGCCCTATTCTGAGCCATGCAATATCACAGATAGCACTTTTGAAAAGTTTAAATATTGAAGCCTAATGGAATTTAAAATTTAAATGGGTAAGGAACATGAACTTAGACAACAGATTCATTCTATTAAGCTAAAAAAGTATATCATAAGCCATGTAACTTATTCATAGCTGAAAGACAAATCGCTAAGAAGGATTGTTTAGTTTCTAAAATAAAGGAGGTCACACCAATGCAATTTAGCAACTATTTACTATCTCCTGTGTTTGTGGGTGTGATCTGTCGCCTGGACAAAAAAATTGTACCATTTTATGGCCTTCAATCCAACTACAGCCAGGTATCTTTTTTATTCCTCTATATTTCATGAATCTCCTTACCATTTGAACCTCACCCCACCTGCCCACTTCTACATAGATGTTTGACAAAAGAACATCAGTTGCAACATTTTGAGGATCCATTTCAAAAAGAAGAGTTGCTATAAATAATCCTAACCCTATATTTTTATGTGTTCTATAGACACCGAGCAAACATATCCATATAATGGCTTCGGGTTTAATTGTCAATTTGATGATAAAGTTTAGAGTTTCCTCAAGATAGTCTTTTAGGGAATTGCAAGAGCATTCAAACTATGCAAAGTTTAAAGGAAGTAAGATATTTTACCTCCACGCCCTCGATCTCAAGATTGATTTTTTCTCCACCCTTGGTGGTGAACTGTGTTGCAGGTTTGTTGGGACCAAGCTCTCCATCCTTGGGCCTGCTCAGTCCACCATACTGTATGGGCACATTCTCTGGGGATATGAATCTGCAAATCATAGTAAATATTTAATAAGTTTCTAAAACAATAAACTGCAAGAAAACGATTAAGATCTACTTGAAGAAATTCACATGGCAGTCAAAAATCCCTATCCTTTTAAAGATGCTGCAAGTATGGGAGGCTATTCTGAGAGAGAACTACACTGCAATGAAGAAGGAGCTTCCGATTCAACCAGCTTGCTTTGAAAATCACACCAGGTGTGCAACATTAAAAAAATGGACATGGATTAAGAACCGCTTTGAAGATTTCCCTGGAGTTTGGTACCCTAATGTTGTCAATTTTTTCATGGAGATCTTCACAAAGAAGGAACTGGCAAAGACATCAAATCTCTTCATCAAATTTCCTGATGAGTATTGTCATGACTTATTTGTTATAATGTTTTAGTTATGGGTGGCCGTGGTAGAAAAATTGTTGTTAATAATGTCTATGTGCTCTTTAACAGAAGGCCAACTGTTTCCTTTAGAGACTGCCTTGGAATAGTAAGAATATGGGTGATTTGTTCTAGTTTTTGCAAGCATAACTGCCCCCTACAATATGTATTCCCATTTTCACTGTTTAGGACGAGATTGGACTGTATACATTTTTACATTCTGAATAAACTGCAATGTAAATTTCCTTTTGCTGCCCAACAAAACAAAAAAAATTACATAAATTTTCAGAAACAGTTAGCCAGAATGTAATTTATCAAACATGATGAGAAGTTGCAAACTTTATCTATACTTATTATGTTTCGCAATGAAAATCATAATAGCTCAAGTCTGCCCTGATTTGATGACATCCGATATAAAATCATGAACACACGGCGGCATAGCTCTTGATCGGCAGTCACCAAACCAACAAATTCCCCAAATTGGGTATCGTATTGCTCTTGGTCGCTAGTCACCAAACCAGAAAATTCCCCAAATTGGGTATCATGATTTATGGCATACCATCTTCTATTGTATCAAGACCTCCATATATGTTCCGCAGGAGAAATAACAATCGATGATATTGAATCATAGAAACACAACCTCCTCCTAGCCGAGGATAGTGACCAAGAAGAGTTAGATTTATTGCTGAAATTGAGGAGGCAATGATGAAGAGTTTCTGCTGAGAGCAGGATGCAGAAAAGAGAGAAAGGAACCAAATCGAATCTTTGGAGTAGGGTTCCATACGTCATTCCCGCAATAGCCAGTGTTTGAAATCCGCTGCTCTGAAACCATTATTCCTGCAATGGATTTATCTGGTTTGCAACCAAAACATACATCTAGACATCTACAATGTGCATTTAAAGATGGGAACACCTTGTAGATTGTTCTCTTTTCCTGCACCATTTGCATGCCCAACAAATACTGGTAACAGAGCATGGCCTCCCATGTTTTCCGCCCAACGGCATGCAGAAGAAAACAGAGAACAAGTTTGCAGATGCAATTCGGAGGAGAAATCATTGACACTCAAGCCATCTGTCCTCTAGGACTCCTGTCACAACAAAGCCCATGGAAAACCATACTTGCTAAGCAAGATGTGCTGTACACCCCAACTGCTTGTACTATGGTTCTGATGTGATTTGTGGAAGAAGACCACTCTACACACAATATTGAGAACAGTGCTGAAGATCGATGGTTGCCCTAGTCTCCAATGGCTTTGCCATGCTCAAATGTATTCTCCACCGTGGATTGGAAGTGTAGCAGGAAAAGCTCCACAACAAAGAACACCTATTGATGTGATTACCATATTATCGAGAGCAATTGGCCTTATATCGTAGAACAATGAGGTTATTTTTTCCTACAGACAGGAGCAATCTAAGAGCTATTCATGGCTTTCCACATGCTTTTAGAGGTTCAAGATTCCTCCATCAATCCTAGCGATCGTAACTACATCCCAAAAAATCTGGAAAGAACTCCAATGGAAGCCATCAAAGCCCTGGTGCCTTTCCCTTCATTCTGTGTTTCGAAAGACTTTTCTTCAGAAATGCCTCGAGGATATGAAGATCTACACTTGTAACCATTGTGGCTTATGGCATTCACTGCAATACTTATCTAGTGCTCTCACTAAGACTCCACTTTCTCATATCAGCCCTTGTTTATTGTACCATGTCCGACATCTGGCCAGAGAATAAAAAGAACAAAACAATAATAACAAACCTACAACGGATTGTGTTAAAACATAGTTTCTACTTCAAACCAAATATCACATCAAAATGACTTAGAAGATGTTGACAAAGCTGTTGTTTAATAGTGAGTTTGGCAGAATTCCATACTTCCCACAAGGACTCCCCACTTCAGCTAAGGTCTACCCCACACTACTAATGTGAATAAAATGAATGAGGACAGGTGCAACTACCAGGCGATTTTAGTGGAATGAATACCCCTCTAATCAGACAACTAAGACGAAAGGAAGTCAATGTGTGTGGTTCGGCCCTTCAAGGGGCATGTTCCAAAAAGCTTCCTCACCTAGTATTGACTTAAAGACGAATACAGTGGAAAAGAACAGTTTCTGCAGTTAGGCCAGTAATTAAAACCCCTACAGTTATGCATTTAGCTTCACATAATTATGTGCTTATGTTAAATTACATAAACAAATGTTTAACCTAACAACAATAATATGCATATATCCCAACTCTGTCAGTGTAAGATCAAACAATCCTAATATGCTACTAACAACAAGAGCCAATTTTTCAACACGCAGCCAACTCACTTAACAGGTAACTATAAATTAAGCATTTCCAAATATCCTCCCAGTTAGCATACCTGCCTTTCAAATCAAGGGTGCTACAACAATCCACGGATATGATTTTTCATGTTGAGATGCTTTTTCGTACTTGTATGCTTGGAAAATCATGGATTTGTAACTAGTAATAATTGTGAATAAGTGTCATGAATTGACTTCTGAATGAGGCATCAAAATGAAAAAATACAGAACATTTGTTTTTTTTGCTGAATCAATGGGGGTTGACAATAGGTTCCCCACCCTTGTAAACCAAACCAAAAAAATGGAGACCAGGTTCATTTACCAGAACACTGGGCACCATAGCAAATCAGGACTTGCAAGGTTATATTTTATTACTGCCAAGCCCATGTTAAAACATATAACAATGGGACAACCAAACAAACCGCCAGCTTGCAGCAACACACTGAAACTGAGTTTCCTAGCAGGACAGACCTTAATTTCAATGATGCCATTTGACACAGTTTGTTTACCTTTTGTGTGGTTCAACTTTTTTATTCATATCTAACAACAATAACATCTAATGAATATCTGCTTTCAAGTGTTTTGATAGACCTCCATTCTCATTTCCAAAAATCCAGGTCTGGTATGCACCAGGAGGATGCTGCGAAGGTTCTCTTGCGTTTGGCTTTACATGTACCAATTTCACATCTTAAAAATCACAGAACCATTTTTAGCAACTCTTTTGTGCATATGCAAAAAATCAGGAGATGGGTGCCTCTTCGATAAGACATTTTGTCAAACAATTTGTGTGCCTGCTATATGCAACCCTATCTTGCATACATGTCTATCAGGAAAGTCACAATTATAGCCACTAACAAAAAACAACTTTCAAATATTTTCTGAGGGATCTCCATACCCTGTACCAGAACGCACCTTACTGTCCACGCTGCAGTACACTGGGAAAGGTTGTTTAGTTTGGCTTTTCATCTACCCAAAACAACTTTTTTTAGAAAATCTGTCTAACAATTAGTGGCCTGAAATATAGAATATTTGTTAAACATGAGAGTTTTCATGTTTGGAAATTTCTAGCACTAATTTGTGCCAAGTATAAATACTACAAATACCTAGCTGCCACTTGATTGATTGGCTTGTATATACACACTCTAGTTTGCTATTTTTGCAGTTAATATTACCAACAGTCTTTACAAGAACACACTCTTTCAAGCCTGGTGGGCTAGCTCAAATGGTTGAGTGCTGTGTGCCTAATGTGGGAGGCCTCAAGGTCGATCCCTCGGACTGGCCACCTCTTGGGTAGCCTCGATGTCCTTGCTGGGTCAGGTGTCCCCTTAACTGGGCACCACTGGTTTACCCCGCTTACATTTCTCGACTTACTAGGGGGTGTCGACGGAGGGTTCAATTTAATCCAATCAGAAAAGAAGAAGAAAACACACTCTCTCTCTAAAATGGTGGACAATATAAGCATCTGTCGATATAATTGCTCGTCTTACAATCTTGGAGATGAACTTGGCCACTTTGTGGCAGTCGCCATACACACAGAGGTTCTTGGTTATCCAGATTTGTGTCCCTAGGCACTCTTGATAAGTCCAAAAGTAATGGCAAGTTTCTCAATATACACTCAAAAAATGTTTTCTTTCCCATCACTGTCCACACGATGCAGCAGACAGCTTGTATCAGGTACATACCCTACTGCTTCCATCTGCCCTGGCAAGCTCTCTAAGGTTTTACCAGTTTTGCCCATTTGTGGGTGTGAGATGTCTCCTACAACAAATTTGTGCACTCTGTTCTTGAGCTTGATCCAACTGCAGCCAGGACTCTTTTTTAATCCCTTATCTTTCATCATTTTTCTCATTCTTCCTACATCACCCCACCTTCCAGCTGCTGCATAGATATTTGAAAGGAGAACATAAGTTCCAACATTTTCAGGTTCTAGTTCAAAAAGGTGTTACGCCACATGCTCAGCTACATAATTATTGAAAAAATATATCTAAACTACTCCTACACTACAGATGCTACAGTAAGTATATCAGGATGGCTTGCGGACACACTGCAGGAAGAAACCAGACAATAAAAATGTGGTACACTGTGCTCAAACATTTCATTAACTACACTATAATGACAATGTAAAAATTCCCGAGCAGCTGTAGTTTACTACTAGTCCATCTTCACCATGAAAACCAAGTGAAAACCATGAAAACCAAATACTTTTAGGGAATTGCAAGAGCATTCAAACTATGCAAAGTTTAAAGGAAGTAAGATATTTTACCTCCACGCCCTCGATCTCAAGATTGATTTTTTCTCCACCCTTGGTGGTGAAGCGTATTGCGGAGTTTGTTGGGACCAAGCTCTCTATCCTTGGGCCTGCTTTCGACACCCATCTTGTATGGGCACATTCTCTGGGGATATGAATCTGCAAATCATAGTAAATATTTAATAAGTTTCTAAAACAATAAACTGCAAGAAAATGATTAAGATCTACTTGAAGAAATTCACATGGCAGTCAAAAATCCCTATCCTTTTGAAGATGCTGCAAGTATGGGAGGCTATTCTGAGAGAGAACTACACTGCAATGAAGAAGGAGCTTCCGATTCAACCAGCTTGCTTTGAAAATCACACCAGGTGTGCAACATTAAAAAAATGGACATGGATTAAGAACCGCTTTGAAGATTTCCCTGAAGTTTGGTACCCTAATGTTGTCAATTTTTTCATGGAGATCTTCACAGCAAGGGAACCGGCAGCACATCAAATCTCTTCATCAAATTTCTGATGAGTATTGTCATGACTTATTTGTTATGATGTTTTAGTTATGGGTGGCCGTGGTAGAAAAATTGTTGTTAATAATGTCTATGTGCTCTTTAACAGAAGGCCAATTGTTTCCTTTAGAGACTGTCCTAGAATAGTAAGAATATGGGTGATTTGTTCTAGTTTTTTGCAGGCATAACTGCCCCCTGCAATATGTATTCCCAATTTCACTGTTTAGGACAGTATTGGGACCGTACATTTTTTACATTATGAATAAACTGCAATGTAAATTTCCTTTTACGCCTAACAAAACAAAAAAATTACATAAATTTTCGAAACAGATTGGCAAATTTCACCGCCCCTGCATATGTATTCCCAATTTCACTTTGTTTAGGACAAGATTAGGACCGTACATTTTTACATTACTCGAATAAACTGCAATGTAAATTTCCTTTTCTTTGCCCAAAAAAACAAAAAAATTACATAAATTTTCGAAAGCTTGATTGGCAATTTCACCGCCACTGCATATGTATTCCCAATTTCACTGTTTAGGACAGTATTGGGACTGTACATTTTTTACATTCTGAATAAACTGCAATGTAAATTTCCTTTTGCTGCCCAACAAAACAAAAAAAATTACATAAATTTTCAGAAACAATTAGCCAGAATGTAATTTATCAAACATGATGAGAAGTTGCAAACTTTATCTATACTTATTATGTATCCGCAATGAAAATCATAATAGCTCAAGTCTGCCCTGATTTGATGACATCCGATATAAAATCATGAACACACGGCGGCGTAGCTCTTGATCGGCAGTCACCAAACCAACAAATTCCCCAAATTGGGTATCGTATTGCTCTTGGTCGCTAGTCACCAAACCAGAAAAATCCCCAAATTGGGTATCATGATTTATGGCATACCATCTTCTATTGTATCAAGACCTCCATATATGTTCCGCAGGGAGAAATAACAATCAGATGATATTGAACTGCAGGAAACACAACCTCCTGCTGAGGATAGTGACCAAGAAGAGTTAGATTTATTGCTGAAATTGAGGAGGCAACAGATGAAGAGTTTGCTGCTGAACAGGATGCAGAAAAGAGAGAAAGGAACCAAATCAGATACTGGAGTAGGCCAATTGGTAGTGACGAAACAGACGATGAAGACATGCCTGGAAGAAGCATAGACAATGGCGCTAGACCAGTGCATGAAGACCTCCATCTGCAACTCCCAAACCTGCTGCAACCGCATCATCCTGAGGCAAATACATCACAAACCTTCGTATCTCCAGATTTAGCGTTTCGAAAGATTTAGGGTTTCCCAATCAATTTTAGTAGGTAATTAGATGCTATTGAATATGTGCCTACTGATGAAAACAGGCGCGAGAGGATGACATGCGAATCGAGCAACAACTAAAAAAGCAAACCCGTAAAAAAAAGCTAAAAACAAAAACGTCAAACCTCAGTCAAAATTAAACAGACGGAGGTCGCGGGATCGAGTCCCGTTAAGGGTGAAACGAAAAAATGATGGCGCAAAATCCACTCTGTCTCAAGTTCCGCGAAGGAGGAGGAACAAGGACATGTACTTCTGTCAAAAGCTTGTTGTTGCCCAATCATAGGATTGCGCAAAAGATTGCAAAGCTCGGCAACGTGAACAGATGACGGCTTGTGACTCGAACCCGGACCAATGCTGTTGCCCGGGAGGCTTCTCCGGAGGTGCTCGATTTGATATCTTTGAAGAAGAAGGGCCTGGAAACGGAACCTGTAGCCCTGTGGAATCGATATCTGGATTGGCTGTACCAGCACAAAGAGCTTGGATTGTATGTCGATGTCAGCCGAATCGGATTCACCGATGAATTTGTCGAGGAAATGGAGCCTAAATTTCAGCGCGCCTTTAAGGCCATGGAAGAGCTGGAGGCCGGTTCTATTGCTAATCCAGACGAGGGCCGCATGGTTGGGCATTATTGGCTCAGGAAATCCAATATTGCTCCCAATTCTTTTTTGCGGAAGCAGATTGATAAAACGCTTGACGCTATTTAAAAATAGGATTTTAAAAATAGAAACTCAAAAATTGCATGCAAAGTAAAAACGACATGCAAACGGTCATCAAATTTAATCCAGTTTGAAAAAGCGTTTAAAAGGTGTCAAATTTAGGACATTCGTAGAAATGTCCTGGAGGTCCTCTACCATAGGGGAACGCCTTCGGCGTAATTAGAAAATGACAACTTAGATTTCTTGTATTCTTAAACGAAAATACTACTATATCTCAAAATAAATATAAAAATAATGTTTATAGCTTGAAAGTATTAACAAAATTAATATCAAACATAATTTAAAGCCTTTAGGATATACATAGAAATCACAAATTATATAAGAAATGTATCGAAAACTATGTACATGTCATAGTAATGCTTACGAGTAGTACAAGATCTTATTAATTGATTTGAAAAAGGCTATTTGTGACAGTGAGATCAACATACCAATCCACGTTAGGTATTAGGGTTGACAAGATCTAACACCAAAACCACACTCCACCGTATCTAAAAAAATAACTCACTTGTACGTGGCTCAAAAACATCAAATATAGCCCGATCTAAAACTGGTATAATAAGGTGTTCCACATGTTCATGTGTGTTATTTAGATCAATCCCTTCTATTGAAAAGAAGACGGTAGATGATCAAAATAATAAGTCTCATTTTGAGAATTGTCCAACTTTTGATGAAGAGCCATGGGTTGAGCTCCTCATAAATTACAATATGATCAATCCTCCAATAAAGAATCACAAACATGTTTAACAATAGTTGAAAAAGCTATGATTTTTTAAAAAATCAAAGGTCACCCTCTTGAGAGAAACCCCAGATACATAGAAGATGACAAAAGTCACATTAACCTTTTGACTATGGAACACAAATAAGTCAATAGATCAATGTATAAACAACATTACATTACAATATTTTCATAATTGAAAAATAAAATATATACTTTATAATTGAAATGCATCAATAGATTAACAATTAGATACAAGATGTCTACAATACAAAGGTGGCCACAATAATCACGACCCAATAAATTTTTGGAATACCACACAACAACCAAAATAAATACCAAAAGTGGAAAGCACTAAAAAATAAGAGAGAGGAAGCTACAACACCATAACAATGTCAAAAAGGAAAATGGCCCATATTTAATATAACTAAACCAAGCAAAGTTAAGGACATGTTGTAACAACACTAAGAGTGGTGATGGAAATTCCTATGGGAGAGGAAGGAGCCCCTAATTGAAGGATCATCTGGAGCTAGATGAACAAAAGTCTACCCGTTATGGTTCTCAGTACATTATCTTATATAGCGAGATGAACCATGACTCTCCAACTTGTTAGGAGACATATAATCCAATTAATGCACCCTAAGCTAGAGCTGTTAAATGTGAAAAACCAACAATTGCCTTACCATGAGGAGGTGAAAGACTCCAACCATCCCAGTGAGATGGAAACGTGGATAATCAACCTTGAATTGGAGAAGAGTGGTGGCTATACAAGAGACTATCTATGCCTAATAACTATACGTAGTTGAATCAATCTCGGGGATTTGAAGACACCCAACTCATGGTGTATGGTGCACTCCCCCAATAGTGAAGACACTACTATAAATACTGGAACCCGAGACCACTTTTTGTCCCTAGGATTGAATTTGAAAATGTAGAAAGTAAATCACATCCCCTTTATCAGTAGTAGGAAATTTCTGTGAAACATCTTCATTTTAAAATATAGTAGCACTTGAAGCTTTCCACAATTGAAAAATTATTATTGCTCTAAAAAATTCCATGGTGAATTTATGTAAGTAGGCCAATTGGAGTGGTCACCAAAAAAGGTCATGTTTAATGTCAATGATTCAATTTAAAAAAGTTGGAACAAGAAGTGAATCAAAGACCAGACACATTACACATGGGGCATGCCCAAAATAAATGCTTAAAGGTCTCAGGTTAAGAACACACAAAACACATGGGGCTAGATAAACCAGTGTGTTTGAGAATAGTTTCTAGAGGGAGGCCTTGGGATACAATAAAACCAAAAAAGTTACAAATTTTAGGCTCAAGTTGATCGAATATAGGATTTTAAAACATCTATCTTTGGAATTCCTAAAAATCTATTTTTATTATATTTTTAACAATTTTTAGTATTTTGCAAGTTTGAGGGTCTCTGAAGCATTTCTAGATTTTGGGACTTGGTGGCATTAAATAAGGTGTAATCAATATCATAACTAACCTCATCATGTTTTTTATATCTTATTTAAAATGGTTCTTGTAATTGACAAACCGGGTCAACGGGGTGGAAGATATGACCCCAACAAGGAGCACTAAATAAAATAATATGATTGATTTAGGATTTCTACACATTTTATTTTCCAAAATTTCCCTAAGGTGGATATGTATAGTCTTCATGTAGGGTGATATTTTGGTACCCATCTAGATCCCTTCATATTCTATTTATAACAATTTTCATATTCTCCATTGTATAGCTATAAAGGAACTTTTTTTGTATAAAGAGATACATCTCTAGGAATAAATTTCTCTTATACAGTTTTCCATATTGTATACATTTAGAATTGTTATAAAATCAAATTGTATTTACAAGTATTTTGGTGATCCAAGGCATACCTCGATCATTAAGTAGTTATGATCCTTGTTGCAAAGTAAATTTGAATCATTTCCTTCCGATTATACCATTTTGTTTTGTCTAATGCTTGTGCATTTATGATAGTGCTTACACCTTGTGAAGACCTTTATATTAAAGATTATTGTATTTTGATTATCTATTTCTTAATGACGTTTGTTAAAAGTTCTAATGGAGTTTTTAAAACCTTTTCAAGTTATTTTACAAATATTTTATTGAAAGGTACCTAATTTTTTAGCTAAGTTTAACTAAATTGATCTTTCACTTAAAAGACTTGGAATGATGGCATCTATGGCCAATCTTGGCATGTGTGGAAGTGGAGGAAAGTTCGTGGTAGTGCAAGATTTGGAGGGTTATTAATTAATGCCAAAGTTTATATTTTTCCTACCACCTTTCTCTAATTTTGGCAGTGACCTGGTCCTTGTTTCATGGCCCTTCACCAAATGGAAATTACCTCTGTTGAGCGTTGTTTCCTTGCTTTCTTTTGCTAAAATTTATGTTATTATATGGCAATTGGGTGAAAATTATGGCCATTCCTTTAATGGTATTCAATGCTTATTGATGGAAACATGCTTGGCATGCTTTAAGGGTCTGCACGCCTTTGGAGAGATGGCTACATACTTTGTTTTGTTGTTTATTCTGATCTGCTCTGGTTTTTTCATTTTTTTGACTGCATATGCTATTTTGGCACCGCTTTGTGTATGCTTACAAGTGCAAACTGAGCGGGTTGGACACCTGTTGGTTGCATATGGTGAATCAAGGTTGTTTTATCAAACTCATTTTATGCATATAGTGCAATCATTCTAGTCTAGGAGACCACATTTATTTCAGGAATTGCAGCTTGCTATTTTTGGGACTCCATGCCCTGGTCGCGTGCCACCTGCCTATGTCAAACGTGGCCATGGGAAAAGTGTGGTCACCAAGCATGTTTGTGGATAATGGAATTTTTTGCTATTGCAGGCCCTGCGTTCAGCATGTACTCGACTTTGGGCGTATTACAGGCATGATAAGCTACCCATCTCCATAATATGCTAAAGTCTATAAAACCTCTTGAAATGAAACATTTTCTTTCCTGAAATTGGTATTACAATTGTGATTTTGTGGATTGTGTTCAATCATTGATTAATAGTTGTTTGCATTTGGATTTGCCTTTGTTTTTGGTCTTTTAGGTAGTTGTGGATGCTTTCATTTTGAGAAAACTCCTTCGGGTAATTGTTGTTTTGAAAATGTATGGTTTGTTTAGACACCTAGCTATAAAATATCTCCTCTTCCCTAAAAAATTATTGTATGATGATAAAAGTTGCTATATATGGGTTATGGTCGGAGATTTGATTTTCCTGTAATTTGATTAAATCGTTGGGAAACCGAAAATGCTTGATATGGAATATCTTTTCTCTTGTAAGTTAAATATTTATTAGCTTACAATATAAATCTTTTTCCTTATTCTTTGTGGATATGAATTCTTGAGTGTTGTACGATCCCTTTTCATAGTAAAAATATATTACTAGCATTTGTTTGATGGTTAGGTTCCATCACGCATCACATGGTTTTTTTGGTTTTATTATACTTCATTTAGTGGAATTGGTTGTTGCATTGTCTAAAATGTTTGATGTTATAGGAGATAAGAATACTTGCATGACATCCAAGCTTGTGTAGCTAGTAGTGAGTTTATCAATGAGAAGGAAACTAAGATCTATCCTTATTTTGATATGGTTGACCATTGAATGGAATGCTTCTATTTGGATTAATGCCTTAGGCTTGCAGCAAAGGCTAAATGCTTAGCTAAATTTCTGATACTTTAAATATATATTTATACTTTTATAGATATAGTGTTGGCTTTCATACCGGTATTTTTCCTCCTTGACGAAATTCCCTTTACCACTGGTTTTATTCAAAATGTGTATTCTTTTTAATCGCATTTGGGGATAATATTGATTATACTTGGGGAAGATATCTGTTATATTTGGGAAAGATATCGATTTTATCTATCTCACAGTTTTTAATTGATAATGTTGTTATGGACTTTTGGTTGGTACAGCTATGTATAAATACCTTGATGTCTATGATATGGACTTGTTAAAACAAGATTTTGATCTTCTTTTTCGTAAATTTTTTTATCTTCTGTTGATCCCTATTGTACAAGGGTATAGTCCCTTTCAAAAAACTATTTTCCATTAATAAAAATGATATAGACTATTAAGATATTTAATGACATTGTGGTGTATATATATATATATATATATATATATATATATATATATATATATATATATATATATATATATATATATATATATATGATGTTTGTTGATCTATGAAGGGAAGTGTGGTTAAGGAAATGTCATTTAGTGATATATGTAACTACATATTTAAGTATGGTTCTGAATATGGTAATGAGGGTTACTTTAAAGAGTCTTTTGTTGTCGAGGTGGTAATCCATTTTTCTTGTATGAACCAAAACTATAGATTTATCAAGAGGGTTATGAATCTATAGTGTTATGAACTTGGGTGGTTGTTTATAATGATATCTTGCATAATAGACTAAGGTAGTTTTGAGGCTTTTCGTTATTTCAATCTTGATTATATTATGTAAGAAGGTTCTAGGCATTACCTTTTTGGACATCACTAGCCATCATTTCCATTCATCTTCAATAACTATGAAGTCACCTATAGATAAGAAGGTATGGTTTGTGGGTTCGAATATCAAATTTTCAACCTTATAACATATATGATTACATGATGGAACTCTCTTTTTCAATCGATTGTTGTTTCTAATTTATTGGCCAATGGCCCTTCTAGAATGATTGTTAAACTAGTGTTGTTTTGTGACAATGATCATAACTGGTATTTTTGACTTCTCCATGAGAATGTAGATTGATGGGTTGAGTATTATATTTCAATCACATAATCTATAGGATTACATGATTGAAATCCTAATACTCTTGACCCTTTGTTCCTAATCTTATAAGATCTATGGTCTTACCTGATTGGTTTTCAAACTCTTGTTGTTTTAGAGATATTGTTTATAACTGAAACATATGGCTTTCTTCTTTGTTGGCACGGTGAATATTTTATTGTGTCTTAAGAATTGATCTGTGGTGAGAGCTTTGATCCATTTCTTGAAATAGAATGTTTCCTTTCATGATATTGTTAAATAGTAGTATATTGTTGTTATGTGTAGTCTTATCATGCTCAGTTCTCGTAAATTGACTCAAGTTAATAATTGTGTAGATGGATTTTGTGAGTAGAAAAAAAGAAAGATTTGTAGAAGTTGCATTGGTTTTTATTATGAAGTTTTTTGTTCAAATGCTTAGTGTGTTGTAAAACTCTGGATTGAGTTTTGTGAAAATTTCAGAAGAGGCTCAATGCCTTAGAATTATGTTTTGTTGAGTAATGTTTTCATAACCAACTAACCTTATCTTGTAAATAATATTGTGAAAGATATGAATTTAATCACGACATTGTTATGAGTATTTTTAATGTAATATAGTAATCTTGAAAATAGCATAGCATTGCTTGACCAATTTTGATTACCTTTTGTTCCAATTCAAGGTACATTCGTATCATTTTTCACCATTAGTTTGTGTGCCATGTTTATTTGTAAATGTTGTAATCATGTCTAGTTTTCATCTTAAGGGCATTGATGAACTCTTTAAATTTAAGCTTTGTGTTTTAAACCCCCATTTTGGTTATGGGAATAATGCCATTTTTGACATATTAAAAATGGGTTGGTAATCCTCATAAAAGTTTTACAAAATAAATAAAAGGTTGTAATCCTTTTGATGAAGTCAAGATTCTTTCAATGAGAATATAAGGAAACTTTATTCTGTGTTAAAAATAATCTGTTATCCAAAATTCACCCCTCAAGGTAATTTTGATAACATGCATCAAATTATTTAGTCCCAAGCAATTATATTGATTCAGGGCGAAAAGTCATGTTTCTAGGGTCCCCTCATATTTTTCTAACTCCCCTGTCCAAGAGGAAGGGAGCAAGTTCTGAGAAAATGTGAAAAAATTGCAAAAATAAGCTCGGGCCAGAAAAATCATGAAAATGGCTAAGTCCCGGTCCTCGGTCCTTGCAATAGTCGGGACAGACGGGACATCTGGATGCGAACCGGCCGAAAGGCCGCTAGGCGGTCCGCGCAGCATTTGGGACATTCGGGACAAAGGGACGCGTGGGACGCGGAGATCTGAACTGGCCGAAAAGTTGAAAAATTGACTAAGCTGTTAAACATTTATAGCAGCGATTCGGGGACGCCTTGCGGGACAAAGTCGTGAACCGGCGGATCGGCCAAATGAGTCAAGGCAGCAGCCCAAGAAAGCATTGGGCCAAAGGTATGTGAAGTCAAAATTGACGAACCGGCGGATCGGCCGAAATAGGGAGAAAGATTGCAATGAGACACTTTCGATCGAGGGAGGGTATGAGCGCGGACAAAAGGGCGCAAACCGGCCGAACCGGGCGAATCGGGAAAATTTGTCCCAAACAGTCCAAAAGCAAATGGGACATCTGGGCCACGAGTACGCGAACGGCCGGTTCGGCCGAAATGGCAAATTTCAGCACTGTGCTAAATGGGACAGAGGGACGTGTGGGACGCGAAAAGCCGAAGGAGCCGAAAGCCAATCAGATCACGCCACGTGTCACCGGCAGAAAAGGGACATGGAAGCCCATTTCGGGTGGTTCGGAAGAATTTTTCCACAAGACTGGACATTTGGGACAAAGGGACGCATGGGACGCTGGGGCCGAATTTACACCTCGAAGGCGAGGAGAAAAGTCAACATTTGACCCGTGGAACTTCAAACGGCCATAACTTTTGACTTGAGCTCATCCATTTTCACAAAATTGGACTTTCGAACGAGCAAACGACGTCCTCTACGCCACAAAAACCGGATTTCTTATTTTTAATGAGGGTAGATATATTTAAATAAGGAAACATATTCGGCTCCAAACCATTGATGCTCATTCCCGCATCGTCAAATGACAATTTTTTGTAAAACGCCCACTGCCCAGGACAAAATAGCTGCCCGCTCGAAAGGCCATAACTTTTGCATTTCTCAACGAAATCACACAAAATTTGTACCGTTGGAATCGTGGTTCCGAGCCTGATGCAAAAAAATCAATAAATTCTATATTTGATTAGAAATTGATTGATTTTTTAAAGAAAACGTGGCTGGGTTCAGAACAGTGTTTTATTTGGTAGCTGGGAGTGCAATTAAGAGGTATGGTCATCATTCTTTCTCTCTTAGTATAATATTGTAACACATGGGACAGTATGGGAGCCTTCTGCAAGTAATGTATAAACATTTCACTCAATTTAATGCCTCTTACAATGGTTGAAGGACAGATTTTGGGATTTCCATTTTTCCCTTCTCTTTTCCTTCTCATTTTTTTTATAAATTGGAGTGTTGGGCTCATTGTAAAGCAGAGTTTTGGGTAGCAAAGCTCTACCAAAATTGCTTTATGAAGCCGAGTGTGTTGCAGCAGCCCTTGTAGTGGACTCTTCATGGTGATACAGGCCCTTATCTTGTAATAGACTCGAATCATGCATACCAGAAGCAATAAAATACGAGGTTTGTGGATGTATCTTCCCCTGCTTGTGTTTTCTTGCATTCTTCTTGCCCTTTTATCTTTCCACAAGAATATTGTGTCTATTATTATGTTCTTGCAGGAATTCATTATCATTGTGTGTGCTTGGAATACTGCTGTGAATGCATTTTGCTAGATTATGGAGAACTGTCATCACCTCTTCTAGTGTGCACTTTGCCTTTGTATTTCACACATTTGGAGACTACTCTCACATCCTCCTTTTAAAACCCAAACCCACATATGTATCACCGCTTTAGTGTAGGCTTTCATTTTATGTATTCTCTTTCCCTGGTCCCTTGGAAATTTAGATTAGAATAGTTAGCTTATCCTGCATTAGAGTAGATTGTGGCAGGTAGTTTAGGAGCAAGAACCAGCTTTCTCTGGAGGTCTATCTCAAGTAGCAAGTCCCACAACTTGGAGATAGTACCCATGTTATCCAATCACACTGTGAGTTCAGGTATATGCATAGGGGTGCTGTGATTCGGTGATAACAATAACTTATCCTTACTACTCTAAGTTGTAATAATAAACTCTAATTCTTGTTGTGGGGCATAAAAAGGTAATGAAGGTGTAATCAATGTTTGGATTTTGGAAAATGGCTAGGCCTTAGTAAGTAGGGAAGATTGATTAATAAATCATTAAATTCTAACTCATCTTGTTTGAAACCTAATATGTATTCTTTTATTAAACTCAACCAAGAGAAGCCTAAATGAAGATTTTACCCAATCTAGATAAATTCTTTATTCTTAATAAAAGACTGGTTATTACTAGCAGATTCTTGAAGATGATTTCAATATAACCCTCTTCCTATAAATTTTTCCAAGGTAAATTGTAATTCTGTCTTTGGTGTTGTTAAACATTGATCCTTGCTTAAGGAGATCTTACCTCTGAACCTGAACAATACTCCATCTTAATTAGAGTTTACGCTCATCTTCTGTTATAAGGGAGATTTGAAATAAGTTTCATTAGCATGATTTTGGATGATAGCCTTGTGGTTTTGAATGCCTCCTGTTTTAACAAACGAATTAAAAAAATATCTTTCATATTAGAGATGACCTTAAGTTAATTACCTATTAGTATAAAAGGATGAAATCCTACTTTGTAAGAGGAATTGTGTGAATCATAGTGCAAATCTCCTAGAACATAAGTTAATTTTTGAAATACATTTTATTAAACTAAGAAACCTTAAAAGAATTTCACCGTGGGATGCCCCTAATTGTAAGTGTGTTTTGTGGTTGGACTAGTATGTGATGTCTTGTCGAAATGGGAAGTGAACAGTTTCGTGATGGGTGTCATAGGTTTCCTTGTACCTAGGTGTTAAATTTCATGTCAAACCTATCAAGAGTTGGTTGTAGCCCATTGTGATCACTTGTGGTGTCGTATAAACTTCAAACAAACAAAAAATTATTCGTTAATTGTCGTGTTGTTCTTGTGTGTCTTAAGAGGGCTATTCATTTAATATCGAGTGAAGGTTCATACTCTCGAACCTCTGGGATGGATTGGAGTGGTGATGGTGTTGCATGGTGCTGGTGGTGGAGATTGGAAGAGTAATGTGATTTAAGCATGATGTGAGCTATGTCGTAATTGTGATATTGTTAGCGCACATGTTGTGTATGTCACTTAGTGTGTAACTGTTGGCATGTTGATGTGTTGGAGATGAGAGTATTCTCTCTCTTTTTCATGAATTCACTATGAATTTGAGTGTGATGCACCATCTTATTGTGTGTGTGAAAGGAATTTTATTGCTGATTATGGAGTGTTGGAACCTTTTGCATTTATGATGTGTGGTTGTGTTGATATGTTGTATGAAAAGGTTGGTTTATAGTGAACTAGATTGTATAGTGATGTCGTCATCATGTTGTGAAGAAATGTGTATATCACCATGTCATATTGCAATTGATAGTATGTTGTAATTGTGCTCATCATAAGTATAAATCATGTAATATGTAATGGTTCATGTTGTTATTTAGGGGCATATGGTGAACATATGATCCCTATTGTACAATGTTGCACTTTGGGTGCAGTATGTGGTAATGTGATGTGTTTTAAACCGTGAATGTAATGTATGTGATATACCCTGTTTATGTACCATGTGTGAGATGCTATGGTTAATGTGTGTAAACCACCATTGTGTTAGTGATGTAGTGACATGTTATGTTGTGAATCTTATGCTAACCGACCCTGAGGGAAATTGGTAAAAGTGTATTTTTGGAGTGAGGGAATGTGTAACATGGGCCAAGAACACGAGTCAACCTTGGGCGATCAATGAGTCAACCTTAGGCTCAGTAGATGACGACCTGTGCTCCTCTTTCTCTCTCTTCTTGTGGTTTTCGTATGGATTCAACCTAAGTGAAGCTATGACTATGTTTATCCTTATCAAAGTGGTGGCAAGATGATTTTGATAGAGATGATGAAAATTATACTATTTATGAATGCCATTGTTGGTATTGATTCTGTTATTCTACAAGATGAGGCTTGATGTTATGAATGCCAGTTGTTGGTACCCAAATTGATTCTCCCTCGTGAAGCTGAGCATCATCAAAGGGCTAGCAATAATCTTAGAGACAAGCAGAGCATGTAGTGTGTCATTTTGTAGTTGGGGATGAAATGCAGCTTGCTCTTTGTCACTCAGATGTGGAGAAATGGGTAGCACCCTCAAGAGGATTTGACCTATCCTCACTACTTTATGGTTGTGCCTTTCAACTAGGGTGAGAGGACCCTTTTTGTAGCTTGTTGTTTATGGAGGAGATGGAGATGTCCTTCCTTGTGAAATTATTAAGAAGACCTTGAAGAAAATATGATCAATGCAACAAAACCTAACTCTCACAAGTTGTCACTCTAGATAATGGAGATATTTTCTAAGAAAGGTTCAGGCCACTAAAGACAATAGAAACCTGATTGTTTCTACGCATGTTTTTTGTAGTAAAATTTATGCATTTGTATACACACATGACAAATAGGGGTAATATGGGTCCTGATTGGTTATTTTTAAATGAATTTTTCGTGAGAGGTGGAGCAGGATAAAGTTGATTATACCAGACCTTTGGAGGGACTTTAAATAATGAGCAACTTCACAACAAAAAGCTTTAGAACAGTCAAGGCATTCCTTTAACTAGAAGGTGTGCTTTAATGGAGGCCCAAATCAGAATGTTTTCACATAATCTTCAAGACTCCAATACGAAGGCTTGAATTAGGAGACTCAATTAAACACTATAGTTTCTGATTAACCATGCCTAAGGTACACCCAAAGACTTATAGAAAATCTTTATCAACAAATGACAGTGAATTGATTTTAAATTTGTTTATCTCATCCAAGATGAAGGCTCTTCTTGAAATGAAATTGCAAATACCATTAAATTGTCACAAGGACAAGATCCTGTGTGATTTCAAAAAAATTAGTATAAGATTGCAATAGGAACGAATAGAACTATTTACAGACATTCTAAAACAAAGAAGACACTAATTGCTCAAAGTCAACACAGAATAACTCAAATTTGATTAAACTTATCAGCAGGGGAAATTTTCTAGAACAATCTCAAAACTTGTCAATGGTTGTACACTCACAACCACCTTGACACGATTAAGTTTAACACAAAAGAGATATACATGTTTCTCAAATAGTCCCTCAGAAAGATGGGCTCTATCAAGCTTTTTAGAAAATCAGTTCTGACCTCTAACACTCCAAACTTCCAACCTTCCAACCTCTAACCCTTTTCATGAAAAATTCATGCCATTTATAATGTTTTACAATAGAGTTTCTCCCCAAAATCCCACATTGAGTGCACCAAGCTCTCTATGATCTCAATCACAATTCCTGAATCGATCTATAAAAATTACCGTGTGCTTAGGGGGTATATCTCTTTGAGCCTCTCTTGCATTCAACTCCTTCTTATAGTAGATCACTCTTCCTTTTACTTTCCAACCAATTCTACCCCTAATCATCAAATCTGGTTCCTTACATGCCCAGGAAAAGAAGATGGAAGATTCGATCGAGCCCAGAAATCAGATCTCATCTTAATGGTAAAAGACGTCCCCATATTTTCCTCACCAAACCAAGATATCAACAGGTCTTTCGCGTGCCAAGGAAAGAAAAATTGGGCTAAATCCGACAATCAGATTACATATTAATGGTGAGAGACTTTACAAACCTTCCCCACCAAACCAAAGCTTCAGATTAATGTTCCTCTTTATTTGGCGTACAAGAGACTCCAAGAAATGATAAAAAACCATAAGAATACATGTCCCTAGGAGCTTTGAGTGAAAATGGCAAAAAAATCAAATACAGATGCACATCTGCCATTGATTTCTATTTTGAATTTGGACCATCCACGTGGGAGATTCATTTTAAAATGGGCCTCATGAGTTCCTTTTTTCCTTTTACAACTTTTAGAAAATGTAAATTTTTCACATTTTGCTCCACACCTCTACCCTTGAGAAATGAACCTGACAGGTTTCCTAAGGTGGATCCCAAAGGAACCGCGACCAAATTCTGCTATTTCACCTCTTTTTAGGAAAAGGAAATTTTTTCCAAGTTTCCCCGTAGCTCCACCCTTCCGCTTCTAGTTTCTGATGTGGGTCCCAAGGGAACCACACCTTCCCTTTTACTTTTGACTCCTTTCTCCAAAAAGGAAAAAAATTCCACTTTTGACTTTTAGAAAATTTTGACTTATCCTTTGTTGGGCCTGTGGGCCATTTTGATGTTTTAATCCTTTTAATAACAAGAGGCAAAAAATCTAAGTTTCCTCCGATGGTCTACTTCCACACCTTTTGACTTTTCAAACTGCCACATGTCATAATGGCACATCTTGAGATTCCCAAAAGTTGAGATCTTGAATGAGCATGGGCTCACCGGTGTTCTGCCCAAAAAAATTTGTTTGAAGGCTTAAATATCATCGAAGGTGCCATGTGTCGTGTCCGAGGAAATCTCTTTTGCTATTGAAAAGTCCATGAAAATGCAAAGTGAGCGGAGGCCTCCAAGTGTCCTCTTAGCGCTTCTTTAAAATGAAATTCAAGGGCCATTCCTCAAACATGTGCGGTCCCTCCACGTGTCCCGGCCTCTCAAAACCTTTTGAAAAAGACTAAGTATGGGAAACCCCGGCAAAAACCTCCACGTGTCTTCATGGCACAATTTCAAAATGGTGCCCAAGAGCAGAGACCTTGAATGAGCACGGGCTCACCATGTGTCCTTGTTCTACCAAACTGTACCAGCTACATAAAAAAATTTCTAAGTCCGGAAAAGCAACAAAAACCTCCACATGTCCTCCTAGCGCAACTCCAAGGCCAAACCAAAAATCAAATCTTCAAATGAGTGTCGTTCCTCCACGTGGACCAATTTTGGGTCAAGGTGATCCATAGAATTTTAGAGTGCCCCACTGAGCCGTGTCCAACCAAAAGAGGCCACGTTTCTTGTTGATGCAAGGATGTAAATTTGACCGGGAGAAATGCCCGTCAAACCGTAAAATGCGAAAAAATGACCATTTTAGCCCGGAGATGAAATTTTCTCCAATGACAAAGAATTTATAAATGTTACAAGGCTCAAATACATTCCTCCAAGCTACATCCATTCATTTTTCTTCAAGTATTTAGGGAAAAAAAAAAGGACAAAAAATCCGACTATGGAAAATGGAAAGAACAGGGAGAGCCCGAGTTTTTAGATGAACAGAGAACGGGGACCCTAATTATAGACCCTTTCCAGATAAACAGAGAAACAAGGAAACAACTATGGATCCATACGTGATCCTTAGCCCAGGAAGGATTGGTTATGGAAACAAAAGGAAGGCAAAGACTTCTCAGGCACAACATGGGGGATAAAATATGGCAGAGGCCATAAATTGATAGATTTTAATGGCAAAATGGGGTGAGACTATTTTTGAGCACCAACATCGGCTCGACTTGGGGATGGGAACTCCCTGTGAGTGCCACAAGAACAAGGTAGACCAAGTGCCAAAATATCCATTGGGAAAAGGAGTCATCTCAGAGCACAAAACCAGAACCATCCCCAAAAAAAAAATAAAAAATAGCAAAAATAAGGCACTAGGTGCCAAAATGAACAAAAAACACGAAAGATAGAAAACAAACCAACAAACTATACACTATACAAATGATGTTCACCTTGATTCTGGGAATCAATCCAAGAAATGTTTCAAATGCCTGTCATTAATAGGAAATTCAAGCAATTCCCCATCCAAGTCCTTTAGGAAGAAGGTATGTTCACCAATTCTAATATCAATGGAGTAAGGGCCCATCCATAAAGCGTCAAATTTTCCATGATTGCCCTTATCTTCATGTCTGATAGCCCATAGTAGCATGAGATCCCCAACATTGAAAGCTCTTGGGTGACCTTTTTCGAACAACTTCTTCAACTTCTCTCTCGAACTTTACATGCCTTTGGTAGGACGCCCTCCTTTCTTCATCAAGCTCAACAATCTTTGGTTAATGTGGGCATCATATGGACTTACCTATTGATCTTCTAGTTGTTGCATGAAATAATATGATGATAATGTCATATGAAGAGATAAAGCACGGCCTCGAGTTCCATACACCAACTCAAATGGAATCTTTCCAAAGGCTCTTTTAACATTAACTCGGTCTACCCAGATAGAAAAATTCAACTGCTCACCCCATTTTCTCTTGTTCACTCTCCAAGGTTCTTTTGATAATCTTCAAAAATTTTTATTATTGACTCAACTTTTCCATTTCCTTGGGATTGTAATTAGAAACATATGTCAAATTGATTCCATATTCCTTGCACATTGCCACCAAGGTTTTAGCTCTAAAGATCATGGTATTATCAAGAACATTTTGACTGGCACCCCAAAACTGCAAATGATATGGTTTAGCATGAAGTCCATGACAATTTGGTGTGTTGCTCTTTTGGTGGGGATTGCCTCCACCCACTTGGTGAAGTAATCTGTGGCTACAAGAATCCACTTATTACCAGCACTTGAAGGGTCTGAAATCTCACCAATGAAATCCATTCCCCATTGCTTGAACAAGGCTTCAATTGATAAGGCTATAAAGGAAGGAATTATGAAGCTTTCAATCTTCTAGAGAAGCACTGGAAACTCTCACATCTTCTAACCAAAAGAGTTGCATCCTTGAAAATATTTGGCCACCAATAACCAACCCTCATGATCTTGTGTGATGTGACCCTTCCAGAAAAATTCCCCCCACAAACTTCTCCATGGAGATCAGCAATTATCTTGGGGGCTTCATCTTCAGTAATGCACCTTAAGAGGACTCCCTCCAGGTTCTTCCAAGCTAACCCATAATCAATAATGACATATTTTTGGGAATCCAACTTAAGGGATCTTTTCTGGTTCTTACTCAAATGCTCAGTATAGTAAAGATGTCCGAGATAAAAAATTGCAACTTTGTACCACTCTAGAATTCATCAATTTTTCAAACACATCTACCCTACGTTCTTCTACCTCATTTACCTCAATATTTTGCAAGTTTCTCTCAGCCATAAGCTTAGCCAATCTCAAACCTCTCACCAACTTTGTGGTTTGGATATCCATGTCATATTCTTGCAACTTGTTCACCCATCTACATATTTTTCTTGAGACCTCCATCTCTGATAAGATGTCTTTGACCATGGTGTGGGGAACATAAGCAAAAATTTTGGAACTCAGAATGCAAGGCCTAAAAAAATTTGTTGCTTTCACCAAGGTAAATGGTTGCTTCTTCATAATAGTGTATTTCAGCTCAGCTCCTTGCAATGCCTTACTAAAAAAATCAATGGGCCTCTCAGCCCTTCATCATCTTTCTACAACAAGACAGATGCAATAGTGTTTTCTGAAGCAACAAAAAACAATTGGAAAGGCTTATTATAATCTGTAGCTGCCAAAACAAGGGCATGATTTATGCCTCCTTGATCCCATTGAAAGCTTGAATGACATCCTCCTCCCACTTGATGACCTGGTCCTTCTTTAACATGGAAGTCATTTGAATGGTCAACTCAGCAGAGTTTGATATAAATCTTCTAATGAAGTTTATCTGCCCCAAGAAGGACTAAATTCCTTTCTTGGTTCTTGGGATTAGAACCTTGCACGGTGGCCTCTACCCTTTCTGGATCAATCATCACCCCATCTTATGACACAACGTGACCAAGAAAACTTTCCTTCTACACTCCAAAATGGCACTTCTTTGGATTGAGTGAAATACCATATTCTCTACATCTTATCAACATCTTTTCCAAGTGAAGCAAGTGATCACCTCACTTTCTGGAAAACACAGTCACATCATCCTGGTAAAGAGCAATAAAATCATTGATGTAACTGGAAAAAGCAACATCCATTACTCTTTGAAAGGTTGCTCTAGAATTCATCAGACCAAAGGGCATCCTGACATATACATATGTTCCCTAAGGGTGGTAATTTTTTTTTAATTTTTCTCGATTCCTTCACCACAACTTGGTTATAACCAGAGAAACCATCCAAGGTAGAAAGTAGCTTAGAACTAGTCACTAGTTGCAGCATGTTTTTCATGTTTGGTAAAGTATAATTATCCTTCATTGATGCTCTGTTCAAATTTATGAAATCCACACATGGCTGATGTCACCATTTTTATTTCTGACTGGTACTAGGTTTGAAACCCAAGAAGAATACCTTGTGGGTTGAATAATCCCTCCATCCCTCAGTTTCTTCAATTACTCTTACATTTTTAGAGATAGAAGCGATTGATTGGCCTCTGTTACCTTCTTGAATGGTTTTGCATTAGATTCCAAGGGAATATCATGTTGAAACAAATCCTCTTTGTATGCCTTCATCTCATAATAAGTCCAAGCCATGCAATCTTGATACTTTTTTAGCAATTAGATGTAGGACTGCTTCTCCTCCTTGCTGAGATTGCTTCCTAACCAAATCTTCCTTGGTTTCTCCTTTGTGCCAAGGTCATGCTCCTCAACATCCCTTGAGGTTGTTATGCATCTTACTAATAATGTGATCAACATTATCAAAATTGGACTCAAGAGCAACCAGCCCTCTGGGAATGGTATTCATCTTTAGTTAGACAATTCCTTTGCCAAACAAGGTTTCTTTATCCATTATTACACACCATTGGCTCCCAATCAATATTTTGATCAAAAACTCTCTCCTTTATTTTGTAGAAATATTCGACTCGAGCATCATCATCAAAAACCTACCAATGCTTAATATTATCAGGTACAGATGGTCTTGTTAGCACGTCAACATCATATTCACAATATGAGGACACTTCACAATTATCAAACCGAGATCCTAATACTGCAAATTTGTCTACCAAATCATTGAACTTCCTATCATGATGCACAATGTTAAATGAATCAAACATCTCAATGAAATCCCAAACTACATGCTTGTATTGTTTCATTCATTGATTTTTTGTGGCATACAGTTTTTGACTTGCTTTACAATTAATTCTGAATCTCCCTTGACAATGATGTCTTTAACAACATATTTCCAAGCAATCCTCATACCTAACAATAGTGCCTCATACTTAGCAATGTTATTAGTGCACTCAAAGTTGAGTTTGAAGGAAAAAACAAACTCTTCATGGCCTGGAGAGGTCATAACAACACCAGTACCATTTCCAAACTTGGAGCAAGCTCCATCAAACAATAAAGTCCACCTAGATCCTACCTGCTCAAGACACTTGCATTCTTCAATCTTGTGCTCTTTTCCATCAATGAATTCTACAAAGTTATCAACATCAACACTTGTGTATAATACTTCATAACATGCATTGTTGGGATCTTCAATAATGTGTAACATCTTATTTTCCCCATACAACTTGACAAGGATTCCCTCAATTGGGATGGTGGCATATGACATATCCATTTGAACACTCCCACCAACACTTGCAACCCATTTTCTAGACAACAACATACCCCACTTGGTCAAGCAAATCAACAATAACTACATCAAGCTTCAAATTCCTTCATGGATAGGCTACAAGTTGTACCACTAGACCCTTCACACATCCCACCACTAGAACCTCTCTGGAATCCATGGTAGTGCACTTCCCATATGTGGTTATTACTTTGATATTCAGTTCATTCATAACTTCCAGAGGCATAACATTGCATGATGCCCCCGAATCAAACATATAGTTGTGCAACAATCTATCCTTAATGATTAGAGTGGTGAAGAATGGATCCACATTCAGCTGAGAATCTACCAAGGATGTTCCCAAATAAACCTCAGGTGGTTCATCTAGCTCTTCCGATGCTAGTGGTTCTTCTAGTTATTCAACGACTGATGGAGTCTCCACAATGTTTATATTTCTAACCAGGGAATTCTTCTCCTCTTTCAGCCCTAAATACTCAAGAGCCCTTTTTTGTGCTCAAAAATTGAGCAACTCAAAAATTGGAACTAAAATCTTGATCTGAATCAAGACTTGGGCAATATCATAAGGAAAAGACTTTGGTAAGGCAGGATTGGAAGGATTATTGATACACCCATTATATGTCACAAGATTTTTGACAACTTGGGCATGAGGAGAGGTATGAGTTTTATTTGGGATAGAAAGGCCCTTGGCAGATGCATCTTTCTTAGGAGCCTCTTTAGGAATATTTGAAAGCAATGGATGTTTTGGCTTAGTGTGAAGCCCTATCCCTTTGACAACCCTACTTCTTGTATTGTACTTCTTCTCTTGGGAAATAATAACGTTCATCAACAACTTGTTTATCCTCCTTAGATGGGATTCCTCCATCATACTTCTTTATCATTAAAGCCCTTAAATATTCAATCTCATTATTGGGAAATTTAAAAGCTTGTACAAAGATCTACTTCTAAAGTATGAGAGAGAGGAAGAATAGGTACCGTGGATACAATCCCAAAAATCAGCAACAGTTCTAGCACTTATCACCTCAGTTGAAGTTTCCCCTTGTTGTGAGCTTGTGAAGCTACCCATCATGCAAACATCATCATCATTATCATCATCAACTTCTTCTTGTTGTTGTTTATCTTCCTCACATGGATCATGGGGCATTAAACATCTGTCACACCAATCAATGACATTTGTCTCCTCCACAACAACAACTTTGGTAGCCAAAGGATCAGGTACCATTTTTTTTCCCTAGCCTGGGACGACCTATTTCTAAATCCAACAGGTTCCTTGCCTCTATCATTAGATATTTGGTGATTTGTAAACCTGTCTTGGTCTTGTTGTTTGTGTTGACCTTGTGAACTCTGCCCAATCCCCTTTTCTAGCCTAGGCTAACTTGTATGATATTTCTTTGATAGTCCCTACCAAAGTTTTCACAACTTCCTCCAAATCAGCAGCCTTACTTGTTTGAGGCTTTTCCAGGTTAATTAGTTTTACACCCTCCATTTTTGGAGGCTTTCCAATTGCCTTGATGTTGTTTTCAATTTGTAGAGCCATGGTGAAGGCCTCACTCAAATTAGTAGGGTTTTTGTCCTCAAGTAGTAAACAAATTTTTTATCAAATGCTTATAAATATTTGATCAAACATTATTCATCACATGGCCTTAAGCTAACATGCAATCTCCTCAAGGTCTTGTTAAACCTTGTGTTGAAATCATGTACTGACTCATTAGGATTCTTCTTGATGTTTTCAAATTCTATCAAAATAAACCTAGAGTCAGTTCTATCACCATACTGCAATCTAAATGCATTGTTCATCTCTATCCAAGAATCAATGGAATTATCTGGCAAAGCTTTATACCATTCCCTTGCAACCTCTTCCAAAGTATGGATAAACAACTTAATATATACATATTTATGTTCAATCTCAACGTCTTCCATCATATTGATAAAAAAAATTTAAATGTTGATCACCAGTTATAGTGTTGTTTCCTTGGAACTTTGGTAGTCTGTTCCTTATATCTTGAGGAACTACATTTGGATAATCAGGCATCCCCAAAAACTTTATAGGTCCAAAGGTATTTACAAAAATGGGGTCTGGGTGGGGGGGGCCATAGTATTTTGAGGAGGTGACCCTAGAGGGGAGACAGATTGATAAGGGGCAGAGTGTCTTTGAAACATAGGAGTATAACTTTCAAAATGGATATCCCTTAAAGGCCTTATCTCTTGGAAAACCCTATCAACTTCTGAAAAGACAGGGAAAAAATGAGAAGCAAACTTTTCAAAATCAAATAAAGGCCCTTCTCCAGTTGGATAATTCAATTCCACAAAGAGGCTAATTGATTCAGAAGCACTCGAATGAAAATATTCAATGATAGGCCGATCACTTTCATCAATGGAGATCCCTTTTCTTGTCTGCCGATCTCCAAAAACTCTCTAGGATTTTCTTCCTTCTAACTTTTTTTCCCTAGCTTTGGAAATAATTGCCTTGCAGGATCCCTAGCAAAGAAAGATCTTCTTCCTTCCAGCTTTGCTAAGATCAGTAACAAATCTTACTTGACATAGGTTAAGACACTGGTACTCATCAAGAATCAGATCAACAGGGAGTCGCCACTAAGGATTTCCACCTTAGTTGTGTAAATGCACTAAAATACGATCTTTCAAATGTCTGTCAAAACTAGAAACTGGAAATGGGATGATCTAACTTTTCTTTACCCAAATCTATCAATGAAAGCTACTGCACTATGTGTGGAAACTGAAATAATTGCACACAACATTTGCAACCTTGAAATACTTCTTACAAGCCCGAAAACACGATGATGTTTGAAAAATGTATTATCACTTAGAGCATATAAGAAGTGTTTACCAGGCTCTGGATATGAACTGTAATATCTATGTCCCTGGAAATGGCACCAGTAAAGTGTTGGTACCCAAATTGATTCTCCCCCAAAAGTTGAGCAAGATCACATCACGGGGCAGGGAAGCTTAGAGACAAACAGAGCATGTAGTGTGTCATTTTATAGCCAAGGATGAAATGCATCTTGCTCTTTGTCACTCAGATGTGGAGAAATGGGTAGCACCCTCAAGAGGATTTGACCTATCCTCACTACTTTATGGTTGTGCCTTTTAACTAGGGTGAGAGGACCCTTTTGTAGCCTATTGTTTGTGGAGGAGATGGAGATGTCCTTGTGAAATTTTTAAGAATACCTTGAAGAAAATATGATCAATGCAACAAAACCTAACTCTCACGAGTTTTCACTCTAGATAATGGAGATATTTTCTAAGCAAGGTTCAGGCCACTAAAGACAATGGAACCCGATTGTTTCGCATGTTTTGTAGTAGTAAAAATTATGCATTTGTATACACACATTATAAATAGGGGTAGTATGGGTATGATTGTTGTTTTTAATGAATTTTTGATGGGAGGCGGAGCAGATAAAGTTGATTATACCGTAACTTTGAGGGACTTTACAATAATGAGCAACTTCACAATAGAAATCTTCAGAACACTCAAGACGTTCCTTCAACTAGAAGGTGTGCTTCAATGGAGGCCCAAATCAGCATGTTTTCACATAATATTTAAGACTCCAATATGAAGGCTTGAATTAGAAGACTCAATTAAACACTATAGTTTCTAATTAACCACGCCTAAGGTACACCCAAAGACTTACAAACAATCTTTATCAACAAATGACAGTGAATTGATTTTAAATTTTTAATCTCATCCAAGATGAAGGATCTTCTTGAAATGAAATTGCAAATACCATTAAACTATCACAAGGATGAGATCTTGTGTGATTTCACAAAAATTTAGTATAAGATTGCAATAGGAATGAATAGAGATATTTGCAGACATTCAAAACAAAGAAGACACTAATTGCTCAAAGTCAACACAAAATAACTCAAATTTGATTAAACTTATCAGCAGGGGAAAGTTTCTAGAACAATCTCAGAACTTTTCAATGTCTCAGTACACTCGTAACCATCTCAACATGATTAAGTTTCACACAAAAGAGATATACATGTTTCTCCAACAAATCCCTCGTAAAGATGGGATCTATCAAGCTTTTTAAAAAATAATTTCTGACCTCTAACACTTCAAACTTCCAACCTTCCAACCTCTAACCCTTTGCATGAAAAATTCATGCCATTTATAACGCTTTACAACAGAGTTTCCCGCCCAAAAATCCCAACATTGAGTACACCAATGCTCGCTATGATCTCGATCGATATTCCCATAATTAGATCTCGTAAAAGTTGTCAGTGCTCGGGGGTAGATCTCTTCGAGCCTCTCTTGCATTCAACTCCTTTTGGTAGATCACTCTTCCTTTTACTTTCCAACCACTTCTACCCCTAATTTGTTAAATATAGTTCCTTGCATGCCCGGGAAAAGGAGATGGAAGATCGGATCGAGCCTAGAAATCAGATCTCATCTTAATGGTAAAAGATGTCCCCGAATTTTCCTCACCAAACCAAGATATCAACAGTCTTTCGCGTGCAAGGAAAGAAAAATCAGGCTAAATCTGACAATTATATTGCATATTAATGGTGAGAGATGTTTACAAACCTTCCCCACCAAAATAGGATTCTAAATTAATGTTCCTCTTTATTTGGCGTGAAGGAGACTCCAAGAAATGATAAAAAACCATAAGAATAGGCATCCCCACTAGCTCTGGATTGAAAATGGTAGAAAAATCAAATACAAATGCACAATTATTGTTGATTTCTATTTTGAATTTGGAACATCTACCTGGAAGATTCATTTTAAAATGGGCCTGCAGGTTCCTTTTCTCCTTTTACAACTTTTGGAAAAATGTAAATTTTTCACATTTTCCTCCGCATCTCTTCCTCGAGAAATGAACTCCGACAGTGTCCTAAGGTGGGTCCCAAAGGAACCACAACCAAATTATGGTATTTCACCTCTTTTTTGGAAAAGGGAAAATTTTCCAAGTTTCCCCTGCAGCTCCGCCCTTCCGCTTCTAGTTTCTGATGTGGGTCCCAGCGTGTTGGTTGTCAAATTAGGACTTTAATGAAAAAAAAGTGAGGGACACAAAAGTCCCTCCTCTTTAAGGGGAGAGGTGCCCTTATTGAAATCAAGCAAAAAAACTATTTACAAATGTACAACTTTCTACTTTAATGAGGAACTATGATATCATGAAAGTGTTTTAATGCAAAGGTAGATCATCAATACAAAAGAACAGAAGAACTAAGGGAGGGAAAAGGTAGAACATAACAAAGCATTCTTGGGAAATATAGATAGTAAAATAGTTCCTTATAAATGCTGAGAAAGGATGATATATAGAACAAAATCATTCATGTTAAACCACCGGATATTATTTCATAGACACAAAGTTCCAAAAATGACATCCATAAGAATACAAAGCTTCTTAATGCAATAGATTAATGATTCACAAACTTTAGAGAAGAAAGAGAGAATAAATCGATGCAGATAGAAACATGAAGGGAAATCTTCTGTATTGATAGCTTTTATTTCTTTTACACTTTCAAAAATTATCGAGTTCCACCCTTGGAATGGCATGGAGAGCCCAATATATAGTTTTACAAAGTTCTTACATTTAGTAATCTGTTTCTTGTAACCAAAAGATTTATTATGGAAAATACACAATATAAAGTACTTAATTAAATTACAAGGGGATCTCAACTAAAAATAGAAGAAGAGAGTCAAGAGCCGTAAGTAGAGACATCCGATTGTGTTGAGGAGGGCCCACTATTTTGAGGATCCGGTTCCTAAATCTCTTCAATGCTTCCGCTCTCTCCATGCCCCCGGAATCATTGAAATCTAAATGTCAAACTTTGCTATGTCTAATATCGGGCATAGAAGTATCCAAAGGGGATAGATGCTCGTGCCTTTGAAATTTGATCTTCATTTTGATAGTGAACAAAGGAAATGCCTTCAAAGAACAGACTCACACAAATTATTGCAAGGAGATACATGAGGGTGGACAAATGACTCAATTTTACAAAAATGTGGGTAAGAGATAATGAGCTGGAAATGTGACGAGTGCATAGACGGTTTCCCATTTAAATAGCCTTTTAGGAGAGAGAAGATCACAAATGTGCATTAAATATACCTTACGCTGACTCAAAAAGATGAAATGTGGGAAAAGCAAAAAAAACTGGCCCAGACGGTCCATGGAACATTGGGACATGAGGGACGCAAAAAGCCAATTCAGGCGATGCGAGCCAATAGAGCACGGGAGGTTCGAGGGACATAGAAATGTGAATGAAGCGAAGATCCACCCGACCGCCGCAGGTGATGCGAGGAATCGGTGAATAGGAGGCCCAGGAATACTTGGGACAAATGGGCTGAAAAAGTCTGAAAAAGCCGATGGACAAGGACTTGCATGGAAATCAGCCAATTGACAAACAGGAGGCCTACCAAGATTGGGACATGAGGGACAAAAATGTCCAACAGACCTGCAAGTCACGAAAATGACCCCAAGAAATGGAATTTTCACCATCTCTTTGAATTTCTTTCTTTGTTGAAACACTACTGAAGGGTGCCAACTCAAAACTTTCAAATTTTTGACTTGAAAAGAGGGGAATTTTGAGGGGAGCAAAAGCTGGCTTTTTCTGGGGATGACTTGACTAGATCACAGGAAAGACACAAGAGAATAATTCAAGAAAAAATGGGGAAGAAGACCATTGCCTTATCCATTAGGCAAACAGAGTCAAAGGAAAATCAATACGAAGGCAACACATGGAAAAAAATAACAAAAAAAGGAAAGGAAAGGAAAACACCCACCGTACATAATACACAAAGCAATTCCTATTCACCTAGGGCTTGAACAATTTCAGATACTACCCACTATAAGGAAGTGGGAGAGAAGATCCATCCATGTAATCAAGATAGAAAGAATTTTTACTTGCAAAGTGCCCGATTCAGAAGGCCCAAGCCAAAGAGATTCAAACTTACCATGGCTTCCTCGAGGTTCATGCCTTTTGTCCCATAGTAAAACAATGTCTCCAACTTTGAAATCTCTAGATCTAGTTTTCTTGTCAAATAAATATTTCACCTTCTACTGATGGGCAGAGATCCTATCAAAAACTTGCAGCCTGTCTTCATCTAGCTTATGGAGATACATGATCCTCTTATCCAAAGAATCACTGAAACTGGGGTCCTCAATAGCTTTCATCAAATGCAAAGCTAGTAGTTCCACTGTCACTGGTAGTTGAGCTTCCACACCATACACCACTTGAAAATGGGACATCCCAATTGCTCTTTTGGGTGTAATCCTATCTTCCCGAGAGCATCATAAAGCTTCTTGTGCTAGTTTCTCTGAGATTCATTAACAATATTTCTTACAATGGTCACCAAATTCTTGTTTGTTGATTATGCTTGTCCATTCCCTTGAGAGTAGTAATATGAAGAATGAACAAGGGAAATTCCATACCCATGGCAGAAATCCATCATCTCAGCAAAAGAAAAATTGGAAGCATTATCAGTCACAATCTTGTTTAGTACTCCAAACCTTACCAAGATGTTATATTTGATGAAATTGCATACTACCTCGTAAGTAGTACTTTTAATTGGGATGGCTTCCACCCACTCGGTGAAATAATCTGTGCAGCGATCAACACATGAGTATGTCCTACACTTGAAGGTAGGTTGAGTGTTTCGATGAAATCCAAACACCATTGTTAAAAGGGTTCTTTGATCACAACTAGCTTAAGTGTTAAAGAAGCCAACTTAGGTCTTCCCACAAAGGTTTGACAAGCTTCACACTTGTCGACCCACTTTGATGCATCTCTAAACAAAGTAGGCCAATAGTACCCCACACAAATAATTTTGTGAGGAGTGACATCGAGATGAGAAATGATCCTCAAACTTGATCATGAAAGGTGAGAACAACTTCTTTTGTTTCCCTTTGTCAACACACTTCAAGAATCTTCCATCCACTCCTCACCGGAACAAATCATTCTCCCACAACACGTCTTGTGTTGACCTTAACTTGATAGCTATCTTCTCCTTGGTAGTTAAGTGAGATGAACACTCACCATAGGTGAGGAAGTGAGAAATGTCAGTGTACCATTTGTCTATTGAGCTGAGGAACAAAACAATAGGGACATCAACTTCATCCTTAGGCAAATCATGACCAGCTCCTTTGGCAATGAGTTCACACAAGCCTTTACCCCGAACTAGCTTCATTGGTCTGATGTCAAGATCATACTCCCAACCTTTGCTACCCAATTTCCTCTCTTGGTTCCAAAATCCTGTTGTGTAAGAATAGACTTAATAATTGTTTGCACAAGCACAACAGAGTGAGAGTTAAGAATGTAAAATTGAAACTGCTTAACAACTTTAACTACTACAAAAGCATGTTTCTCCATCATAGTGTACTTCAACTCATGAGTTTTCAAAATATAACTCATGAATGCAATTGGGAGCTCATGGTCTTTAGAATCTTTCTGAGTCAACACAACGGCCAAAGTACTCTTTGTGGCACAACAATAAATAATTAATTTTTGCTAAAATCTGGACATGCTAAGATAGGATTCTTAGCAATAACTTTCTTAACACCTTCAAATGCTTCCTTTCCTTCAGAGGACCAACCAAACATCTGCTTTCCTTTCATCATTTGGGAAATATTCAAAGTTAGCTATGCAAAATCGGGATGAATCTTCTCAGGAAGTTGATCTTACCAAAGAAAGAGTGCACTCCCTTTTTTCTTGTGGGAAGAGGAATCTGCTGGATGGCTTGAACTCGTTCAGGATCAATCTTGATTCCTTCTTTGGAGACAACATGTCCCAATAGCTTTCCCTCCGTGACACAAAAGACAAATTTCTTGGGATTTAGAGAGACTCCATGTTCTCTACATTTCAAGAGGACTGTTTCAAGATGCTGAAAGTGATCTGCTCTAGTTTTGGAAAACACAGTTAAATCATCTAGATACACAACAATACATTTTCCTTTCAAACCCCCAAAAGCCAAATCCATTGCTCTCTGAAAGGTTGCACCAGCATTAATGCAACCAAAGGACATCCTCTTGTAGGAAAAAGTACCCCAAGGAGTGGTAAAGGCAGTCTTGTGCTAATTTGCAGTATTGACTTCCACTTGGTTATATCCTGAGAAACCGTCAAGCATGGATAACATTTCCACACCTATGACAACTTGTAACACCTGGTCCATCATGGGTAGGGGATAGTTTTCCTTCAAAGAGGCCTTATTTAGATTCCTGAAAGTCAACAAATATCCAAATTTCACCATTTTTCTTCCTGATAGGTACAATATTAGCAATCCATGTTGAATGATGAATGGGGAAGATGATCTTGGCTTTCAAAAACTTCTGTATCTCTTAGAAAATGGTGTCAGCAATCTTTGGATTGTACTGCCTTTTCTTTTTCTTGAAAGGTTTAATCCTAGGTTTGAGGGGAATGAAGTGTTGCATTTATTTTGGCTGAAAGCTTTCAAATCATCATAAGAATAATCAAGGCCATCAACGTACCTCTTCAAAAGATTTACCACCTTCTTCTTCTCCTCTTGGTGTAGAACTTTCCAATGTTCACCATTTTGGTTTCGACAAGGCTCCTAATGTTAATATTTTCACATTCAACAGACTGTTGAGATCCTTTAGAAGCCTTGGACTTGACATATCTGTCATGTTTATCAAACAATTCCTCCAGACTTATTAGCTCTTTAGGGATCTTGTTACCTTTTAGTTTGATGTAGCCATCTTGATCCATCTCCTCCTTGACACCTTCCTCATTGGAAGAGACACTCTCTCAAGGTAGATTGTCACTTCCCTCAAAATACAATTGATCAAAGTTATCGCTTGAGCTCCATAAAAAAGAGCAAATGCTTGAGTAGTCATTGAAAACTTTCAAATTGTTTGCATTATCTGGTACGCTTGGTCTATGGATCATTTCAATGGTGAATTTTTCCTAAGAGAAATTGGGATGAGGTATCAACAAAGACCCTAAAACAGCTAGGGAATCAACTCTAGTGTTCTTCTCCCTTGGCACCGCTTTGATGGAGAAGGCATCAAAGAATTCAATAGAATCCCAAACCAGATTCCTATAATACTTCAACCTTTTATTCTTCACTTGGAAAAGGTATCCGACTTGTTTGACAACTAGTTCCACATCTTCACGAGCCAGAGGTTCCTCACACCTCTTTATTTTGCCACATTCACCCAAGGGTGAGAGCTTCATATTTTTCTATGTTATTTTTATTTTCAAAATGTAGCTTGAAGGAGAAAGGATGAATCTTTCTTCTTACGGAGATATCAATACCGAACCAGCCCCAAGATGCAGTGAAAGAGAAACTTCCATCAAATTCCAAATTCCAAACATTATTAGGATCATGGAGCACTTCTTTGGGATGTTCTCCCCATTGTGAGACATGATCATGTAGTTGTCATGCCCAATATATTCATAAAGTATTTGTGCCTTAGTATCATCTCTGTCTTTTGCACAATATATTCAGTTTGCTTCTCGGGCAACAACTTCTTCATCTTTCCATTGATTGGTATAAGGGCATATGACCAATCCATTTGGATTTCTCCTCCTACATCCTTACAGAAATTTATACTCAACAACATGTCATATGAAGGAGGAATATCATCTATCAAAATAGTAGCTAAGACCTTTTTCTCTAGAAAAGTAGCAAAAGCTACTTGTGCATCCTTAATTCTTCCAACCAAAGGCACCTCCCTAATCTCCATGGAATAAGCAAGAACCAAAAGTGCATGTGAGGGTAAGACCCAAAGCATGAGCCACTTTGGTAGGCATCACATTATCCAATGCTCTTGAGTCTATGACATAGTTGCTGAGTCTATGGCCAGCTATGAGGAGGGTCACATAGAATGTTTTGATTTTCACATTAGGTGAGGTGACTGCAGCCACAAGATTTGGTTGGGATGTGGAAGAGGGAGTGGGAAAAATACATTTAGAAGATTTAGATGAAGTTTTGGAATGGGAATTGACAAAGTGGACCATTTTGGAAAAGGATTTTGGATGGGTTTGATAAAAATCAGCCTCAAAAATTTGCATTTTTGTCTTCTTAAGGTGGTCAATGATATCAAAAGATCAAAAGGTGGATGGGGTATCATCACTAGGAATCCTAGGCTTATCAGGTTTTGGAACTGGAGAATAAGAATTTTTAGAAGCAAGAGTAGAAGAAGAAGAATTAGCAGAACTCACCTTTTGCATGGATGCAGTGAGGATAGGAGATCCTCTTCTTGCAATCACCTGAATAGTCATGGGATGCTCCTTAGATTTTTTAGCGGGCTGCATCACTTTTTCTCTCTTATTTATGCCGCTTCTTGAGTCATAACAGCATATGACTCACCATTCATCTCTACCACTACTTCATCATAATCATCTTCTTCATCAACACCCTCAATAGTGAGGAAATTAACTCGAGATCCATGAAGTTCATCTAGTTCTTCCTTAGCCTCTTCTCTAGGATCTTCAAATTCTTCATTAACCTCTTCGTCATCGTGTTCTTAAACTTCACAAGTTTCATTAAGAGGGACCTTGATGGGTGGTCCTTCGATTGCAAACCTTTTCTCGAGAAGAATTCAGATGGTTTCTAGGCTGAAATTTCCTCCTTGGAACGTCTTGATAAGGATCATATTGAGCCAATTGTTTCTTGATGGAAATGAGGTCATTGGCAAGCTTCTATACTAACGATCGACATTAGCTCTAGGAGTAGAGGAAGAGGAAGAAGAAGTGTTGGATTTGGAAGATTCTCTTTTCAATTTGCTAGACATGATCGGTCATCTTCAACACTCGACGACTAATCTCTAATTAGCATCCAAAGTTGCAAGATTGGCTCTTCTCGGTGCATAGCTTACTTCAAGAATTATAGGAAGAAACATTTTTAATTTGATCCACAAGCCGAGTGTTTTGTGGGATCTTGTTAATCAGCTTGTTGAACTTAGCCACAAATTTTCTCATGGGCTCTTGTGGTTCTTTCTTGATTTTGAGAAATCTAGGCTAGCAAAGCATGCACATCTTTAGCAAGTTTGAAATTCTTCTCAAACTAGGTCTTCATGGTGTTCCTATTAGTGATGGCCCAGTGAGATGGTAAAACCAATCTGCCGCATTATCTTGCAAAGTCTCCACAAAAATCCTCACAGAGACATCCTCATGTTCAACTCCTAGGAATCCACATGCAACTATGAAGGCCACAATGTGTTCATTAGGATGCACCTTGCCATCACCTCTGAACTTGGGAAATTTCTTTCTATTACCCCTAGGTAACTCATGCAAAGGTTGAGGGAGGGAAAGAGGCCCAACTCATTGGCCCCAAGGTAATGGAACTACCATTCTTGGAAAAATTTCTTGAAGTGGAACTGAAACACTAGCAAGAATTAAAGCACAAAGATTAGGGCTGAGTTGTTCTTAAGGGATACCACTCCCAAAAGCTTTGTCTTCAATAGGGGGTGTGCTTGTAGAACGAGCTCTTATATTTCTCCTTGTTGAAGGAAGGGGAAAGCCTTGTTGCTCCAAGAGTTGAAACTGAGAATCTTCAATTCCAAGAGCCCTTCTTCCGTGAGTAAATCTCGAGAGCGCGATCAGAAATGATCAAGAAATTGTTCTTTAAAACTAGAATTCATTGAAATGAATCCCAAAGAGAGTCGCCAAAAACTATTTGTTGTCAAATCGGGTCTTTAATGAAAACAAAGAATACGGAAAGAAAGTCCATCCTCTTTAAAGGGAGAGGTGCCCTTATTGAAAGCAAGCAACAAAACTATTTACAAATGTACAACTTTCAACTTTAATGAGGAACTCTGATATCATGAAAGTGTTTTAATGTAGAGGTAGATCGTCAATACAAAAGAATAGAAGCACTAAGGGAGGGAAAAGGTAGAACATAACAACATTCCCGGGAAATATAGATAGCAAAATAATTCCTTATAAATGTTGAGCAAGGATGATATATAGAACAAAATCATTCATGTTAAACCACCGTATATTATTTTATAGACACAAAGTTCCGAAATGACATCCATAAGAATACAAAGCTTCTCAATGCAATAGATTAATGATTCAAAACTTTAGACAAGAAAGAGAGAATAAATCGATGCATATAGAAACAGAAGGGAAATCTTCTTTATTGATAGCTTTTACTTCTTTTACACTTTCAAAATTATCGAGTTCCACTTTCTTGAATGGCACGAGAGCCCAATATATAGTTTTACAAAGTGGTTACATTTAGTAACTTTCTTTTTTACTAAAAGATTAATTAAGGAAAATACACAATATAAATTCCTTAATTAAATTACAAGGGGATCTGAACTAAAAATAGAAGAAGAGAGTCAAGATCCAAAAGTAGAGACATCTAGTTTTGGTTGAGGAGGGCCCACTATTTTGAGGATCTCGTGCCCGAATCTTGTCAATGCTTCCGCTCTCTCCATGCCCCTTGGAATTGTTGAAATCCAAATGTCAAACTTCCCTATCTCCAATATTGGGAATGGAAGTCTCCAAAGGGGACATATGCTCGTACCCTTGAAATTTGATCTTCATTTTGACAGTGAATAGAGGAATGGCCTTCAAAGAACAGATTCATGACAATTATTGCAAGGAGATACAGGAAGGCGGACAAACAACTCAATTTTGCAAAAATGTGGGCAAGAGATAATGAGCAGGAAATGTGACAAGTGCATAAACGGTTGCCCCTTTAAATAGCCATTTAGGAGAGAGAAGATCATAAATGCACATTAAATATACCTTGTATTGACTCAAAAAGGTGAAATGCGGGAAAAGCAGAAAAACTAGCCCGGACGGTCCATGGAACATTGGGACATGAGGGACGCAAAAATTCGATTCAGCCAATGCAGGCCAATAAAGCACGAGCGGTCTGAGGGACATAAAAACGTGAAGGACGTGAAGAGCCAATTTGGCCAATGCAGGTGATGCGGGGAATCGATGAATAGGAGGCCCAGGCATACTTGGGACAGGTGGGATGAAACAATTCAAAAAGTCATGGACAAGTACTTGTGGGGAAATCAACCAATCGGAGAACAGGAGGCCCACTGGTACTTGGGACATGAGGGACAAAAATTTCTGACAAACCCATAAGTCACTAAAATGACCCCAAGAAATGGAATTTTCACCATCTCTTCGAATTTCTTTCTTCATTGAAACACTACTAAAGGGTACTAACTCAAAATTTTCAAAATTTTTACTTTCAAAAGAGGGGAATTTTGAGGGTAACAACACAATGAGAACCACGCTTCCCTTTTTACTTTTGACTCCTTTCTCCACAAAAGGAAAATTTTCCACTTTTCCTCTAAAGGTCCGCACCTCCGCCGTTGACTGGAGAAAATTTTGACTTATCCTTTGTTGGGCCTGTGGGCCATTTTGATGTTTTAATCCTTTCGATAATAAGAGGCAAAAAATCTAAGTTTCCTCCGATGGTCTCGCTTCCCCACCTTTTGACTTTTCAAACTGCCACGTGTCACAATGGCGCATCTTGAGATGGTCTCCAAAATTTGAGATCTTGAATGAGCATGGGCTCACCATGTGTCCAGCCCAAAAAAATTGTTTGAAGGCTTAAATCTCAGTGAAAGGAGCCATGTGTCAAGGTCCGAGGTAATCTCCTTTGGTCATTGAAAAGTCCAAGAAAAATGTAAAGTGAGTGGAGGCCTCCAAGTTTCCTCCTGATGCTTCTTTAAAATGAAATTCAAGGGTCAGTCCTCAAGCATGAGTGGTCCCTCCATGTTTCCTGTGCCTCTTAAAACCTTTTGAAAAATACTAAGCATGGGAAACCCCATGGAAACCTCCACATGTCTTCATGGAGCAATTTCAAAATGGTGCCCAAGAGTGGAGACCCTAAATGAGCACGGGCTCACCACATGTCGTTGTTCCACTAAACTGTACCAACTACATAAAAAAAAATTTAAGTCTGGGAAAAAGCAAGGGAAACGTCCATGAGTCCTCCCGGCATAACTCCAAGGCCAAACCAAAAAGAAAATCTTCAAATGAGCATCGTTCCTCCACGTGGACCAGCTTTGGGTCAAGGCGATCTATATAATTTTAGAGTGCCCTCTCATCTCGCATCCAACCAAAAGAGGCCACGTTTCCCGTTGATGCAATTATGTAAATTTGACTGGGTGAAATGCCCACAAACCGAGAATGCAAAAAAAGATCATTTGAGCCCGGAGATAAAAATTTTCTAAGGGACAGAGAATTTAGAAATGTTACAAGGCTCAAATACATTCCTCTCGAGCTACATCCATTCATTTTTCTTCAAGTATTTAGGGAAAAAATGACAAGGAAAACAAATCCGACTATGGAAAATGGAAAGAACAAGAGAGCCCAATTTTTAGATGAACAGAGAATGGGGGACCCTAATTACAGACCCTTTCCAAATAAATAGAGAAACAAGGAAAAAACTATGGATCCATACGTGATCCTTAGCCTAGGAAGGATTGGTTATGGCAACAAAAGGAAGGTAGAGACTTCTTAGGCACAACATAGGGGGATAAAATATGGTAGAGGACGTAAATTGATAGATTTTAATGGTAAAATGGGGCGAGACTATTTTGAGCACCAACACTAGCAACTTGTTGATTACCCCCCCTTAGTGGCCACATAAGGTCACATAGTCATCATAATGTGCTACTTCTATATATGTATTTTATTTGTAAATTGAACTTTTTTATTTTATTTTTGCAAGGACCAACAATTTTCTTGATTGATATGTTTTTATATTTTGGGAATTTCCTTTGTTTGTGGTACTAACATGTGGATTTTTGCACTAACTATGGCTATTTGGCCATTTTTTTTCTTGGATTTGGATCTTCTTTTAAATTTAAAATTTTATAGCCTAGCCCAAGGCTTGTATTTTTCCACTTGGCATTTGAATCGGATTTCTATGTTGGTTCTATTTTCATAATGTGTGGAATAGGGTCATGGGATGCACCATGGAATGGTTGGACCTATGGACCTTCTTCGTCATATGTTGGTACGCCCCAAGGAGGTATAAGTAACTAGCAAGTTTCCTAACCACAATTTATTATGTCACTTGGGTTAGGGGTGTCTAGACTCTATGTGCCTAGGGCCATAGGGTGACCAACCTCTTTGGGGAGTGAAAAGGAAAATTTATTTATATATTACTGCTTGAGGGAGGCATAAGATATTTGAGGGAGGCATAAGATACTTGAGGGAGGCATAAGATATTTGTGTGCGTGTGATTGATGCTTCGGGAGGTATACAAAGTTGTTTTGATGCTTTGGGAGTAGTGTTATGATGTATGTGTTACTCATGTGAGTTGGCTATGTGTTATGGTGTCGTGGATACGTTCTTGATTCCCTTGTTGAGTATATGTGTCTACAGCTATTGTTTTGAGTTATGTGAAATCTTCATCTGTGAAATTGTAGGAATTTCAGACTATTAGAGTACACTTTGTCTCGACTACTTATGTGTCATTCAACTATGTGTGACAAGTACTATGTATGTGGATCACGTATATTTCTTCCATGGTTTGATCAAGCCCTTGTGATATGGTACGGTCGTGATAATATGTGAAATTTGTCTCGTGAATCATAAGTGTTACATCCGACCCCGGTATGTTATTGTGATAGCGGTTCTTGTTGGGCACCCACAAGAAGGAATAAACTAAAACCTTACAACAATGAAATCTTAAGGACTTAATTTTAAGGAATAATGAAAAGGAAAAGAGATTAATTAAATAATAAAGTAAGAGAAAACTGCCAATCTTCACGAACTTTGGAAGTTAAATAATATACCAAATTTTCTAGTCTTCCTTGTGGTCGTGCTTTAACAAAAACGTTTAACCATAGGATGAATCCTTCTCTTTTCTTGACTATTCCTGCCTATCTCTTTTACATTCTTTGACATTGTGTTGCATCGAGGATGCTTTGCTTTCTTAAGGGGAGAAGAATGTAATGCCCCATTTGGTGTGAATCATGTCCTTGCTTTTGACCCTAGTTTGCTAGCGTTGAAGGTCATTTTGTAACCATTTTGTTGAGTTTTGAAGCTCCATTTGTGAACACAAGTAATTAGTGAAGGCATGGTCTTATGTCGCTATGGGAAAGTTACCTTAGTAACAAAATTTTTTACTCGTGTCGTAGTCCTTTCTGCTGTTGTGTGGAACGATCATGCCTTGGATCAATTTCAATGATCCAAGGCATACCTATGATCGTTAAGTAATTACGATCCTTGTTGCGAAGTAAATTTGACTCCTTTCCTTCCGATTATACCATTCTGTTCTATTGTTAATGCTTGTGCATTTCGACGGTGTTTATAACACCTTGTGAAGACCTTCATATTAATGATTGTCATATTTTTATTATCAGTTGTTTAATGAAATTTATTAAAAGTTCTAATGGAATTTTTAAAACCTTTCAAGTTATTTCAGGCATATTTTATTGAAAGGTACCTAATTGTTTAGCTAAGTTTAACTAAATTTTTTGTTCACTTAAAAGACTTGGAATGATGGCAACTATGGCCAATATTGGCATGCGTGGAAGTGGAGGGAAGTTGGTAGTGGTGCCAAGTTTTGAAGGGCTATTAATTAATTCCAAAGTTAATGTTTTTACCTACCACATTTCTCTAATTTTGGTAGTGACCTGGTCCTTGTTACATGGCCCTTCACCAATTGGAATTTACCTCTGCTTAGCGTTGTTTCCTTGTTTTATTTTGCTAAAATTTTGGTTATTAGCTAGAAGTTGGGTGAAGATTATGGCCATTCCTTTAATGGTATTCAATTCTTATTGATGGAAACATGCTTGGCATGCTTTGTGGGTTTGCACACCTTTGGAGAGATGGCCACATACTTTGTTTTGTTGTTTATCCCGATGTGCTTTTGTTTTTCCATTTTGTTCACCTACATATGCTATTTTTGCACTTTGGCCGTGTGTATGCTTGCAAGTGCGAACTAAGTAGGTTGGACATCTGTTGGTTTCATATGGTGAAGAAAGGTTGTTTTATCAAACCCATTTTTGCATACATCGCAATCATTGCACCAGGAGACCACATTTCTTTCTTAAAATTACAACTCACTATTTTTGGGACTCCATGCCCCAGAAACGCACCCTTCCTATGCCAAATGTGGCCGTGGGAAAATTATGGTCTCCAAGCATGTTTGTGGATAATGGAATTTTCCCCGGGTTGATGTTGCAATCCTCGTGAACAACATGTAGTCGACTTTGAAGCATATTACATGCATGATAAGCTACCCATCTCCATAATATGCTAAAATCTAACAAACCTCTTGAAATGAAACATTTTCTTTCCTGAAATTGGTATTACAATTGTGATTTTGTGGATTTTGTTTCGTCATTGATTAATAGTTTGCATTTGTATTTACCTCTATTTTTTGTCTTCTACGTAGTCAGTGGATGCTTTCATTTTGAGAAAACTCCTTCTGGGTAGTTCTTTTATTTAAAATCTATGGTTGGTTTAGACGCTTGGCTGTAAAATATCTCCTCTTCCCTCGAAAATTATTGTATGACAAAAAAATTTACTTGTATGGGTAATGGTGGGTGATATTATTTTTCTCAGAATCGAGTTAAATCATTGGGAAACTAGAAATTGCTTCGGCATGGAATATATCTCCTCTTGAAAGTTAAATCTTTATTAGCTTAGAATATAATTTTTTTCCTTATTCTTTGTGGATATGAATTCTTGAGTATTATACAACCCCTTTTCTTAGTAAAAAATCTATTACTGGCATTTTCGTTTCATGGTTAGAGTTCCATCACACATCACACGGTTTTTTTCTTTCATTATACTTCCGTTTAGTGGAATTAGTTGTTGCATTGTCTAAAATGTTTGATGTTATAGGAGATAAGAATACTTGCATGACATCCAAAGCTTGTGTAGCTAGTAGTGATTTTATCAAGTGAGAAGGAAATTAAGATTTATCCTTATTTCTGATATGGTTGACAGTTGAATGGAATGCTTCTATTTGGATTAATGCCTTAGGCTTGCAATGAAGGCTAAATGCTTAGCTAAATTTTTGATACTTTAAATATATATTTATACTTTTATAGATATAGTGTTGACTTTCGTGTATGGGTATTTTTCCTCCTTGACGGAATTCTATTTAGCCTGGTTTTATTCAAAAGATGTATTTTTTTAATCCCATTTGGGGATGATATCGCTTGTACTTGGGGAAGATATCTACTATATTTCGGAAAGATGTTGATTTTATCTATCTCGCAGCTTTTAATTGATAATGTTGTTATAGAATGTTGGTTGAGTACTTGATATGTATGAAAACCTTGATGGCTATGATATAGATTTTTAAGATCTTGAATGACATTGGGGTATTTATATATATTGATGCTTGTTGATTTATGATGGGAAGTGTGGTTAAGAAAATGACATCTAGTGATATATGTAATCGCATATTTAAGAGTGGTTCGATATGGAAATGACGGTTACTATAAATAGTCTTGTGTCGAGGAGGCGAATAATACATTTTATTTTATGAACCAAAAATATAGATTTATCAAGAGGGTTATGAATCTATAGTGTTATTAAGTTGGGTGGGTGTTTAGAATGCTAGTTTGCATAATGGACTCGAGTAGTTTTGAGGCTTGTCGCTATTCTCGGTCCTTATTATATTAAGTAGGAAGGTTTCTAGGAATTACCTTTTTAGACATCATTAGCCATCATTTCCATTCATCCTTTATAACTATGAAGTCACCTTTAGATAAAAAGGTGTGGTTTGTGGGTTTGAATATCAGATTTCAACCTTATAACATATATGATTACATGACGGAACTCTCTTTTTCAATTGATTGTTGTTTCTAATTTATTGGCCAATGGCCCTTCCGAATGATTGTTAAACTAGTGTTGTTTTTTTAAATTATCATAATCGATATTTTTTATTTCTCCATGAGAATGTAGATTGATGGGTTGAGTATTAGATTTCAATCACATAATCTATAGGATTACATGATTGAAATACCAATAATCTTGACCTTTTGTTCTTTATATTATAAGATCTATGGTCTTACCTGATTGGTTTTCAAACTCTTGTGGTTTTAGATATATTGTTTATAATCGAAACATATTGATTTCTTATTTATTGGCATGGTGAAAATTTTATTGTGTCTTAACAATCGAGTTGTCTTTGAGCTTTGATCCATTTCTTGAAATAGAATGTTTCCTTTCATGATATTATTAAATTATAGTATATTTTTATTATGTGTAGTCTTATCATGCTCGGCTTCTCATGAATAGACTCAAGTTAATAATTATACGATGGATTTTGTGAGTAGAAAAAATAAACATTGGTAGAAGTTGCATCGGTTTCTATTATGAATTTATTTTGTTCAAATGTTTAGTGTGTTGTAAAACTATTTAATGAGTTTTGTGAAAATTTCAAAAGAGACTCAATGCCTTAGAATTATGTTTTTTGATTAATGTTTTGAAAACCAATTGAAACCTTATCTTGTAAATACTATTGTGAAAGATATGAATTTAATCACGGCATTGTTATGAGTAGTTTTAATGTAATATAGTAATCTTGAAAATAGCATAGCGTTTCTTGACCAATTTTGATTACCTTTTGTTCCAAGTCAATGTACATTCGTATCAGTTGCCACCGTTGGTTTGTGTGTCGTGTTGATTAGTAAATGTTGTAATCATGTCTAGTTTTCATTTTAAGGGCATTGGTGAACTCTTTGAATTATAGCTTTGTGTTTTAAACCCCCTTTTTGGTTATGGAAATAATGTCATTTTAGGCATAATAAAATGGCTTGGTAATCCTCATAAAAGTTTTACAAAAGAAATAAGAGGTTGTAATCCTTTCGATGAAGTCAAGAGTCTTTCACTAAAGATAAGGAAACTTTATTCATGTGTTAAAAATAACTTATCCTTACTACTCTAAGCTATAATAATAAAATCTAATTCTTGTTGTGGGGCATAAAAAGGTAATGAAGGTGTAATCAATGTTTGGCTTTTGGAAAATGGTTAGGCCTTAGTAAGTAGGGAAGATTGATTAATAAATCATTAAATTCTAACTCATCTATTTGAAACCTAATATGTATTATTTTGTTAAACTCAACCAAGAGAAGCCTAAATGAAGCTTTTACCCAATCTAGATAAATTCCTTATTCTCAATAAAATATTGGTTATTACTAGTGGATTCTTGAAGATGAATTCAATATAACCCTCTTCCTATAAATTTTGCCAAGGTAAATTGTAATTCTCTCTTTGGTGTTGTTAAACGTTGATCCTTGCTTAAGGAGATCTTAGCTCCGAACCTAAATGGTACTCCATCTTAATTGGAGTTTACGCTCATCTTCTGGTGTAAGGGAGATTCAAAATAAGTTTCATTAGTGTGAGTTTGGATGATAACCTTGTGGTTTTGAATGCCTCCTTATTTTAACAAATGAATTAAAAAAAATATTTTTCATATTAGAGATGACCTTAAGTTAATTACCTATTAGTATAAAAGGAAAAAATCCTGCTTTGTAAGAAGAGTTGTGTGAATCATAGTGTAAAATATCCTAGAACATAAGTTAAGTTTTGAAAGACATTTTAGTAAAATAAGAAACCTTAAAAGAATTTCACCATGGGATGCCCCTAATTATAATTGTGTTCTTTGGTTGGACTAGTATGTGATGTCTTGTCGAAATGGGAAGTGAACAGTTTGTGTGATGGGTGTCGTAGGTTTCCTTGTACCTAGGTGGTATATGTTATGTCAAACCTATCGAGAGTTGGTTGTAGCCCATTGTGATAACTTGTGGTGTCGTATAAACTTCATGAAAAAAATTATTCAATAATTTCCATGTTGTTCTCGTGTGTCTTAAGTGGTCGTTTCTGTTATACACCGAGTTACATCTCAATCCAAACCACATGTTTACATTTCCAAAACCTATGAAAGAAAAAAATCACATTTTTTGGAGAGGACTTTAAACACCAACACGAATTGAGTTTTCTAAGTGAATGAAAGTAAGGATTCATCAACTAACAATATAACAACCCAAAATTGTAGTGTTTAAATGTTGTGTCGACATGTCATCTCTAATCGCTTCACCATACAACTCTCGGGCTTGTAGACCCATTTTATGAAGCATGAAATATGGAATAAGTTTGTAAATTTCAAGCACATATGGGAGACATTAATTGACTAAGTTGAATTTATACTTGAGTTCCTACTAAGGAATTTGTTTCTTGAATGAGACCAAATCACGAAAAATTGGAAATCCCTTTCGCAATAAAATTTAAGTTCCTTGATGTGCAATGCATTGTCAAGGGGGTATTATTGCCTAGAATAATGAGTCACAACTATATGTTGTAGTTTTCAAAGGAAAATATAGATCTGAAAACATCACCAACCCATTTAATAAAGTGCTCGATTAGTGAACAAAGGATTTCCAATTTTGAAATAAACGAGCCTTCAATCTTGAAATGATCTGGAGTGTTGAAATATTTTTTACTATTTCCCGTCATGAGAAGAACTAGAAAAATACAATGTCTAAACAAGATTTTCAAAACTTCCTTCACTTGAGTGGCTTTCACCACCCATTTAGCACATAAGGAAAAACATTTTCCATACACATCAATTATAACCATGTCACCTTTTTCCAATGGAAAAACACATGTCCCATGACACACTATAGAACCCTTTGTATTTCCTTGCATTGGCCCAACAAAATGTTTTGAGAAGATTTTCCAACTTGTTAAACATTAAAGCCTTGGAAGGGAAATGAAAATAAGAGTAATAAACATGTGTATCTCTGTAAGAGTTTTAGTGAAAACCTTTAATTTGATATGTAGATAAAGAGGATTATAAATATAGGATGAAATTTTCTTATTTACCCTATCAAACACATATTGGCATATATTTGAAGAGGTGTTATCAAAAGTGAAAGGAATTCCAAAGAATTTAAATTTCTCTCCACTAAAAATCCACTTTAAAGGAAACTTCTTTAACAAATTTAGCATGGGCAGTAAAATCTATTTATAATGCAAAGTTTTAAACCCTCATGATTGGATTCCAAATATTTGTAGAAAGTGTTAATTTAGATATTTCTTTCATTGATATTTTTCTCATTTTCAACCAAAATAAGAAAAGAATCATCAACTAAGTGTCCATTAATAATATGGGTTAACCAGTCTAGGAGATGAATTCCTCTAATAAGACCCTATTTGGGTTTTCGAGCTAAAAGATAACCAAGATCTTGTGTTGTGACTATAACTAGAATAGTAAGAAGAATATAACCCTACTAAATTTATCACAAAGGGCTGAAAGAATAATATTTGTAGCCATTGATGGTAGGGAAAGATGAGGAATTATAGAAGAGAGAATACACATCTGTTATCCAAAATTCACCCCTCAACATAATTTTGACAACCTGGACAAATTATGCATTTGGAGGAACATAAATGGTGAAAGGCAAAAAAATGGGGTTTTTTGGGTGCCCCTTTGCCTTCCTCTAACTTCATTGTCCAAGAAAAATCCAAGAAGTTAGAAAAAATTTCAAAACATATGAAAAAATGGGCTTTTAGTGTATTGCGGAAAGAGTGGAATTTTGTTTCCTAGGTTGCACAAGTTTGTGTGGGACTCGTAAAGATGAAATGGATGATTTGTGAAAGGAATCGAAAATTTAAAAAATTGTCCTAGGCGGTTCACGGACAAAGGGACAAATCAAGATGTGCATTGTCGATATCACTATAGGAAGTTCAAATTGGTAAAGGTGGAAGTTTTTGTCCCACACGGTCCACGGGACAGGTTGGGACATTGGGACGTGTGGGACCCGAAAACCTAAAATTGCCACCGCAAGTGGGATGTGACAAAGGGGAGGTCAACGGCCTCGACTTCCCAATCAATGGCGAGATAGTTGGGACAAGGAAGCTCAAATCAGGTGATGTAGAGAAAGGAGGCCTATACCATTCAATTATGTGCGGGACATGAGTTCCCCGAAACTCCGCATAATAACCGCATAACAAAGAAAATTGAATGCTCAACCTCCGGACTTCAAACGGCCATAACTTTTGACCCGAGCTTCGTTTTACACAAAATTTGACTTTCTCGGAACACACACGACATCCTCTATGCCAAAAAAACTAGATTCCTTAATTTTAATGAAGGTACATATATGAAAATAAAGGAAATATATCCATCTCTGATAAATTAAATGCTCAATCCCGTTAAATGATAGAAATGTTTAAAGACCCAAAATAGCTTCCTACACTCATAATGCCATATCTCTTGCATTTCTCAATGAAAATGCACAAAATTGGTACCATTGGAATCATGGTTCCAAGCCCAATGCACAAAAATCAAGAAATCTAGGACACCCAAGCCCTTAGGGAGACATAAGAAGAACCCCCATGTTCCTTTCTCCTCCTTGGCTTTATTATAAAGTATTTGTGTTTGGATATTTGTTGGTGTTGTTCTAAAATTGGTATTGTGTTATCAGCATTGAATGTCTTGATTGAATGTGTATGTGGAAACCATTTTTATGTGCCATGGTTGTCTAAATTACCCTCATTGCTTCCTTGTTGGGGCTCGGGGCCAATGAGGAAGAAGGATTCTCTCCTCATTGGATTCTCTCCATTATATAAATACTATTAATAAATATTAATACTTATCGTTAATAATGAATATAATACACATTACATTTATATATAGTAATACATATTAAATATTAGTTTTATTAAAAACTAAAAATTAATAATATAATGCTAAACTGTTTTGAATCGATTAAGTATAGGTTTCAGCTTTTTATTAATAAAATTTTTTTTTTTAAAAAGGAAAATTATGTGAAGGTTTGAGTGCGACCTAAGTATGTGTTGAGTTTAAACAAATAAGAGGTTGGGGGGAGGGGCACTAACCCCACCCCCAACCCATATTATATTATATGGGGTGGGGTGGGGTTGGCGCCCCTCCCCCCAACACTAAAATTCTTTCCTTTTAAATAAAACTTTAACTATCATTCAAACAAGCGGCCATCTTTAGTCTATGCAGAGCCTTCTTTCAATAAATCGATCTCGCACTAAGTTATTTTCTCGAGACACAAGTTTATTTATCCCATATATATATATATATATATATATATATATATATATATATTGGATTATATATTTTTGTAAAAAAATTGTTAAAATATATTTGCATATTAAACAAAACCCTTTGAAATGTTGGGTATTTAAGATTATATATATATATATATATATATATATATATATATTCTCAAAACAAATATATGGGGTTTTGGGTTTACCTAAATGGGTATATACTCATTGTATATACAATTAATCTACAAGAAAATACCATATAAAAAATAAATAAAGAAGAGAGACCAAAACCCACAAAGGAAATGGGTAGATCTTTTCCCTAAACACAAAAAATTAACAAAGGAGAGCTTCCAATCCTCTCTAATGGCCTCCATGGCTTCATCTTCTTCTCCTCCTTCCTTCACTTGCAACACAAAACAAGAGAAAATGAGAGATTAGATTTAGAAAATGAATATAAGAGAACCCATAAGGATATCTAGGGTTTCTTTAGTCTAACCTAAATCTAATGGCTTAGATAGATTAGATCCAATGGTGTAGGATGAACCCTACATCACTTAAGTGATGGGGTATTTATGTGGGAATGAAATAAATAAAAAGATGTGTGTAATGTTAAATGGGGCCCTAAGGGGGCTAGAATTAGTTGTGCACCTTGCCCCTCTTGAGATAATGATTTTATAATAATGTGCATGCCATTAACACTAGAGGATTATTATCCTTGTCTAATTAAATTTAAAATTGCTAATGGGCATTTAAATAATAAATTTAAAGGGGATTAATGGAGTTAAATAATGAAAATCTAAATGAGGATTATTTAAATAAAATATTTGAGTCTAGAAGAGAAAGAATTAAATTGTAACATCATTTTGAAATTGGGCTTAAAATATTAATCATTATTTTAGTTCTGATCGCTTTTAATTGTTTAAAATTTTATAATCGAGACTTAATTAAAATCTTGGCTAAGGCCTTGTAACCTTTCAAAAAAAAATTATTTCATAATTTTCATGATTTGTTATAGGGTTTATCATGGGTTTGAGCGGGAAAAATCTAGGCGTTACGGATATGTCGATGATCTAGTCATCACTAGGGATTAGTGAGGATGATTGAATCAACAAAGAAGGATCTAACATGATTATTTGACATCACCGATCTCGGGCTTTTGAATTATTGTCTTGGACTTGAAGTTTGGAAAAGATAAAATAATATCTTTGTGTCACAATTGAAATATGCCAAGAAAACGCTTGAGAAATTCAATATGATGGATTGTAAGACATTTTCCACACCTATGGAGACAAGAATTCAACTGTCTCGAATAGATCCATCACCACAAGTAAATGCAACTCTCTATCGGCAGTTGATCGAGAGTCTCATCTACTTGACTTACACTAGGTCAAATATCAACTATGCAGTCAGCTATCTTTCATGGTTCATGCAAGAAATAAGGGTTTCTCACTGGAAAGAAATAAAGGGGATACTGAGGTAAATCAGAGGAACTATGGACTATGGCCTATAATACAATAAGAATAATAACTTCTTCTTGAGAGGATATTCAGATTCAGATCATGCAGGAAATATAGATAATAGGAAATCCACTTCAGGATTTGTATTCTTTTTGGGATTTGGACCAATATCATGGGGGAGTAAGAAGCACACTTGTGTTTCAAGATCCTCCACAGAATCAAAATATCATGTAGCAAGTGGAGATGTATGTGAAGCGATATGGCTTCACGTATACTTGAAGGATTGGGAATACCACAGAAAGATCCAACTATCCTACATGTTGATAACGAAGGAGTAGTAAAACTTGTTTGGAATCTAGTTTTTCATGAGCGTACCAAACACATTGAGGTGTAGGTACATTTCATTTGTAAACATGTTCAAAACAACAACATCCAGCTCCAATATTTTCCAACAGATATGCAACGTGCAAATGTCTTCAAAAAGTCACTTGCTCGAGGTAAATTTGAGGGTTTTAGAGAATTTCTCTCATGTTCACTTGAGACCATGCTGAATTAAGGGGGAGAATGTTAGGAATAAAACTTAGCTTAATTCATCATTAGTTGATATTTAAATAAATGTAATAAGTTAAAGTATTTAATTTAAATACTTTAAACTTATGTCAATAGGTATTAGTTACCCTTAGTTTTTAGTTAACTAAGTGATAGTGTTCTCATCCCAATGTTTGTGGGATCATGTTCTATCTTGCATATTTTTTTCCCGATGATTTCCATGAGGGGAAATAGGGGTAGTTAGGGGCAATATGTTATTTCTACATATTTTCTTAGATTAGGTGATTTGTTTCCATATATTGTGGATGAGATAGAATTTGTCTAATATCTATAAATATTGCAACTCTCTCATTTGTTTTATAATGCTTGATTTCATATTAATAAAATTATGCAAGCACCGTCTTGTTTTCTGTAATTAAATATGGTTTGCAGACAAGAGTATCTCATAAAGTGCAAATTATATGGGTGGATTAATATTAAAACAAAATTACCTATATAATAGATAATATATGGACCAATAACCGATATGTAATATTGTTTTAACCGTGCATGGCAACATGGAAACAAAAAAGGAAAGGGTGTGAGTTTTGGCACGAACAAAGTGGCAGATGCATTTACTCCAATGCATGTGGACAATTAATGTAAGTTAATAGAAAAGAAAGTTGAAACTTAATCGCCCTCGCACCACTCATTCGAGCTCTTACCGCCGCAAGACTCAGCACCTTTGTAGCCTCATCACCTCACTACCTCACCTCCTATGCAAAGATGTTTGCACGTTTCCGATCTCCCAACCATGGACATTTATCCCACATTGACTAGACTTTGGTGAGGTTTATCACCGGGGAAATTAAGGAACTTAGCTGACCTATTTTTATTTGTTTCCATTATATTTTGATACTGTTATTTTGTTATGGATATTTGATATTGTTTCTCCATATAGTAAGCTTGATTTGTGGGTTTTTTTCACAAGTAATGTTTCTCCATATTTGTTTGGTTCCCACAATGTGAAAGAATCTTCCTGTCCTAAATTGGATGTTACTAAGAGATACGTTGATTATAAATTCAATCCTAGATATTGAGTGTAGGATTCAAAGCCTCACATGCCAAATAACACATAAGTGTTATACTAACCTTGTTTTACAAACCGCATCCACCGGGTTATTAGGAGAAACAATTGAAGTGGCATGAACACACATGAAGACCATAGAAAAAATTCTTGTGAGGGGGATACTAGGAAGATAATAATGGAGGAAAAGTGGGAATGAAGAATCCTATTCCAACACCGTAAAAGACAAGCCACCTAACTCCGAAAACTCCATTTTAGGTAATAGGAGCAATGCAGGGAAGGGTGAAATGTTCCTATTTTTCATGCTCAATCCTAGAACCTGGGCCAATATGGGCCCAAGACAACATGGTAGAGGAAACTAATTAGCCTACTCAGGATTTTGGGATTGCTTCTCTCAAATTATACTTATGTCTTTGGCTGAGTTAGAGGATTTATGGGTGGTTCTGGTTACTCAATGGATAATAGAATGCAACACAAGCAGAATATGAAGAAGAAATATTTTTAAACTTTAATGAATTGAATTATTAGGGAACTTCTTCAATTTCAGACATTTTCGGTTTAAGCACACAAATAGGGAAAATGCTTCTAAATTTCCTTTCAGATGTTTTTGCAATATGATCTGTATTGCTTGTTTAATCTTTCTCCTCATTTTCTTATATATTTTCATAACATGTGCAAGAATTTATGATTCTTTAGATGTAATCTCACAATTGTAGTCCATTTACCTCCTTTTGTGAGTGGGATTATGTTACTGTTTTTTGCATGATTGTGTAATGGGTATAGTTTTTATCTGCATTTAATTTGAAGTTCTTCATGGGTCTAGTTAATACAGACATTTGACAACACTTCTTCATGGATTTAATTGACAAATACATATTTTCACTATAGAATTGAATCAATCTCCTTTTACAAACAAACACAAAGTTACTATTACAATATATATATATATATATATATATATATATATATATATATATATATATATATATATGAAAAAATCCAAACACATTTTGCTAAATCATTTCCAAAACCAGAAATGGGGCTGGTGAATCTGGCAGATGTGGTTTGCAGGTGGATGTGTTAGAATTTTCTAGTTGTCTTCCTGTCTTAACATCCCTTATAGGTGAAGTCGGGAAAGTTTTAGAATTCATCAAGCATTTAACCCAAGTGATAATTTATGTGTAGACACTAACTGGGGGCAATGGATGGCCATAATCTCACTCAATAATGGGTGTTATTCAAAAATGGATTTGTTGGACTGTTGAGTCTCATTTTCCTGTCCAACTCTTTTCTTTCCCCGAACTTAGACTCTTTCTCCTTTTTTCTTTCTTCTAATCTCTTTCCTACCACCGCATCAATTTTGGATGCTCCTTTATTTGCCTTATATACCCTCTTTCAATATTTTCATGTTCCATTCTTTATCTTTTAGAAATCCTTTCTTCTTTTTTCTCTTGAATCTATTCCCTCTTTCTTTTCTTTAATTCATCAATTTCCTTCTTCTTCTTCTCTTTATCCATGAGAAGCTCCATGTACTTATCAACAGTTATAAGTTTAGATTCCCTACTCAACCTTATTCCAACATCATAATTTGGCCTTCTCGAGCCTTTGACCTGTTCCATTGGGAGTTTTAAGAATTTACTAAGAGTTTTTTGTCCTTGGTTTTCCTCTTGATTTTGGTTTGAATTTTCCCCTAAAATAGATGTTGCCTCCAACTATGTTGTTCCATCATTTTCTTCGGCTTGGGTATCAACATAATAGTGGACCATATCTGTCTCACTAAGAAGTGTTGGTGGGGATGGTAAAGAGAATGACTTATTCATTATTGAAATTCAAGTTTACACCAAGATTGAAAGAAACTTCTTTCATCCACTTAGGAGGGCTAGCTTGTGTGGGCATATATAGAGACTCATTTGATTTATTTCTCACAGTAAAAGGTGTTGATTTTTGATCAACACATTCGTTAATGTTTACCTCATTTGGTTGAACATCTAATTCTTGAAATAATTATATGTTAGGAACTATACCAACATCTTCTCTAACATGCAAATCAACTCCGATAACTGTAGCATGTTTTTGGTTAAACTCCGCCTCATCTTAAACATATGTGTCAATTTTTTTACTTGGTCCCATGTCTTCATCCAAAGCATTTGGATTAAGAGGCCATATGCTCATCCTTTTGAAACCTGATTTAATGTTTTTAGGGGTAAGAGACTTTCTAAATCCCTTACTTCCTAACTCTATTGATTTTTCCCTTTTGATACCTACCCCATGCTTCTAAGCTATTCATTTACACCTCTCCTACTTCATATAATGGATGAAATTGGTGAGAGGTGTGTGCAGCAATGCTAACAAATCTATTCCCAAGCTCCTTGCCTCTTGAATTGTTCCTAAAGCAACATGTGAACCATGTCCATCAAATATCAACAAATGCCTATTTGTTAGAGATACATAACTAGGTATAGATGCTACAAAGTGATGTAGCTATTTCATGAATAAATATTTTGTCATCCATGCATGAGGTTGAGCTGCCATATAGGCATTAAAATCACATCTTGTAATGTAATTCTATAATTTTTTCTTCCCCTTAAACAAATAGAATTGTGGAATGATTTTTCTTACAGTATTTACATAACACAATATGGTAATCTATTCCTTAATTTTTGGAATGACTGGAAAACAATCTCATTCCACAGTTCCTTCCAACTTGTAATTTAGTTTCATCACAATTCCATATTTTGTGTGGCCCATATGGGTTGGCCTCATAGAAATTGGACAAAGTAATGTAGAAATAATTAACAATTGATGGCCCAAGACACACTTCCCGTGTTAGGAAATAAGGGATTAAATATGCGGAATAATCCCTCACATAATCACAACAGTGGAAAATAATATGTAGAAAATATTACAGATCTCAAATAAAAGTGTAGAATAAAATAACACAAAACAAAGAGACAGTATTTAACATGGTTCACCCAATTTGGGCTACGTCCACCAAGAATCACTTTCTCGATTTTATTACAAGCCACCACTCTCTCAATACAATACCCAGATCTGTTTGGAGCTATGCTCAACAAACTCTACAGAATTCACACCCAAATTCAAAGCACATATGCAATGTTTACATTATATCTACCATATGCACAAAACCATATAAATAGACAACTGCTTAAGTAGTTTTACAAAACCATGGGTATCAAAACCATGGGCCAAAACCGTCCCATAAACCTATGGGTCAAAAACCTTGGTGAGACATCCGTGGAAAGTGTACAGTACTCTTAGTGTACAGTTTTCAACACTTTCTCACATGAAAACATGCTCTACAACCTAACATCCCGATATTTATCAAGGCATTTAGTTGTCCTCAATGTTAATTTTGGATGTCCTTTTTTAAAACCAACCCACCATGACTTACCAGGAAGACCATCTATAAAAGGGTTGGACCTGGTTTCACATATTTGTGCCACATATGCCTTAAGTTGTATAATTTATATTCCATAACCCATGTCTGTCATTTCATGACACCAACTCACTATCTCAAGCTCTTCTTTTTCCGTAAGAATTGTTGGGCTTTGGTGGTGATACCCATCAGCCAAGAAGTAACAAAGCAACCGGTATACCCCATTGTTTTGTAGCGAGAACATGTAGAAAATCCATTCTATTCGAAATCTCTCATAGCACTATCCATGTCATCTTTTTTCCAATCATTTCTTTGTATTCTAACTCTTTTAGCCGAATATCTCCTTCTTATTACTTTCATGTTTACTTTTGGATGTGGACTTTTATTTTCATCTTGAACAAATGTGTAGTCTGCATCTTGAATCATGTAGAAAAATCTAATATGATAATTAGATATATTTTCCTTATTTTAGATCCTTAGTTTTATGGGGTGGAAATTAATTTTAACAACAACATTCTCGCAATTTTATAATAGCAATAACAACATTCTACATGTTTATAATAGCAACATTATATAGGTCTATATGACACATAATGGATTGTTGAAAGAGGAAGAAAGGAACATGTGCATTATATAGGTTTATAACTTCACTAAAGAAAAATAATCAGTTTCTGAAACTCATAATGCATACTTACACTGTATCGATATGTAGTTGAAGAATAATTTGAATGAGCTTGTATGGAAAATATTGCATGCACTAATCAACAATTGATAAGTAATCGCGATCCCCATAATAGAACAAAATGAAAATATGACCCAACCATCAAATGAATTGAATTTATAGGATGGATAAAAGTGTTGTTGATGATTGATCCTTGTGCTTGTTTCTGATTGGTTGACATTGATTGGTGTGGATCATGAATTTGAATATTATAATCCAATGGCTTGAGTTGAATTCAATTTTGAATACGGTTTCTCATGCAAGTATTTGAATTTTGGAATTAAATAAATGCATTTCAGTTTGAAGTTCTTGAGCTCAAAAATGGATGTATTTATTGCAGTACCTCATTTATGAGATTTGATGGCATGGGAAGTGGAGGGAAATGGACCAAGTGTTTGAAGTGGCACATGATTTTAAATATTACATAATTAAAAATGGATCAGTTTGGGTTGTATTGTGTTGGAGTTTGGTCCAATACTTGAGACCAAATATTTATGTTTTTGTACATGAAAGTACTTTGGTTGTGTTATCAATGTATTTGATATAGTGTCTATATGGAGGTTTAAAACATATTAAAAGTTTTATATACTTGATATGATGGGTTTGTTTGACTTTTATATCTAGATGGAATACAAACACATATGTATTGATGTAATACAATTAGTTATTAATATATGATATGATGGAAGTCTTATATCTTCATAATTTTCTTTTAAAAATTATGTAATGTGCTCTATCAATGATAGGATAATGGTTGTACTTGTTTCAAGATTTCATATACATGTAATAGATATTTTTCATTCAAAATTTACCATTTTAATATTGTTATTGCTGATTAACAACACCCTTCGGTTTACACAAGTGTGTGTGTTTGAGCTAACGGTGTCACTAGATAACATGGGTAATATCTCCAGTTGTGGGACGTGCTACTTGAGATAGACCTCCGAGAAAGTTGGTTCTTACTCCTAAACTAACTTCCACAATCTACTCTTAATGCAGAAAACTATCTTGTTATAATCTAAGTTTCCAAGGGACCAGGAGAAAGATTGCATGAAAAAAAGACTACACTAAAGTGACGATACACCGAAAAGGAGGGTATGAGAATAGTATTCCAAAGTGTGAAAAATAGAAGCAAAGTGCATACTAGAAGGGGTGATGACAGTTCTCCATAGTCTAGAAACTACATTGACAACAAGGTTTCATGCACACAATGATAATGAATCCTTAGCAAGAGAATAAATAGACACAATATATTTGTAATGAGTTTGAAAGGGCAAGAATAATACAAAAAACACAACAAGGGAAGATACATCCAAAAACTTGCATCTATTGCTTCATTGATATGCACAGTTCAATATGTTACAAAATAAGGGCTTAGATCACCATGTAAGGAGTCCACTACAAGATCCTGTAGCACATTGGCTTCAAAAATTTATTTTGATAGAGTTTTTCTACACAAAAACTATCTCTCCTTACAATGAGCCCAACACTCTAATTTATAGAATTCTAAGAGGAGAGAGAGAGAGGGAGAAATGAAAATCCTGAAATTTTACTTCCCACCACTTGCAAGATGTCATAAATAGAGTGAAATGATGGTATGTTTCTTGCAAAAGGATCCCCATGTTGTCCCATAACTTGCAATGTGAAAATGTCTACCCATGCTCATTTAATGTTCTCCCAACTACAATAAAATCATTATTCGGACCTGGACACGTTTTTATAAAAATAACCATCAAAACTGCATTAATTTATACATTTATTCAATGATATATGTTGGTCTCAAAATCACGATTCCAACGAGACTAATTTTATGCAATTTTGTTGAGAATTGCAAAAGTTATGGCTTTCTGAGTGTGAGCATCTATTTTGAGTTTGCTAGGGATTTCTTGCATTTTACAGAATGGGAATTTAATTTATAGGAGCTCTATATGTTTCTTATATTTTTACAAACCTACCATCAATAAAATTTTGGTAATTAAAATGTTTTGCCCTTTCTAAAAAGTCAAATTTTGTGAAAATCGAGCTCTGGGTCAAAATTTATGACCGTTTGAAGTTTGGGTGTCGAGCGTTCGATTTCCCTTTGGATTGTGGGTATTGCGGGTTTTCGGGAACTCATGTCCTTGTGGAACTCAAAATTTCTAGGCCAATATTTTCCTCCTTTTCAGATTCCTTCTTTGTGCAGATGTTTCTGTGATTTCGGTCCAGATTGCACAAGTGTCCCATGGGCTATCCGGGCCTCCTTCTCCCGCATCGCTCGATTCAGGATTTTTTGTCCCATGCATCATCCATCATTGAACATTCCATGAGGGCCGTTGACTTCCACTCCACCAGATTTTCTTTTGAGTGTGGTGATTTTAGCTTTTCGTGTCTTGCATGTACCTTTGTCCCAACCTGTCTCGCGGGATGCATGGGGACATAAACTTCCACCTTTTACACATTTCCCTTGCTTGCATCTATTTCATCTTTTTGGGCCTCGGCGGCCGTCTCGAACACCTTTTTCAGCCATCTTCGCAATACACTAAGTTTCTTTCTCGTGTGGTGAAATCATGGATTTTGGGCCTGACTGTCCCACGTGTTCCTATGTGGCCTAGGACGCGCCGATCTGATTTTTCCACAAACCACTATTACCTTAGCATTTTGGCCCCAAACTTGGTATGACCCGCATTGGTTCCATCCACAGCCTCTAGACTCAATTTGCACTAAAATAGGCTCTTAACTTCATTTTTTTAGATTTTTGCCAAGTTTTCTAACTCCTTGGATTTTTCTTGGGTACGGAAGTTAGAGAAAAGCCAAAGGGTCCCCAAAAATCCAATTTTTGTCCTTTCACCATTTCTACCCCTCCAAGTCTGAAGAAATTGTGCAAGTTATCAAAATTACCTTGGGGATGAATTTTGGATAACAAATATTTTATAAATAAAGTCCAAAAGTGCAAATACCCTCACAACTATTGGGTAATGCATGACGAATGGCTCCTCTCCCTTACTAATAGATATTCATTCAATTGTGCATCATAACAATACATTCTTGAATGATGGAAGAGGAGACAATATTTGATTCCTCTTTCTTTTATGTGAATCTTAAAATTTTCTTTTTGAGTGTGACGTGGTTCATTGGATGTTCGTAAGCTACGAAAGGGGAGTTAAAATTTTATAGTGCCTTTATTGCATCTCATTGTTTTTCACAAACACATTTTAATAATTGTTTGTTTGATGTTATCTTCTCTTAATCTTTCATGGTTGATGTTGGTGGATGTGTCTACTAAGATTTGAGTAGGAAAAAAAGAACAAATAAAAAAGAAAAAAATTAAAAAATGATTTAAAATAATTATCAAGATTCATATATTATGGATTCAAGGTCTTGTGTTATTGGTGAGTTATATGTAGTTTGTAATCATGAATAGGGCACTCTAAATGCAAATTGTTTGGTGGACATTAAGGACCCAAGCCTTTGTGTATGTCTCACTTTGAGTTAGTAAATGGATGGTGAGTTTTCTTTTATCCCCATTTTATGTGGTTCTATGATTTTTTTGTCTTTTTGAGTTTTATATTGTCTTTTTGTTTTCAAATAAGAAACCTTATGTGAAAGGTTAATTTTATGGTGTCTATAGTTACATATTGTATACTTTATCTTATCTATACTATGCACATCCATTAACTAAATTGTAAAATAAACAACAATATCCAAAATACCTTCAAGTCATATTTTTTACCCTTATACACTTCTAACACATTGAATGCAAATTTTTCTTACTATATTAAAGCTTTGAAATTGAGTAATTTTTTCATCAAGGATGTTGTTATCTCCGAATCAAAGCACACTATGGTTTGCACAAGTGTGTGTGCTTGATTTCACGGTGTGATTGAATAACATGGGTACTATCTCCAAGTTGCAGGACTTGCTACTTGAGATAGACCTCTAGAGAAAGTTGGTTCTTACTCCTAAACTACCTGTCACAATCTACTCTACTACAGAAAAAATATATTTTTCTAATTTAAATTTCCAAGGGACCAGGGAGAAAGAGAGAGTTCATGAAAAGAAATCCTACACTAAAGCGGTGATACACAAGAAAAGGAGAGTGTGAGAATAGTATCCAATGTGTGAAAAATAGAAGAAAAGTGCATACTAGAAGGGGTGATAAAAATTCTCCATAGTCTAACAAATGCATTCACTACAATGTTTCAAACATGCACAATGATAATGAATCCATGTAGAGCATAAGATAGAACAATATATATGTAATGAGATTGAAGGGGCAAGAGGAATACAAACAAACACAACAGGGAAGATACATCCACAAACTCGTATTTATTACTTCATGATATGCATAGTTCAATCTATTACAGAATAAGGGCTTGGATCACCATGCAAGGAGTCCACTACAAGGGCCTGTAGCACATTGGATTCACAAAACAAGATTTGAAAGAGTTTTTCTACTAAAAAACTATCCCTTTTTTACAATGAGCCCAACACTCCAATTTATAGAATTTTGAGAGGAGAGAGAGAGAAGGAAATGAAAATCCTGAAATATTTCCTTCAACCACTTGAAAGAGGTAGTAAATGAAGTGAAATGATGGTATGTTACTTGCAAAATCCCCCCCATACTATCCCATAACTTGTAGTAGTGAGAAATACCTTATGCTTCATTGAATGCATCTCAACTACCAAATAAAACATTGTTATGAACCTCACTGATTTTTATAAAAAATCACAATTGATTTCTCATCAATTTCTAGATTTATTGATTTTTGTGCATTGGGCTCAGAACCATGATTCCAAAGGTACCAATTTTGTGCATTTTCATTGAGAAATGCAAAAGATATGGCATTCTGAGTGTAGGAAGCTATTTTGGGTTTGCCAGGCATTTCTGTCATTTAACGAGACTGAGCATTTAATTTATTAGATATGGATATGTTTCCCTTATTTTCATATACATACCCTCAATAAATTAAGAAATACAATTTTGTGGCATAGAGGATATTGTGCGTGTTCCAGAAAGTCAAATTTTGTGTAAAACAGAGATCTGGGTCAAAATTTATGGCTGTTTAAAGTTCGAAGGTTGAGCATTCAATTTTCCTTTGTTATGCAGCTAGTGCGTGTTTTCAGGAAACTCATGTCCCGCGCATATTTGAACGGTCTGCCTAGTATCCTTTCTACGCATCACCCGATTTGAGCTTCCTTGTCCCAACTGTCCCACCGTTGATTATGCAAGAGAGGCCATTGACCTCCACTTTTGCCAAATCCCACTTGTCGGTGGCAATTTCATGTTTTGGGTCCCGCGTGTCTCAACATCCCAACCGTCCCCACGAACATGTGGGAAAAAAACTTCTACCTTTACTTGATTTGAATCGCCTACGGTGATATCGGCAATGAACATCCCAATCTGCCCCTTTGTCCCGTGGACCACCTGGGACAAATTTTTTTGACTTTTCCGATTCCTTTACAAATGGGCCATTTCACCTTTGTGGGACCCACACAAACTTGTGCGGCCTAGGACACAATCTTCTACTTTTTCCACAATACACTAAAAGAAGCCCATTTTTTAGATTTTTTGCAATTTTTTCTAACTTCTTGGAATTTTCTTGGATAGGGAAGTTAGAGGAAGGCAAAGGGGCACCCAAAAACCCAATTTTTTTCCTTTCACCATTTATGTTCCTCCAAATTGCAGAATTTTTCCAAGTTATCAAAATTACCTTGAGGGGTGAATTTTGGATAACATATGTGTATTCTCTCTTCTATAATTCCTCATCTTTCCCTACCATCAATGGCTATAAATATGATTCTTTCAACCCTTTATGATAAATTTAGTAGGGTTATATTCTTCTTACTACTCTATTTATACTCACAACACAAGATCTTGGTTATCTTCTAGCTCAAAAACCCAAATAGGGTCTTATTAGAGGAATTCATCTCCTAGAATGGTCTACCCATCTTATTAATGGACACTTAGTTGATGATTCTTTTCTTATTTTGGTTGAAAATGAGAAAAATATCAATGAAAGAAATATCTAAATTAACACTTTCTACAAATATTTAGAATCCAATCATGAGGGGTTTAAAATTTTACATTATAAATAGATTTTATTGCCCATGCTAGATTTGTTAAAGAAGTTTCCTTTGAAGTGGATTACTAGCGGAGAGAAATTTAAATTCTTTGGAATTCCTTTCACTTTTGATAACACCTCTTCAAATATATGCCAATATGTGTCTGATAGGGTAAAGAAGAAAATTTCATCCTATATTTCTAACCTCTTTATCTACATATCAAATTAAAGGTTTTCACTAAAACTCTTATAGATACACATGTTTATTATTCTTATTTGTATTTCCCTTCCAAGGCTTTAATGTTTAACAAGTTGGAAAATCTTCTCAAAACATTTTGTTGGGCCAATGCAAGGAAATACAAAGGGTTCTATAAAGTGTCATGGGACATGTGTTTTTCCATTGGAAAAAGGTGACATGGTTATAATTGATGTGTATGGAAAAAACATTTCCTTATGTGCCAAATAGGTGGTGAAATCCAATCAAGTGAAGGAAGTTTTGAAAATCTTGTTTAGACATTGTATTTTTCTGGTTCTTCTCATGAAAGGAAATATTAAAAAATATTTCAACACTCTAGATCATTTCAAGATTGAAGGCTTGTTTATTTCCAAAATTGGAAATCCTTTGTTCACTAATCGAGCACTTTCTTAAATGTGTTGGTGATGTTTTCATATCTATATTTTCCTTTGAAAACTACAACATATAGTTGCCACTCATTATTATAGGCAATAATACCCCCTTGACAATACATTGTGCATCAAGGAACTTAAATTTTATTGCAAAAGGATTTCCAATTTTCGTGATTTGATCTCATTCAAGAAACAAATTCCTTGGTAGGAACTCAATTATAAATTCAACTTAGTCAATTAATGTCTCCCATATGTGCTTGAAATTTACAAACTTATTCCATATTTCATGCTTCATAAAATGGGTCTACAACCCCGATTTGTATGGTGAAGTGATTGGAGATGGCATGTCGACACAACATTTAAACACTACAATTTTGGGTTGTTATATTGTCAGTTGATGAATCCTTACTTTCATTCACTTAGAAAACTCAATTCGTGTTGGTGTTTAAAGTCCTCTCCCAAAATGTGATTTTTTTCCTTGATAGGTTTTGGAAATGTAAACTTGTGGTTTGGATTGAGATGTAACTTAATGTATAACAATAATGCCCACTCAAGACACACTAGAACAACATGACAATTAATGAATAATTTTTTTCATGAAGTTTATACGACACCACAAGTGATCACAATGGGCTACAACTAACTCTCGATAGGTTTGACACAACATTTACCACCTAGGTACAAGGAAACCTACGACACCCATCACGAAACTGTTCACTTCCCATTTTGACAAGACATCACATACTAGTCCAACCAAAGAACACATTCTGCTTATGAGCATCCCATGGTGAAATTGTTGTAAGGTTTCTTAGTTTACTAAAACGTCTTTCAAAACTTAACTTATGTTCTAGGATATTTTACACTATGATTCACACAAGTCTTCTTACAAAGCAAGATTTTTCCTTTTATACTAATAGGTAATTAACTTAAGGTCATCTCTAATATAAATATTTTTGTTTTAATTCATTTGTTAAAACAAGGAGGCATTCAAAACCACAAGGCTATCATCCAAACTCATGCTAATAAAACTTATTTTGAATCTCCCTTACACCAGAAGATGAGCATAAACTCCAATTAAGATGAGTACCGTTTAGATTCGGACCTAAGATCTCCTTAAGAAAGGATCAACATTTAAAAAAAAATAAAGAGAGAATTAAAATTTAACTTGGCAAAAGTTATAGGAAGAGGGTTATATTGAATTCATCTTCAAGAATAAGGAATTTATCTAGATTGGGTAAAAGCTTCATTTAGGTTTCTCTTGGTTGAGTTTAACAAAAGAATACATATTAGGTTTTAAACAAACGAGTTAGAATTTAATGATTTATTAATCAATCTTCCCTACTTACTAAGGCCTAACCATTTTCCAAAAGATAAACATTGATTACACCTTCATTACCTTTATATGCCCCACGACAAGAATTAGAGTTTATTATTATAGCAGTAGTAAGGATAAGTTATTTTTAACACACGAATAAATTTTCCTTATCTTCGACTGAAAGAATATTGACTTCATCGAAAGGATTATAACCTCTTATTTCTTTTGTAAAAATTTTATGAGGATTACCAAATCATTTTAATATGCCAAAAATGGCATTATTTCAATAACCAAAAAGGGTGTTTAAAACACAAAGCTGAAATTCAAAGAGTCTACCAATGGCCTTAAAATGAAAACTAGACATGATTACAACATTTACAAATCAACACGGCACACAAACCAATGGTGGCAACTGATACAAATGTACATTGTCCTGGAACAAAAGGTAATCAAAATTGGTCAAGCAACACTATGCTATTTTCAAGATTACTATATTACATTAAAACTACTCATAACAATGCCATGATTAAATTCATATCTTTCACAATAGTATTTACAAGATAAGGTTTTAGCTGGTTATGACAACATTACTCCACAAAACATAATTCTAAGGCATTGAGCCTCTTCTGAAATTTTCACAAAAACCATTCCAGAGTTTTACAACACACTAAGCATTTGAACAAAATAAATTCATAATCAAAACCGATGCAACTTCTACCAATCTTTCTTTTTTCTACTCACAAAATCCATCTGCACAATTATTAAATTAAGTCACTTCACAAGAACTGAGCATGATAAGACTACACATAATAACAATATACTATAATTTAATAATATCATGAAAGGAAACATTCTATTTCAAGAAATGGATCAAATCTCTCACCACAGCTCGATTCTTAAGACACAATAAAATTTTCACCATGTCAATAAAGAAGAAATCAATATGTTTTAGTTATAAACAATATCTCTAAAACCACAAGAGTTTGAAAACCAATTAGGTAAGACCATATATCTTTTAATATAAAGAACAAAGGGTCGGGAGTATTAGGATTTCAAGCATGTAATCCTATAGATTACGTGATTGAAATGTAATACTCAACCCATCAATCTACATTCTCATGGAGGAATAAAAACTACCAATTACGATCATTATAAAAACAACACTAGTTTAACAATCATTCTAGAAGGGCCATTGGCCAATAAATTAGAAACAACAATCAATTGAAAAAGAGAGTTCCTTCATGTAATCATATAGGTTATAAGGTTGAAAATCTGATATTCAAACCCACAAACCATACCTTGATATCTAAAGGCAACTTCATAGTTATAAAGGATGAATGGAAATGATGGCTAATGATGTCCAAAAGGTAATTCCTAGCAACCTTCCTACTTAATATATTCAAGACCAGAATAGCGACAAGCCTCAAAACTACCCGAGTCCATTATGCAAACTAGCATTCTAAACACCCACCCAAGTTCATAACACTATAGATTCATAACCCTCTTGATAAATCTATAGTTTTGGTTCATAAAATAAAATGGATTACGACCTCCTCGACACAAGACTATTTAAAGTAACCCTTGTTTCCATATTAGAACCACTCTTAAATAGGCATTTACATATATCACTAGATGTCATTTTCTTAACCAAACTTTCCATCATAGATCAACAAAGCATCAATATATATAAATACCCCAATGTCGTTAAATATCTTAAAAATCTATATCATAGCCATCAAGGTTTTCATACATATTAGTACCAACCAAAATTCTATAACAACATTATCAATTAAAAACGCAAGATAGATAAAATCGATATCTTTCCCAAATATAATAGATATCTTCCCCAAGTACAAGCGATATCATCCCGAAATGGGATTAAAAAAATACATCTTTTGAATAAAACCAAGCTAAATAGAATTTCACAATGAGGAAAAATACCTGTAAGAAAGTCAACACTATATCTATAAAAGTATAAATATATATTTAAAGTATCAAAATTTTAGCTAAGCATTTAGCCTTTCTAAGCCTAAAGGCATTAATCCAAATAGAAGCATTCCATTTAATGGTCAACAATATCAAAAATAAGGATAAATCTTAATTTCCTTCTCCCGATAAAATCACTAGTAGATACACAAGCTTGGATGTCATGCAAGTATTCTTATCTCCTATAACATCAAACATTTTAGACAATGTAACAACTAATTCTCGCTAAATAGAAGTAATAATGAAAGAAAAAAAAACCCATGTGATGTGTGATGGAACCCTAACCATCAAACGAAAATGCTAGTAATAGCTTTTTTTACTAATAAAAGGGGTCATATAATACTCAAGAATTCATATCCACAAAGAATAAGGAAAACACTTTATATTCTAAGCTAATAAAGATTTAACTTACAAGAGCAGATATATTCCATGCCGAAGAAATTTCTATTTTCCCAACGTTTAACTCCGATTATAGGAAAATAATATCGCCCACCATTACCCATATAGTAAATTTTATTTTCATACAATAATTTTCGAGGGAAGAGGAGATATTTTACAACCAAGCGTCTAAACCAACTATAGATTTTAAAGAAAAAAACTACCCAGAAGGATTTTTATCAAAATGAAAGCATCCACAACTACGTAGAAGACAAAAACTAGAGGTAAATACAGATGCAAACTATTAATCAATGACGGAACAACATTAAAAAATCACAATTGTAATACCAATTTCAGGAAAGAAAATGTTTCATTTCAAGAGGTTTGTAAGATTTTAGCATATTATGGAGATGGTTAGCTTATCATGCTTGTAATATGCTTCCAAAGTTGACTAAATGCTGTTCATAGGGCTTCATGAACATCAACCCAGTGGAAAATTCCATTATCCAAAAACATGCTTGGAGACCACACTTTTGCCACGGCCACATTTGGCATAGGAGGGTACGTGGCGTGGCATGGAGTCCCAAAATAGTGAGCTGCAATTTTCTAAAAGAAATGTGGTCTCTGGACTGCAATGAGTGCAGTATATGCACAAAATTGGTTTGATAAAACAACCTTGCTTCACCATATGAAACCAACAGATGTCCAACCCGCTTGGTTCGCACTTGCAAGCATACACGCCGCCAATGCAAAAATAGCATATGCAAATGAAAAAAAGGGAAAATGAAAGCACATCGAATAAACAACAAAAAAGTATGCAGAAAGGTCTCCAAAGGTGTACAGACCCACAAAGCATGCCAAACATGTTTCCATCAATAAGCATTGGAGACAATTAAATGAATGGCTATAATCTTCACCTAATTCCAAATAATAACCAAAATTTTACTAAAAAAACAATGAAAAAATACCCAACAGATGTAAATTCTATTTGGTGAAGGGCCACAAAACAAGGACCATGTTGCTACCAAAAGTAGAGAAAGGTGGTAGGTAAAAACATTAACTTTGGCATTAATTAATAGCCCTTCAAAACTTGGTGCCACCACCAACTTCCCTCCACTTCCACACATGCCAAGATTGGCCATAGATGCCATCATTCCAAGTCTTTTAAGTGAAAGATCAATTTAGTTAAACTTAGCTAAACAATTAGGTACCTTTCAATAAAATATGCCTAAAATAACTTGAAAAGGTTTTAAAAATTCCATTAGAACTTTTAACAAACGTCATTAAGCAACCGATAATAAAAATACGATAATCATTAATATGAAGGTCTTCACAAGGTGTTATAAACACCATTAGAAATGCACAAACATTAACAACATAACAAAATGGTATAATAAGAAGGAAAGGAGTCAAATTTACTTCGCATCAAGGATCATAATTACTTAATGATCATAGGTATGCCTTAGATCATTGAAATTGATCCAAGGCATGATCATTCCACACAATAGCAAAAAGGACTACGACACGGGTAACAAAGTTTATTACTAATGTAACTTGCCCATAGTGCCATATGACTATTCCTTCACTAATTACTTGGGTTCACAAATGGAGCTTTGAAACTCAACAAAATGGGTACAAAATGACCTTTAATGCTAGCAAAATAGGGTCAAAAGCAAGGACATGATTCACACCGAAGGGGCATTACATTCTTCTCCCTTAAGAAAGCATCATTGTCAATGTAACACAATGTTGAAGAATGCAAAAGAGATAGGAAAGAATGGTCAGGAAAAGAAAAGGATTCATCCTATGGTTAAAAATTTTGTTGTTAAAGCATGACCATAGGGAAGACTAGAAAATTTGGCAGATTATTTAACTTCCAAAGTTCTATAAAGATTGGCGCTTTTCTCTTCGCTCATTATTTAATTAATTTTCTTTCCTTTTCATTATTCCTTAAACTTAAGTCCTTAAGATTTCATTGTTGTAAGGTTTTAGTTTATTCCTTCTTGTGGGTGCCCAACAGGAACTGCTATCACAATAACATACCAGGGTCATACTTAACACTAATGATTCACAGATAAATTTCACATATTATCATGACCGTACCATATTACAAGGGCTTGATCAAACCATGGAAGAAATATACATGATCCACATACATAGTACTCGTCACACATAGTTGAATGACACATAAGTACTCAAACATAAGTGTACTATAACAATCTGAAATTCCTACAATTTCATAGATTAAGATTTCACATAACTCAAAACAATAGCTGCAGACACATAAACTCAACAATGGAATCAATAACGTATCCACAACACCATAACACATAGCCAACTCACATGAGCAACACATACATCATAACACTACTCCCAAAGCATCAATCACATGCACACAAATATATTATGCCTCCCTTGAGTATCTTATGCCTCCCTCAAGAAGTAATATATAAATAAATTTTCCTTTTCACTCCCCAAAGAGGTCATTCACCCTATGGTCCTAGGCACATAGAGTTCAAACACCCCTAACCCAAATGACATAATAACTCATGGTTAGGCAACTCGCTAGTTACTTGTAACTCCTTGGGGCGTACCCCCATATGAGAACCGGGTCCATAGGTCCAACCATTATATGGTGCATCCCTTGACCCTATTCCACACATTATGAAAATAGAACTAGCATAGAAATCCGATTCAAATGCCAAGTGGAAAAATACAAACCTTGGGCTAGGCTATAAAATTTTAAATTTAAAAGAAGATCCGAACCGAAGAAAAACAAAGGGCCAAATAGCCATAATTAGTACAAAAATCCACATGTTAGTACCACAAACAAAGGGAATTCCCAAAATATAAAAACAAATCAATCAAGAAAATTATTGGTCCTAGCAAATAAAAAATAAAAATCTCAATTTAAAAATAAATAACAAATATAGAAGTAGCACATTATGATGACTATGTGGCCTTATGCGCCACCAAGGGGGTAATCAATGAGTTGTTGGTGTTGATGCTCAAAATAGTCTTGCCCCATTTTTCCATTAAAATCTATCAATTTACGGCCTCTCGCCACATTTTATCCCCGTGTTTTGCACCCGAGGAGTCTCTACCTTCCTTTTGTTTCCATAACCAATCCTTCTAGGCCGGGATCACGTATGGATCCATAGTTGTTTCCTTGTTTCCTGTTTATCTAGAAAGGGTCTGTAATTAGAGTCCCCATTCTCTGTTCATATAAAAACTTGGGCTCTTTTGTTCTTTCCATTTTCCATAGTTGGGATTTGCTTGTCCTTGTCATTTTTGCCCTGAATACTTGAAGAAAAATGAACGGATGTAGCTCGAAGGAATGTATTTGAGCCTTGTAACATTTCTAAATTCTCTTTCCTTGGATAAAATTTCATCTCCGGCTCAAATGGTCATTTTTTTGCATTTTACGGTTTGACGGGTGTTTCTCCTGGTCAAATTTACATCCTTGCATCAACAAGAAACATGGCCTCTTTTGGTTAGACGTGGTTCAATGCGGTGCACTCTAAAATTCTATGGATCGCCTTGACCCAAAACTAGTCCATGTGGAGGAACGACGCTCATTTGAAGATTTGTTTTTGGCCTTAGATTTGCGCCAGAGGGCATGTGGAGGTTTCCATTGCTTTTTCTCGACTTAGACAATTTTTTATGCAGTTGGTATAGTTTGGAGGAACAAGGACACGTGGTGAGCCCATGCTCATTCAGGGTCTCCACTCTTGGGCACCATTTTGAAATTGCACCATGAAGACACGTGGAGGTTTCTACCGGGGCTTCCCATACTTAGTATTTTTCAAAAGGTTTTGAGAGGCCTGGGACATGTGGAGGGACCACGCATGTTTGAGGATTGACCCTTGAATTTCATTTTAAAGAAGCACTAGGAGGACACTTAGAGGCCTCTGCTCACTTTACATTTTTCTTGGACTTTTCAATGGCCAAAGGAGATTGCCTCGGACCCTGACACATGGTGCCTTCCGATGAGCTTTAAGCCCTCAAACAAATTTTTCCGGGCCAGGACACGTAGTGAGCCCGCGCTCATTCAAGATCTAAAATTTTGGGGACCATCTCAAGATGCACCATTGTGACACGTGGCAATTTGAAAAGTCGAAGGTGGGGAAGCGGACCATCGGAGGAAACTTATATTTTTACCTCTTGTTATCAAAAGGATTAAAACATCAAAATGGACCACAGGCCCAACAAAGGATAAGTCAAAATTTTCTCCAGTCAACGATGGAGGTGCGGACCTTTGGAGGAAAAGTGGACAATTTTCCTTTTGTGGAGAAAGGAGTCAAAAGTAAAAAGGGAAGCGTGGTTCCATCTGTGTTGTTCCCCTCAAAATTCCCCTCTTTTGAAAGTCAAAAATTTGAAAATTTTGAGTTGGCACCCTTCAAAAGAGTGTTTTAGTGAAGTAAGAAATTCGAAGAGATGGTGAAAATTCTGTTTCTTGGGGTCATTTTAGTGACTTGCGGGTCTGTCAGACATTTTTTTCCCTCATGTCCCAAGTACCGGTGGGCCTCCTGTTCGCTGATTGGCTGATTTCCCCGCAAGTCCTTGTCCGTTAGCTTTTTCAAACTTTTTCAGCCCATCTGTCCCAAGTATGCTTGGGCCTCTTATTCACCGATTCCCTGCATCACCCGCATCAGCCGAATCATCTCTTCATGTCCTTCACGTTTCTGTGTCCCTAGGACCACCCATGCTCTATTGGCCCGCATTAGCTGAATCGGCTTTTCGTATCCCTCATGTCCCAATGTTCCATGGACCATCCGAGCTAGTTTTTTCTATTTTTCTTGCATTTCACCTTTTTGAGTTGGCGCAAGGTATATTTAATGCACATTTATGATCTTCTCTCTCCAGCAGCTATTTAAAGGGGAAACCATCTATGCACTTGTCACTTTACCTACTCATTATCTCTTGCCCAAATTTTTGCAAAATTGAGTTGTTTGTCCACCCTCCTATATCTCCTTGCAATAATTTTTGTGAGTATGTTCTTTGAAAGCCATTCCTCTCATTCACTTTATCAAAATGAAGATCAAATTTTAAAGGCACAAGCATCTGTCCCCTTTGGAGACATGTGCCCGATATTGGAGATAGCGAAGTTCAACATTTGGATTTCAATGATTCCAAGGGGCATGGAGATAGCGGAAGCATTGAAGAGATTCAGGCACCGGATCCTCAAAAACAGTGGACCCTCCTCACCCACAACTAGATGTCTCTACTTTTGGCTCTTTACTCTCTTCTTCTATTGTTAGTTTGGATCCCCTTGTAATTTAATTAAGGACTTTATATTGTGTATTTTCCTTAATTAATCTTTTGGTTAAAAGAAACAATAACTAAATGTAACCACTTTGTAAAACTATATATTGGGCTCTCTCGCACCATTCCAAGGGACTGGAACTCGATAATTTTTGAAAGTGTACAAGAAATAAAAGCTATCAATACAAAATATTTCCTTCTGTTTTTATCTACATCGATTTATTCTCTCTTGTTTGTCTAAATTTTGTGAATCATTGATCTATTGCATTAAGAATCTTTGTATTCTTATGGATGTCATTTCTGGAACTTTGTGTCTATGAAATAATATCCGGTGGTTTAACATGAATGATTCTATTCTATATATCATCCTTGCTCAACATTTATAAGGAACTATTTTTCTATCTATATTTCCTGGGAATGCTATTATGTTCTACCTTTTCCTCCCTTAGTTCTTCTATTCTTTTGTATTGATGATCTACCTTTGCATTAAAACACTTTCATGATATCAGATTTCCTCATTAAAGTTGAAAGTTGTACATTTGTAAATAGTTTTGTTTGCTTGCTTTCAATAAGGGAACCTCTCCCATTGAAGAGGAGGGACTTTCTATCCCCTGACTATTGTTTTCATTAAAGTCCTAATTTGACAACCAATAGTTTTTGGCGATTCTACTAGGGATTTGTTTCAATGAATTCCAGTTTTAAAGAACAATTTCTTGATCATTTCTGATCTAGTGACTCGAGATTTACTCGCGAAAGAAGGGCTCTTGGAATTGAAGATTCTCAGTTTCAACTCCTGGAGTAGCAAGGATTTCCCCTTCCTTCAATAAGGATAAATATAAGAGCTCATTCTATAAGCACACCCTGTTGAAGAAAGATATTTTGGGAGTGGTATCCCTCAAGAACAACTCAACCCTAATATTTGCGCTTTAATTATTATTGGTGTTTCAGTTCCACTTTAAGCATTTTTTCCAAGAATGGAAATTCCATTACCTTGGGGCCAACTAGTTGGACCTCTTGCCCTGCCTCAACATTTGCATGAGTTACCCAAGGGTAACAGAAAGAATTTTCCCAAGTTCAGAGGTGATGCCAAGGTGCATCCTGATGAACACATTACAGCCATCATAGTTGCGTGTGGAGTCCTAGGATTTGAACATGAGGATGTCTCTGTGAGGCTTTTTGTGGAGACTTTGTAGAAAAATGTAGCAGATTGGTTTTACCATCTCCCTGTTGGGGCCATCACTAATTGGAACACCATGACGACCTAGTTTGAGTATTGTTTCAAACTTGTTGAAGATGTGCATGCTTTGCTAGCCTAGATTTCTCAAATCAAGAAAGAACCAAAAGATCCCATGAGAGAATTTGTGGCCAAGTTCAACAAGCTAATTAAAAAGATCCCACAAAACACTCGGCCTATGGATCAAATTAAAAATGTTTCTTCCTAAATGCTCAATTGCCTAAAGTAAGCTATGCAATGAGAAGAGCCAATCTTGGAACTTTTGATGCTGATTAGAGATTAGTCATCACGTGTTGAAAATGACTTGATCATGTCTGGAAAATTGAAAAGAGACTCTTCCAAATCCAAATTTCATCTTCCTCTTCCTCTACTCCTAGAGCTAATGCAGATTAGTTAGTACGTGCTTGTCAATGACCTCATTGCCATCAAGAAAAAATTGGCTCAAAGATGCTCCTTATCAAGATGTTCCAAGGAGGAAATTTCAGCCTAGAACCGTCTCGCCTTCTTCTCGAAAAGGTTGGCAATCGAAGGACCAGCCATCAAGGTCCTCGTTAATGCAACTTGTGAAGTTGAAGAACTTGATGACAAAGAGGTTAATGAAGACTTTGAAGAACCTAGAGAAGAGGTTGAGGAAGAACTTGAAGAACTAGATGGATCTCGAGTTAATTTCCTCACTATTGAGGGTGTTGATGAAGAAGATGATTATGATGAAGTAGTGGCAGAGATGAATGGTGATTCATATGCTATTATGACTCAGGAGAAAACAAACAAGAGAGAAAAAGTGATGCATCCCACTAAAAAATCTAAGGAGCATCCGATGACTATTCTAGTGATTACAAGAAGAGGATCTCCTCCCCACTGCATCCATGCAAAAGGTGATTTCTGCTAATTCTTCTTCTTCCACTCCTACTTCTAAAATATCTTATTCTCTAGCTCCAAAACATGATAAGCCTAGGATTCCTAGTGATGATACCCCATCCACCTCTAGATCTTTTGATATCATTGACCACCTCAAGAAGACAAAAATCCAGATTTCAGAGGCTGATTTTTATCAAACCCATCCAAAATCCTTTGCCAAAATGGTCCACTTTGTCAATTCCCATTCCAAAACTTCATCCAACACTTCTAAAGGTATTTTTCCCACTCCTTCTTCTGCATCCCAACCAAATCTTGTGGCTGCAGTCACCTCACCAAATGTGAAAATCAAACCATTCTTTATGACCCTCCTCATAGCTGGCCATAGACTCAACAACTGTGTCATAGACTCAGGAGCATCGGATAATGTGATGCCTACCAAAGTGGCTCATGCTTTGGGTCTTACCCTCACACACACTTTTGGTTCTTGTTATTCCATGGAGAGTAGGAGGTGCCTTTGGTTGGAATAATTAAGAATGCACAAGTCACTTTTGTTGCTTTGCCAGAGAAAAAGGTGTTAGCTACTATTTTGGTAGCTGATATTCCTCCTTTATATGGCATGCTGTTGAGTAGAAATTTCTGTAAGGATGTAGGAGGAGAAATTCAAATGGATTGGTCACATGCCCTTATACCAGTCAATGGAAAGATGAAGAGGTTGCTTTGCCCGAGAAGAAAAATAAACATATTGTGCAAAAGACAGATGATCCTAAGGAAAAAATACTTTATGAAGATATTGGGCATAATAAACACATGATCATGTCTCGGGATGAGGCGGGCGTCCCAAAGAAGTGCTCCATGATCCTAATAGCATTTGGAATTTGGAATTTGATGGAAGTTGCTCTTCACTAGTACCGAGGGATGGTGTGGTATTGATATACTCCATAAGGAAAGATTAATCCTTTCTCCTTCAAGATATAGTTTTAAAATACAAATAACACAACAAGAATATGAAGTTCTCATCCTTAGATCAAACACGGTAAAATAAAGAGGTGTGAGGAACCTCCTAGCTCTGTAAAACTAGTTGTCAAACAAGTCGAGACCTTTCCTAAGTGAATAATAGAAGGTTAAAGCATTATAGGAATCAGTATGGGATTCTATTGAATTATTTGATGCCTTCTCCATCGAAGTGGTGCGAGGGAGAAGAACACTAGAGCTGATTCCCTAGTTGTTTGGGTCTTTGTTGATACTTCATCCCAATTTCTCTCAGGAAAAATTCACCATTGAAATGATCCATAGACCAAGCATACCGATAATGTAAACAACTGGAAAGTTTTCAATGATGACCAATATTTTATTTCTTTCCTAGAGCTCAAGGATAACTTTGATGAATTCTATTTTAAGGGAAGTGACAATCTGCCTCAGAGAGAGTGTCTCTTTCAATGAGGAAGGTGTCAAGGAGGAGATGGATCAAGATGGTTCCATCAAACTAAAAGGTAAAAAGATCCCTAAAGGGCTGATAAGTATAGAGGAATTGTTTGATAAACATGACATATATGTCAAGTCCAAGGATTCTAAAGGAACTCAACAATCTCTGAATGTGAAAAGGTTAACATTGGGAGCCCTACCGAAACCAAAATGGTTAACATTGGAAACTGCTGCACCCAATAGGAGAAGAAAAAGGTGGTAAATATTTTGAAGAGGTACGTTGATGTCCTTACTTATTCTTATGATGATCTGAAAGCTTTCTAGCCAAAAGAAATGCAACACTTCATTCCCCTCAAACCTGGGATTAAACCTTTCAAGTAGAAAAGGTAGTACAATCCAAAGATTGCTGACATCATTTTCTAAGAGATACAAAAGTTGTTGAAAGCCAAGATCATCTTCCCCATTCATCATTCACCATGGATTGCTAATATTATACTTGTCGGGAAGAAAAATGTGAAATTCATATCTGTGTTGAATTTTAAAATCTAAATAAGGCTTCTTTGAAGGACAACTATCCCTACCCATGATGGACCAGGTGTTACAAGCTATCACAGGTGTAGAAATGTTGTCCATGCTTGACGGTTTCTTAGGATATAACCAAGTGGAAGTCAATACTGCAGATCAGCACAAGACTACCTTTACCACACCTTGGGGTACTTTTTTCCTACAAGAGGATGTCCTTTGGCCTCATTAATGTTGCTGAAAAATTTCAGAGAGAAATGGATTTTTCTTTTCGAGTGTTTGAAAGGAAAATGTATTGTTGTGTATATAGATGATTTAACTGTGTTTTCCAAAACTAGAGTAGATCACTTTTAGTATCTTGAAACAGTCCTCTTGAAATGCAGAGAACATGGAGTCTCTCTAAATCCCAAGAAATATTTCTTTTGTGTCACGGAGGGAAAGTTGTTGGGACATGTTCTCTCTGAATAAGGAATCAAGATTGATCCTAAATGAGTTCAAGCCATCCAGCATATTCCTCTTCCCACAAGCAAAAAGGGAGTGCACTCTTTCTTTGGTAAGATCAACTTCCTGAGAAGATACATCCCTGATTTTGTAGAGTTGAATTTGAATATTTCCTAAAAGATGAAAGGAAAGAATACATTTGGTTCGTCCTCTAAAGGAAAGGAAGCATTTGAATGTATTAAGAAAGCTATTGCTAAGAATCCTATCTTAGCATGTCCATATTTTTGCAAAGATTTAATTATCTATTGCTATGCCACAAAGAGTACTTTGGCCACCGTGTTGACTCAAAAAATTATGAATACCATGAGCTCCCAATTGCATTCATGAGTTATATTATGAAAACTCCTGAGTTGAAGTACACTATGATGGAGAAACATGCTTTTGCAGTAGTTAAAGCTGTTAAGTAGTTTTGATTTTATATTCTTTACTCTCACTCTATTGTGCTTGTGCCCGATATGACTATCAAGTCTATTCTTACACAACAAGAGTTTGGAACCAAGAGAGGAAATTGGGTAGTGAAGGTTCAGGAGTATGGTCTTGACATCAGACCAATGAAGCAAGTTCGGGTAAATGCCTATTTGAACTCATTGTTGAAGGAGCTGGTCATGAGTTGCCTATGGATGAAGTTGATGTCCCTATTGTTTTGTTCCTCGGCAGCCTGACAGATGTATGGTAAACTATCATTTCTCACTTCCTCACCTATGGTGAGTGTTAATCTCAGTTAAATGCCAAGGAGAAGAGAGCTATCAAGTTAAGATCAGCACAGTACATGTTGTGGGAGAATTATTTGTTCAAGTGAAGAGTGGATGGAAGATTCTTGAAGTGTTTTGACAAAGAGAAAAAGAAGAAGTTGTTCTCAACCTTTCATGATCAAGCTTGTGGGGTCATTTCTCATCTCGCCATCGCTTTGCTCAAAAAATTCTTCGTGTGGGTACTATTGGCATACTCTATTTAGAGATGCATCAAAGTGGGTCGACAAGTGTGAAACTTGTCAAACCTTTATGGGAAGACCTAAGTCGCTTATTTACCACTTAAGCCAATTTTGATCGAAGAACCCTTTTAACAATAGGGTTTGGATTTCATTGGAATACTCAACCCACCTTCAAGTGCAAGACACACTCATGTGTTGATTGCCATAGATTATTTCACCAAGTGGGTGGAAGCCATCCCGAGTTAAAAGTAATACTTCGAGGTAGTATGTAATTTCATCAAAGAAAACATCTTGGTATGGTTTGGAGTACCAAACAAGATCATGACTGATAATGCTTCCAATTTTTCTTCTGCTGAGATGATTGATTTCTACTATGGTTATGGAATTTCCTCTGCTCATTCTTCAGATTACTACCCTTAAGGGAATGGAAAGGCAGAATCAACAAACAATAATTTGGTGACCATTTTAAGAAAGCTTGTGAATGAATCTTAGAGAAACTAGCACAAGAAGCTTTATGATGCTCTCTGGATAGATAGGATTACACCCAAAAGATTCAAGTGGTGTAAGGTGTGGAAGATCAACTACCAGTGATAGTGGAACTACCAGCTTTGCATTTGATGAAAGCTATTGAGGACCCTAGTTTCAGTGATTCTTTGGATAAGAGGATCATACATCTACATAAGCTAGATGAAGATAGGCTATAGGTTTTCGATAGGATCTCTACCCATCAACCGAGAAGGTGAAATCTTTATTTGACAACAAAACCGGATCCAAAGATTTCAAACTTGGAGACATTGTTTTACCATGGGACAAAAGGCATGAACCTTGAGGAAGCCATGGTAAGTTTGACTCTCTTTGGCTTGGTCCTTATAGAATTAGGAAATTTTTGGTGAAAATTCTTTCTATCTTGATTACATGGATGGATCTTCTCTCCCACTTCCTTACAAGTGGTGATTCAAATTGTTCAAGTCCCGGGTGAATAGGAAGTCTTTTGTATATTATGTATGGTGGTTGTTTGCCTTTCCTTGCCTTTGTTTTGTTGTTTTTTTCTCGTGTGTTGCCTTCTATATTGATTTGCCTTTGACTTTGTTTGCCCAATGGATAAGGCAATCGGTCTTCTTCCCCGTGTTTTTCTTAAATTCTTGTCTTGACTCATTCCCGTGCTCTAGTCAAGTCATCCCCGAAAGATCCAATCATGTTTCCCCTCAAAATTCCCCTCTTTTGAAGTCAAAAATCTGAAAATTTTGAGTTGGCACCTTTTAGTAGTGTTTTAGTGAAGAGAGAAATTTGAAGACATGGTGAAAATTTCATTTCTTGGGGTCATTTTCGTGACTTGCGGGTCTGTCAAACATTTTTGTCCCTCATATCCCAAGTACCGGTGGGCCTCTTGTTCGCCGATTGGCCGATTTCTCTCGTAAGTCCTTGTTCATCAGCTTTTTCGATCTGCTTCAGCCCATCTAACCCAAGTATGCTGGGCCTCCTGTTCATCGATTCCCCGCATCGCCTGCATCGGCCAAATCGACTCTTCACATCCTTCACATTTCTATGTCCCTCGAAACACCCGTGCTCTATTGGCCTACATCACCCATATCACCCAAATCAAATTCTTGCGTCCCTCATGTCCAAATGTTATATGGACTATCTGGGCTAGTTTTTTTCAATTTTCTGGCATTTCAACTTTTTGAGTCAGTGCAAGGTATATTTAATGCACATTTATGATATTCTCTCTCCTGAGTGGCTATTTAAAGGGGCAACCATCTATGCTCTTGTCACATTGCCTGCTCATTATATCTTGCCCGCATTTTTGCAAAATTGAGTCTTTTGTCCACCCTCCTGTATCTCCTTACAATAATTGTTGTGAGTCTATTCTTTGAAGGCCATTCCTTTGTTCACTGTCAAAATGAAGATCAAATTTCAAAGGCATGATCATTTTTCCCCTTTAGAGACTTCTATGCCCGATATTGGAGATAACAAAGTTTGACATTTGGATTTCAACGATTCCAAGGGGTATGGAGATAGCGGAAGCATTGAGAGATTCGGGCACCGGATCCTCAAAAATAGTGGGCCCTCCTCACCCACAACCAGATATCTCTACTTCGGCTCTTGACTCTTCTTCTATTTTTAGTTCGGATCCTTGTAATTTAATTAAGGACTTTATATTGTGTATTTTCCTTAATTAATATTTTGTTAAAAGAAACGTTACTAAATGTAACCACTTTGTAAAAATATATATCAATTTCGCTTCTAGTTTTTGATGTGGGTCCCATTGTGTTGGTTGTCAAATTAGGACTTTAATGAAAACAACATGTTAAGGGACGAAAAAAGTCCCTCCTCTTTAATAGGAGAGGTGCCCTTATTTAAAGCAAGCAACAAAACAATTTACAAATGTACAACTTTCAACTTTAATGTGGATATCTGATATCATGAAAGTGTTTTAATGCAGAGGTAGATCATCAATACAAAAGAATAGAAGAACTAAGGGAGGGAAAAGGTAGAACATAATAGCATTCCCGAAATATAGATAGCAAAATAGTTCTTATAAATGCTTTGAGCAAGGATGATATATAGAACAATCATTCATGTTAAACCATTGGATATTATTTCATAGACACAAAGTTCCAAAATGACATCCATAAGAATACAAAGCTTCTTAATGCAATAGATTAATGATTCACAAACTGTAGACAAACAAGAGAGAATAAATCGATGTAGATAGAAACAAGAAGGGAAATATTTTGTATTGATAGCTTTTAGTTCTTTTACACTTTCAAAAATTATCAAAGTTCTAGCCCACTTGGAATGGCGCGAAGAGCTGTTACATCACATTACATGGCGTGCCTTGGTTTATTTCGTTGCAATCTTCCATTTTACTACACATTATATTGGATTCTCTTCCACTATTGTGCTGCTGGTTATATGGATTACCTCATCAACTCCTTTATTTATATGAAAATATCAGTTTCAAATACATGCAAGCTTTGTGTGTAGTGTCTGTTTAAACTCTTTACAACAATTGGCTTACAATTCTTTAGAACACTTTTATAAATAACGTACATACCTATAGAATGCAATTAGCACACTAAACCAACTAAATTTGGTATTAGCACAAAATGGACTTGTTGAAAGGGCTTCGGAAACTTTTAATCAAATGTAATTGGCAGGTGTCCAACCTGATCAGTTCACCTTTGGCAGCATCCTCCCAGCCTGTGTCAAAATGGGAGCTTTGGAACAGGGTATGGCCATCCATAAAAGCATAATAGTAAGAAATTTTTTTGTCAGATGTTGTAATTGCGAGTGCCCTGGTAGAATGACACCTAGCAATAGGGAATTAATTCCATCTCAGTAGTCTTTCAGTGAGGGAACTTTATTACGAACTCCATAGTTCCAATATTGAATCCCAATCATGTGGCTGCAGTTGCATTGTTTCCAAAAGAACCCATTTCTCTTGCTGATGCTAATGGTGAAGCAAACTTGAAAAGTGGTTCGGGAATCAAGAATGAGAATATGACTTCATACAATCCATTCACAACTCCCTATTGCTGCTGGAATTAACCCACTCAAATGATTAGCAGAGACGTTTATTAGCTAATAATATGACCAATTTACTCATCTTTGTAGGCAAGGGGCCTTCTAAGAAAATCCATGACAAATTGACATAGAAATGCAAGTTGGAAAGATTGGATACCTATCATGGTATCTTTCCCTTTAGTCTATTGTGAGACAGGTCAAGAAGTTCCAAATTTTTGCAATCCCCAAGGGCCAAATCAGGTAGCTATGCTTTGTGATAACTGAATGTGATTAAGAAAAATCGAGCTAGTCCTGACAATAATCCCCAAAGCAGTGTGGATGTCGGTCTCAGTGATGTGCTAATGACTGCTCATAACATAATCATTTTAATCTCTATGTGACTATGTAGTGATCAATTCACCAAGAAAATGGATAAAATATAGTCATAAGACCTTGTTTAAACATGCACATTGAGGGCTTAGTGGTTTGCATACCTACACATGTGATATGGACCTGAAACTTTGTACACTCTAAACTCTCCCTATGGCCATCAAGGTTCCAAAGTTTTGAGGAATTTGGCTAGATAGATCATATTTTAAACTTATGCCCTAGTTCGAGGCCGAGAACACACATTTGAAGCTAAAAATCACAAAACACAATGTGATGTAGAGCCTTTCTCAACCTCAAACCACTCACTTTGTTAGAATTGATTCAAAATACAAACTATGCTCTCTAGGCCTTGAAACTAGCTTACTTGACAAGTTCTCAATTCCCTTAATCATGTAAATTCTTCATTTTTTTCAACTCATGGTGTTAACCCAACTAGTTCAACATGTTTGTAGACCCTCAACTATACCAATCCCGCATTTGAAATGGTTTTTAAACCATCAAAATGTCAACATCACCTTTATTATGCAAAATTGGCCTTGAATGGCTTTTCAACACATTGCTCTTGATGCTTTCATAGTTAGTAACTTCTACAATTTACTATGACAAGGCTTGAATATCCAACTGTGATGTTCCATGCAAATTATATAATGAATTGAGCTTTAAAATCTTCAAATTATCTGAGGTTAGTGTTTCAAAATGATAATTTCAAACCTACTCTCCCTGATTCCTCTTTTACACCTTTGTCTTGTTGACCTTACTTTCTTAGCAACTTTATATGGTCTCAGTCCTCTTAGCATAGTCACTATTATCAATGACTCAAGAAAAATAAAGCCCTTGACCCTTTCAATCATTCAATGCATGTTTGCCAAATTATTTCAAAACACTCCCTATGAACTCTAAACTTTATTTCCTTCGTAAGACGCTTTGTATATTATCAACCACTTCACTCTTGTATCCCAACATAGTCACATACAAGTTACTTTTCCTATTGTCACGCTTTTCTTCTAGTAACCTGCTTGTCAAGTTCTTGGTCACTTAGTTGGGATTTTTCCTCTCTATTTCCTCTAACTTGTCTTGACTTTTCTCTAGTTTCTTGTCACAATTCTTCATCACCATCTATTCCCTTATGTATTTTATTTACCTACTTCTTCAAGACACTCCTTCAACTCTTATATGTTCCTTAAGTCCTTTGTAAGACTGTACTTCTAGGTCAATTTTGACTTGCCTTGGTTTAAGCTCTTTCCCACTGAATTAGATCTTAGATTCACCTTAATCCTTATTATTCTACCTTATTCAATGAATTTTCAATGTCTTTATACCCTTCTAACACTATTTCTCATATTTTCATGTGTATGGCTTCTTTATCTTCTTACTTGCTCTTGTCTCTAAGCAATCTTCTAACCCTGTTTCAGACTTTCCTCTTTGTTTATTCTAAGTTATTCTTTCACTCAACACTCCTCATTTTCATTTCACTCCTTACCAACTCCTTCATCCCATTCCATTAGTATCATTCATAAAAACTTGATCATAACTTTATTTTCTCTTATTTACCATCCTCAAACTCCTCAAAAGGACTGTGATAAGACTGATAAGGAAGCCTCTACTTTTTGGATTTTTCTAAGGTTTTATTACACTCTTCAAAGCTACCAGTACTTCCAACACACTTTCTATGACTCCTTGTTCAACTTGTCCTTAATATTTCTTATTATGCTAGCATATTAGGATTGTCACAGTTTTTCCCTTAGGACTGTATTTTGGATTCCTTCTTTCTTACATACTTAGTGCACCTAAAAAATTACTATTTATGATTCCTAAAGCCCACATAATTCAATCTTCCACTGTTTAAGGATTCTATAGATTCTTCAAGGCATGGATTATGACTATTTCTCTAAGAATGCTTCCAACAAGCCCTCTAAATTGGGTAATATAATGTCATGTCTGAGTTTTAGCAAATTTTAAACTAATAATCTCTCATTCCCCTATTTCACACTTATTGATCTCCTTATCTCACCCTAATCTCATTAATTTTCCATTTGCATTAGGTTTCAAGGTTACTTCCATCCACATACAATATTCTTTCTCTCAAAACCCCGTGACAGGTATCTAGGAGTGAGATAGATTCTTGTTTACTTTCTCCCTATTTGGATTCTAATAACCTTATTGATGATTTCACAAGAATTTGTAGACCTTATTGGCACTTTTCCATCCTTCAAACTCTATGAAAAAGGTTATGCTTTCTTATTCAAACATCTTAATGGTTGTCAACTTGAAATACACAATTTTTAGATTCTTTTAACTCATTTACAAGATCATCACCATACTATCATTCATAAATATAGTCTTTTCTAGGGTTTTCAAAAATCTTTCTACATGCTCTCATTAAGTCATTAATTCAAACCCTTCTCCCAAGATCCATGCAGACTCCCAAGATCCCGATGTTTAATGCTTCCAACTGTTTCCAGCTCAGTTTTAAATTCACGCAAGCTTTGTGTGTGGTGACTGTAGAGTCTCTTTACAACAATTGGCTTACAATTCTTTAGAACACATTTATAAACAGTGCTTGTAGCACCATAGCCAATATATATTTCTCATTTAGATTTTCTGTGATTCTCATTATGTCATCGATGTATTGATATATCGCAAAGTCCTTGTGGTGATGCGAGTCATGCTGTGATGGAATTCATCTATGAGCTCAGTTAATTGTTCCATAATAGACATTCAGTTGGATGATTACAAAAGCACTCATTACTTGTAAATGGTCTCTAAATGAGAAACTCTGAGGGCAATAGGCAATATTTATACCCTTCCATTATGTACGTCCAATTAGACAATAAAAGTATTCTTTTACCAGGTTCAGAGAAAATTGTTTTTTACAATGGACGATTATACTGTAGTTTCAAGCTAATTTTATCTAGCTTTATTTCTATTAGCTTTGATCCACGACTAAGGAAGAATTCATATGGTTGTTACCTGTACATTTTTCCAAGGTCCTCTTGTTGCCCGTTGTTCAATGTATTTTTTGAAGGGCTTCTTTTATGTGCTGCAAATTGTAACATAAAGGATCTTTTTAGTTTCTAGTAAAATGAGTATATTGTGTAGCTCATAGCTGCCTATGCCATACTAAGATCCCAATAGTGGCATAATTGTTGTTTGGAACCGACATTGCAGAGTGCACTGCCAGAATAATGCATATCATGGAGATATTCCATTTTCACAAACCTTAATACTACTGCCACTGCTAGGAAGCTTTGCATATTTCTTCTGCAATATCTGTTTTAATGTGCCTTTAGGGCTGCTTCAAAGCTTCTAGATAAGATAATATAAATATAAATAAATAAGAACTCGTTGCGCGTAGTTTCCTCCTAGAACTCGTTGGCTACATGTATGCCTACACTTGAGAAGCACATGCTTTAATGATATCACTGAACTTTCAGATTATATTCTTGTATCCGGTAGCATCTAGAGGTTTTAGATAATGTATTATAGTGATATTGTAAGGCACTATCAAAAAAATGTTGTGAGAGTAAGGATGGGAAATGTGATGGGAAATTTCAATATGAGTTAAATAAGATAATGCCAAAGTTAAATAGCTTCCTTGAAATAAACAGCTTCCTTGAAATGTAAAGTTGATTTATCCCTGATTTTGTATACAAACACTGTGATGACATCAATAATAGATTACAAATAATTTCAATGTTTTTTTATTTTTAAGCATGCATAAGTGGTCAACTTGTACATGTGGAGATATAGATGCATTAGACATGTCTTTTACCGATGTGTTTTGTTGTTTAAAATTGGATTGGTGTTCTATTTGATTGCGCTAATTAGATCATATGCACAAAAATTGTGTTCCAGGGAAAGGTGAATCCCACTCAATTGTTCTGCTTTGATAATGGTTTGTGCCTAGGTAAACTTACATTCTCTTCTACAAACATTGCTTTGACTTTAAGATCATGTAAATGTATTCAAAACTTTTCATTTCTCGAACTCGCAACATCACTTGGTATATTTTGTTATCATTGTGATTTGTAATTTATGTAATTTATTTGATTTTGTAATTTATTTTCTATATATTAGTTGCATCAAGCTTGAAAATTTCATATTTCTGTTTTCATTAATATAGGAGAATATCTTAGGAATTTTTTTTAATTAAAAGTACTATTAATTAGAATTTTACTTTCATTTTATTTACAGTCATGGCTTCTTCTGGAACTCCAAATTTGTTTGAGAGGACCGATTTAGAGATTGAAAAATTGCAATCTATTCTCGAAAATCCAACTACAGTTGGGCAGTATAAAGCCCATTGTGAAAAAAATACTGGTTGATCTTCGTAGAATAGAGACAAGTTTGAAAACATATAATCCATTTGATTTTGAATCAATAAAAAAATTATGGATTCACTAAAATCAAGTGTCTCGGAGAGATGTAGGTTATAATGAGATTACATCATGAATTTCTGATAAGGAAGTCGTTAAGAGGTCTTGTTGGAGTTTTTATGCAGACAAATGGAAAATAAGGGCATATTATGTAAACAAATGTTCATGTCCTTTATGTTTCCCTTTGATTTATCCTAGATTTTTGGCCTCTCAAGGCCAATTTCCAAATAATAACCAATTACCGTTATACTTCATAATGATGCTACATGCTTTGAGGTTCACTTAAACCTAAAGGTGAACTATTTAGACATCCCTAGTTATTTGGGGCAGGGGCGTGGCGTATTAGCCACGGGAAAGCATATGTAAAGGAGGGAGCTCCTCGCAGCTGCCGACGTTGTTGCGTGGCAGGCAGCTTGTACCAAGGCCACAACCATTCTTATCAGGATTTCAGGATGTCGCAGCACCTGTCGTTATGACTGCACATGAGGCTGTTATCGAGGGTCTTGCTGGCATTGCTCGCGAGACCCAATTGATCTCTTCTGACCGTGTGGGTCAGTACCTTCAGAGACGTGATACTAGCAGTGGAGGTGCTAGTAGCACCAATGATGCACGCAGCGAGGTATACGCTCGTGCATCTTTGATTTCCCCAGATGACTTTGAGCTAGTTACAGATCCCACTCAGGCACGTCGGCTAGGACGCATCATGGCTGCTGACTTGTTGCGTGCGTATGAGGTGATTGCTCGGCATTGCAACATTCCACTATCGGGGTTTTAGATTTTATAGAGCATAGTGGGAGTGTATCTTCTAGTCAGGGTACTACTGCCACTGCTACAGATAGACTTCCTATAGCTGGGATTGTCACACCTGATGTTCAACACATTTTTGTTCCGGTGTGTGAAAATTAAACCTTTAATATAATTAAAATTTATTTTAATTGATCATTACTTTACAATTTATTAATATTAAAATTAAACATGTACTTTTGTGTTTAGGCTTCTGCTCCAGTGTGTGGAGCTTCACAGCCCACACCATCTACCCGTGTCACATACACACAGCTCTTGACTGAGCACAACATGGATCTTGATGTTCCGGGTCTGAGTCAACTTGGCTTAGTTGGCGAGATATTTGCTGGTGTTGAGGTCGTGGATGACAATCCCATACATTTGGAGACGCGTTCCGCAGAGGTATAAATACATGTGTTTTAATATAATTAATATTTAATCTAAATTGAAATGTTAGAAATTAATGAACTTTATTCAAAAAACTTATTTATCAACTTCTTACATTTTATTTATTTTGTTTCACAGGGATCTACGGGACAGAGATCTACGGGTAGCATAGATACTCCCAACATCCATGCGCAGGGACAGATACTGAGGTAATCAATTGTACATATCAGTTATATAATGTATTGAATTATTTAAGAAATTGTTGTAGATTTCTGCTTATATATTTTAATATATGGTACATGCTATATATAGTTTATGACATGTATATTCCTTTTTTTTTTACATGCAGCAGCAGCAGTAGTGAGGGGTCTGGCACTCGCCCTAGTGCACGGAGGAGACTTCAGTGATATTTTATAGATTTCAAACATTTTAGACATACTTCTGGAGATTTTAGACATGTATATATATTCATACTCATTCTAGACATTATTATTATATTTTGATATATGTCTTAGACACGTGTATTTACAATTATGGATGTGAATATAAGACACCCCCTTATCTTTCATTTTTGTCTCTTGATGATATCATAATAGGTATATAACTAGCAATCGCATGTGTTTCATGACATGTGAACGCCGAACGGTATATGTTATTTGATTTAGAGGCATAGTTATCTGAGTTTTACTATCGAGTTCGAATGCTTTTCTGTGAAATGTTTCAAAGACGTTTGTATCAAGAAAATGGAAAAGGGATTTGCAAATATTCCCAGTCTAAAATAAATTCAGTTCTTATACATAATGCACATAAATGGTTTTTTCTGAAATTAAATTCAGTTCTTATACATAATGGAGAGAACGTCTCTTGATGTTTCTTTACACAAACTTTTTGCCATTTTTGGTGTTCCTGTTCCCTACAGTAATTGTATGATATTGTAGCCATGTTTGGTCTGTCATTTCGAATTCAATCACACATACAAAATATGTATGAAAATTTATATATGCTCATTTATGTTTCTAGGAGAGCTAATATGTTAGTGCATTCAGGTTTTTCTTTCAATCTAATTTAATTTCAACACTTCTCATTCACCAAACCTTCGATGGCTGCTGACATTATATGGGATCAGAAATAAGTATGTACTGATAGTGTTGACATGCTAAACCAGATTTTTAAAGTAATAGGTAGTATTGCCTGCCATTGCAAGTAATTAGAGGCCCATAATTGCAGTCGTGCTGAAGTGCAGTGTTGCCACAATGACTGTCTTGAGTTAAAAGCCACTACATCTGAGAAAGAAAATGACTTGAATTTTTGCTTCATGGAATTTCAGTGGAGTTGTGCTGTTACTGGTGTTTTTGGCATCCCCATCAATGTCCTACATTTATGAAGGTTTGATATTCCATAACCACACATTTCATTCCCTTACAAAAGAAGCCATATTTCTGCACAGGGTAGCTATGGTTGAGTTTTTCTCCTGTCAATTTTCAAGGTCGTCCAACGTCATAAATGATTTCCTTGGATTTTTTAATTTGTGGTCTCATTCATATTAACGTGACAGCTGAATATATTGCTCAGTGTTCAACAATTTATTATGGAAATATATCATTTTGTTGCAATTTGCAATTCAAGATAGTACGTTAAGCAGCTCCATTCTTATTTACTGGATACATAGTTTGCGTAATTGATAACTGATCTCACTCCATCTGGTTTGTAGTATACATTGCCAATAAATGTGTAATTGAGCTATCATAATTATGGTAGATGGTAAAGACTGCTGATTAAATCAAGTATATGACGTAAACAGCTCAACCGATTTATTGATATCTGAACATTGATTGGATTGAACTTTCCACATATTAGAATAAATCTAAGATGGAAAGAAGAGTGACAATGATGGGCTTTAGTTTATCCACATGGCACAGACTATTGTGGAGAATGAGAGTTTTAATTTTAATTATTCTTACATTTAAAATTTAATTTCATTCAATTACCAGCCATCTTGGAGCTTCAGGAATTCAGAAAAGCCCAATAACCAATAAACTACAGGGAACCACTCCTGTATAGCCACAAAACAATAGGAATATTGGCATTTTTTAGCACCTACTCTATGAAATTTTAATAAAATTATTTTTAATTATACCTTCTCTCTTTCATATAATTTCCACCAATATCCCTGCGATTGCAAGATGTCTCCAGGAAATGAACATTCCCAATAGATATGCCACGAAAACACCGATTGTTAGGGCAAGCTGTTCCACAAATGGTCTCTTAGTTTGTTATAACTCAAATTTTGCAAATGAATATCATAGACCATTTGGTACCTTTAAGGACAGTGTCAAGGTTGAGTTTTCAGTAAAAACTGATAATGGGCAAGGATCTTACCATGTTCACTGCCCCAAGACCTCCACGCAAGTGCTTAGGAGCTATCTCAGCAATGTACGCAAGATCATACCATACAATGCAAACAATTACATGTCCATCTAGGTTGTTTATCTTCCTGACAACTCCAGAGACTATTACCTATTAATATTCAAGGAATTTTTTTATCGGCTACTGTCCAAGGAGAACACAATATCTGGCCAAGACAGACAAATATGAGAGAAGACAATGGTCATGGTGCATTTTGTAAAACAGAGTCTCAATATTGTTATTAAGAATTTATGTTGTTTGGAACTCCTGATGAGGTGGCTTTCTAAATTTTTCATCTCATAACGTTGAAAAGGGTTCCAGTTTTGAATGTTTCTAAAAATACCACCGTCTAACTATCTATACTGTTGTGTTAGGTAATCAATTTCCAATTGCTGTTAGAAACCATCTTTAATGGATTTTTAATTAAGACGATTTTGAGAAACATGGGTCTCTATGTGAATAATAAGTATTTAAACTGGAGCAAAGTTACAATAGAAAGAGGAAAAGAAAAATGACCAGTTGAGAGATATTGGGCCTCTTACACCTCTCTTGTGATTGCAATCTGAAACTTGCCTCAAATGATGCTAAACAATCTGATAGCCATAACCAAAACAGCGACCTCCACCCTGAACTGAGGAAAATATTGGCTTTTCACCAGCTCCGCATCCAAATAATAGAGTAAATAATCCTCTATGATCCTATCAATTGTCTGATTCAAAGTCAGACTCAAGGTCAATGGCTTTCAATTAGGGGGACAGAGCATAAAGCAACAGCAAGAGGCAGAATAGATACCACACAGTCAAGCTACGGATTTTCCGGTCACCGTTTATTATACTGAAAATCAATGACTTTCCAATCCAAATTTCAAGATCACTGAAGATCTTCAGCAAACTGGGAGGGTGTTGGTTAACAGTTCCGCTTCCAAAAGCAAAATTGATCCATTATTGGACTAATTTTTTTTAGTACTATTACTGGTCCGAAGTTCTGATTGGTACTGTTTCTGAAGGCATAGTTCTATGTTATTGTGTCCCTCCTGTCTCATATTTTTCCTTCGGTAATGGCGGGTAATTTGATCAGCTAATGAGATCTTTATCTATTTTAGACTAGCAATATATGTAATCCCTTTTCCTCTTCAATACAAACGTCTTTGAAACTTTAAAAAATCAAACTTGATAGTAGGACTGTAATTATAATGGACTGTAGTTAAATAACAGTGCCTGTGTATGTAAATAACAATCTCCAAAAAAGATCAGAATTCATGCAAGAGCCGGCTTACCACATCCATTAGATTGAAAGGAAGAAATTAATTCATATGTAGCAACTTATATTTTTCCTCCAAATATCATAAGATCCTAAGTAC